>CM062809.1:798654337-798949337 GCA_031772625.1 Pinus tabuliformis
GATTAATATCATAAACCTTAAGCTTATAAACATTAAATATAATATTATAAGGTATAATATTGAACCCTAATTTATTTCAAAGTTTATATGTGAAATGAATACATTGGAGTGTAATGTATCATTGTGACAATAATTATCACAATACTTGTCGTATTGGGACGATGCTTGGCACACTACAACGCTGGATTGATTTATGTACCATTCAAACGTCACAACATTAAACCCTGATATTAAACAAATATTAAGCCATAGCACTGTAAAACATAGTTGTACAAACCCTAAAGTTAGCATTGTAATCCCTATTATTAATATTGTAAACCCTAAAACTATTATTACAAGTTGTAATATTAGTATTAAAAATGTTACGATTAATACTATTAACCCTTGCATAAATAATACAAATTATAAGATAATAAATCAAAATATCAAACCATGATATTATAAAAGTAATAAAAAACAAAACACTACAAACCCAATATTAGAAACCTAATATTATAAACCGCAATATTAAACCGCAATATTTTAATGTGAACATTGTGACGTTGAATAAATTGTAATGTTGTAACATTGTGACAATCATTTTCATATTGATTGTCGTGTTGACATAATGCTTGTCATAATGCGATGTGGACACATTTATGTATCATTCCAGCACCACAATATTAGAACTTAATATTAAATTGAATATTGTAATCCCTAACATCATAAAACTCAATATAATAAACCATAAGATTAACATTATAAACCCTAAGATAAATAATTAAACCTTATGTTTAATATATTAAATCCTAGGATTATAATCCCTAAGAATCAATATTGTAAACCTTATGATTAATATCATAAACACAAGGATTTATTTTAAAATCATTGGGATTAATATTAGAAACCCAAAAAATATCAATATCACAAGCCTAAGGGATTAATATTATAAACCAAAGGAAATAATAATTAAAAACCCTTGAGGTTAATATTACAAACCCTTGGGATTAATAAACCGAGGGGATTATTAGTATTATAAGGCTAAGGATCAATAAAATGATGCATTTAAGGTTGGATAAATTGCAATGTAAATATAAAATTGTGGGAATGTTTGTCACATTGTGATGTGATTGCTATGTCATTAATTTTTTTGCTACATGACAAACCCAAGATTAATAAACTGAAGGATTGTTGAACCCAAAGGATAAATAAATAAAATGCATTAATATTAACATTAGATTAATATTATAAATCATAAGATTAATATTAAACCCTAGGATTATTATAAAAAAGCCTAATATTAATATATCAAACCTAAATTAATATATTTTATAAAAACCTAAGATTTTAAAATCTTGTATATTATTATACATATTAGGAATAATATTATAAACTGAGGAAATTAATTATCACCAAGTATTTTTGATATTATAAACCTAAGCAACTTATAATATTATAAAAGTAAGGTATTAGAAACCTAAAGATAATATTAAACCCTAGGATTAATATTATAAACCTTAAGGTATAAAACATAAAACTAATATTATAAAGAAAAATAGTAAACCCTAATTTATTCAATGTAGATGCAGACATTGAATGGATAAATGAACGCAAATTATTAAACAAAGCCCAGAGATTAATATTAAAAAAAGGATGAGTAATATAAACCCTAAGATCAATATTAAACCCTAGGATTATTATTATAAACCCTAATATTCATATGTCAAATCTAAGATTAATATTATAAACCCTAATATATTATTATTATTATTATTATTATTATTATTATTTTATTATTATTTTTATTATTAGTATTAGTATTAGTATTATTATTATGGTGATTAACATCCACTAAGACCAATGTTGTCTATTATACCTTAAAAGAAAAAGAATCTAATTTTAATTCTTCAAAATCTTATTTCTATTTTCAAACAGAAGGAAAGAAGCACTCCATGATCACTATTGTTGGTATGACTTAACAAGACAAAAGAATTGAAGTGTCATATATGTTAGAGAAATGAGAGTGGATGTGCTTAAGAGTCAAGAAATCTAAAACAAAGTTTTTTTCATCTTCCACCATCTTTTCATCACAAAGCCAACAAATTCTTTCATCTCAAGGAGTCTTCATAGAAGAACACTACTAGGTTTCCCTTTGATGCTCACGAGAATTAGTTCTTATCTTCGCGATGTTCATTTTTTCTTAGAGCTAGTCAAAACATAAAGATAAGTCTAGTTATCAAGAGTGAGGTTGATCACATCCTTATAGTATCTTAGATTCCTTTTACCATACAACTCCTTATCATCCCATATCTTGTCCTTAAATTCGAAGGTGATAGTATCTTTGACACCATCCTTGCTTCCCGAGATGATCTTCTCATTTATCCCCAATGGTTGAGCCAAGACTAGGCCTCCTTATACCAGCCATGCTTGAGGTAGAGGTGGGGGTTTTAAATAAAGTTATAAGCAATTTTAGAAAGCCTCTTGGATTCAATGTTGTAAAGCTTATTCTTATATATGAGATACTTAAAAATAGCCATGATTTTAATGGGGGAGAGACCGGCTTCTATTAGGAGATAAGGTAGTAGTTATTTCCCTTGATCTTGAGATTTTAAATGCAAGGGATTAATAATCGCAATGGATTTTTGATATTATAACTCCAAGGATTAATAAACCCAAAGGACTTAAAATATTATAAACTCAAGGGATTAATAAATTCAAGGGAATAATATTAAACCTTATGATTAATATTATAAACCCAAGGGGTGAAAATATCCAGGATTAAAATTGTAAACCCTAAACCTAATATTATAAAGTATAATATTAAACCCTAGTTTATTCAATATGGATATTCAACATTGAATAAATGAAATGTAATGTATCATTGTGACAATGATTATTACAATTCTTGTCGCATTGCAATGATGTTTGGCACACTACAACCCTCGATTGATTTTTGTACCATTCAAACATCACAATATTAAACCATAATATGAAACAAAATATTATAAACTCTAACATAATAAAACCAAACATTATAATATCTTATATTAATATTCTAAGCCCTAGTATTAATAGTATAAACCCTACAATAAATACTACAAACCGCATGATTAATATTAGAAACACTAATATTTATATTATAAACCTTTACATTAATAATACAAACCACAAGATTAAAAAACCAAATATTAAATCCAATATTACAAGCCCCAATATTAAAAATCAAACATTTCAAACCCTAATACTAAATGCAATATTATGAACCCAATATTATAAAGCTAATGCTAAACCCCAATATTATAAACACAATAGTAAACATAATATTATAAACCCTAATATTAAACCCCAATTTAGTATTATCATGTTGGGACTTTGAATAAATTGGAATGTAATCTAACATTGCAGCAATAATTGTCAAATTGATTGACGCATTATGACAATGTTTGTCACAATGCGATGTTGGACTCATTTATATACTGGTCAAATATCCTGATATTAAAGCCTAATATTAAACTAAATATTATAATCTCTTATAACAAAATTCCCAATATTATAAACCATAGATCAACATTAAACCCAAGGTTATAAACCCTAAGATAAATATATTAAAGCCTAGGAACATAATCCCTAATATCAGTATTATAAACCTTTAGGATTAATGTTATAAACCAAATGGATTAATATGATAAGCCCAAGGCTATAATATTGAAATTCCTTGGGATTAATATTAGAAACCATTGGGAATAATTTTATAAACCCTTAGGATTAATAAACCCAAGGGATTATTAATATTATAAGCCCAAGGGATTAATGAAATTCCGCATTGAAAAGTTGGATAAATTTCAATGTAATATAACATTCTGAGAATGTTTGTCACATTGTGACCTCATTGCTACATTTGATTTAAAAAATCACAGTGTGACATTGTAATATTGAAACCATGTTTGTCACATCACTTGACCAAGTTCAAAACAAGTGAACATGGTTTCACTAATTTGACCATGGTTGACCATATTTTTTTATAATAGATTATGGTTGTCTATATTGATAATGCAAGGCTACGGTTGACCATATTTTACCATAGTGACCTAGGATGACCATATTTGACCATATAATTTAGCAAAGGTTGGCCATGCCGATGATGGTCTAACCATGGTTTTTAAACATTGTATATGGTGACTATAATTGGCCATATTAGTAAATGTGGTTAACTAATTTTGTAATATCACATTATGACGTCATTTTGATGTTCAATAATGATTTTGTCACAATGTGATAATGTAACAATGCAACCATGTTTTTTATAGTGTGACAATGTTTGTTAGATTACTTGACCAATTTCATGACGGGTGAACATGGTTTGACTAACTTGACCATTGTTGACAATAGTTTTCTATGATAGATTATGGTTGTCTATATTGGCAATGAGAGGCTATTGTTGACCATGTTTTCACTATGGTTAACAATTGTTTGACTATGGTTGAACATGGTTGACTATCACTTTCCATGTTCATCCTAGAAAGGTTGACTATGTTTGACTATGTCATCATATTGACTATTATTAAATATGTTGAATATATGGTTGACCAACTTTAATCATAATCAATTATTTAAACATTGTCTATAAAATTTGATACATATATATAATTGAAATATAATAAAGTTATATACTATAATTATTTTAATTATAAATTGAAGTATATATTAATATTAATTAATAATAAAATTAACATATTAATATATCATATATTATTAATATATTACATTATATATATATGGTTAAATAATTATCATTATTAACCATAATTATATATATAAATATAACCATAATATTATTAACCTTATATTCAAAACTCTATGTCTTAATATTATATATATTATATAATAAATATTAATATATTAATGTTTTAATTAACATATTTACTCATAAAAGATTATATTATTTTAAATTTTGCAATGGTTGACCATATTTTCTATAATAGATTAGGTTGTTTATATTCATAATCAAAGATTATGATTGACTATGTTTTTATCATGGTGATTTAGGTTGGCCGTATTTGACCATATTAACAAAGGTTGGCCATGTCAAGCATGAGATGACCATGGTTTTTAAATGTTGATTATGGTGATTATGGTTGACTAGATAATTAAGTGTGGCTAACTAATTTTTAAATGTCACATTGCAATGTTGGATAAACTGAAGTATAATATAACATTGCAACAATCTTTGTCACGTTGTGGGATCATTGTGATGTTCAATAGATTTTTGTCACAATCCTTAATGTAAAATTACAACCATGTTTCTCATAACGATACAATATTTTGTCACACTGCAATGTTTGTGATATTGTTTGACAAAGTTCATCATGGGTGAACTTGGTTTCACTAATTTGATGATGGTTGACAATAATGTTCTATTATAGATTATGGTTGTCTATAATGATAATTAGAGGCTACAATTAACCATATTTTCACTATTGTTAATGCTTGTTTGACTATGGTTGAACATGGTTGACTACAGTTGTCCACATTCACCCTAGAAACGTTGACTATGTTTAACTATACCACCATGTTAACTATTATTAAATATGCTAAACATAAGGTTGCCCAACTTTAATGATGGTCAATTATTTAAACATTATCTATCAAATTATATATATTATAATTATATGCTATAAATAATTTTATATAAACTGAAATATATATTAATGTTAATAAATAATTAATATTAAATTTATCATATAAACTTATCATATATTAATCACTATATAGAATTAATTAATCATTATAATTATTAACTATAACCCCACATACATATATATATATTAATTTTATATTAATAATATATTAAATATTAATGTTTCAATTAACCATTTACTCATATTTGTATTGATTAAATTATTTGAAATTATATTTATATCTAAATGAAATTAGAATTATATATATATATATATATATATAAACATTCTAACATTATATTATAAACTAATACCATAATATATATAAAATTTAATAGTATAAGCTTTATTTATTAATTTTTAATATAATAAATTAATATAACATTATTTAAGTTTTATATTGTTAAAAATATTTGACTAATAATTTAACGTTTAATAATATATTTTTATAATATATTTACTAATTATTTAGTTTTAATAATATATTTTTATAATTTAACAATATTATTTATATTGTTAATATTACAATGTATTATATTATTAAGTGTAATTGTAAATAGCCTTAAGAGTTAACTCAATCGATCAAATCAAGTGCCTCGTCAATGGGAGGTCACAGGGTCGAATCCCAAAAGTTCTTGGGGTTAGGTCAGTAAATAGGCCGAGGGGTGTTGATGCCTTCAGATGCGTCTACTAAGTGTTGAACAACCCTGGATGTAGCTGCTACCCGTTGACCCAGGTATCCGTGAACTAGAAGTAAAAAAAAAAAAAAGTGTAATTGTAAACTCTAAAACTAATGCTAATATTAAAACTAAATCAACGGCATTTACCCATTAAAACAATAAAAATACTACAACAGCACTTGTCTAAATTCATTACGTTTTCATTTTCCTTTGTGCGTAATGAAGTGCGTTTTCATTTTCCATTGGGTGTAATATTTATGACTGACGGTTACATCATTCTTAAAACATTGATATCACACTCACTTGCAACAATTTAACTCAATATCAATGCTTAATGTAATCTTAGTTTCCTTATTAACATTATATCCATGTTCCTTATTTTCCTTTTTCACAAGTAATCTTCTAAAAGAAGCTCAATAATAAACAAAATATATTAGATTCAGATTTGTTTAAAAAAAATTCAAGGCCTTCCCTAGGCAAGAACGGAGAAGTATATTCTTTTGTAGATTATGGATATTCTAGTACATTCGAGTTAAGGTTCGGTGGAAAAATGGTTCTCAATATTTAGTAAGTGGAATTTGATACGATAAAAATTTGGACAAAAAAATTTCAATTCCTAGAAAATCGACATTATACATCTTAAACATTTAAATATATACTTATTTTTGATGTAAAGTAAATATCTTGTGTTCATTTTTTTCTTATTCATTTTGAAAATTAAATACATAAAACTCAAAAATAAATCTCTCTTTAATTTCTGATTTTATTTAAAATCTTTTTATGATTAATATATATTTAAAAATTAAATATTTAAAATTATTTTTGTAAAAATTTTCTTTACATAAATATATATAAAAAATCAATTATTGTTTATAAACTTAATAACTTCAAGAATTTCTTTTTTTATTATCTAAGATTTTTAAACCATTAAAAAAAACACTAAAATTTTGAAATCTAGAAAAGTATTCCATCACCATTAGTTTCTATTTTAGATTAAATCCTTCATCCACTTAATCTATTTCCATTTTAGATACATCCTGCCTCCGTTTACATCTAGATCTTGCCTCCATTTTACATGCGATCTTGCCTCAATTTACATATATTTTATATTTTGGGTTTAGAATTAATTGCATTTACCATTTCAGACACACAATCTAATTTTTTTTTTCCAAGTAACATATTATTATAAACTAAGAATTTTTGTTCCAAGCAACACGCTACTATAAACCGGATGGAATTTTTATTGAAGTATTTGATATATGAATCAAAAGATATTTTAGGTAAGTCCCTAATTGGAAAAGTTAAATACCTTTAAGTGAATTGATTGTAAGCATCATATGATTGGTGTCATGGGTAAGGTTGAGAAAGAGTGAGACACTACAGCCATAGGTAAGGTTGAGAAAGAGTGAGACACTACAGCCACATTTTGTAGAGCCACATCGTGTGAGTGTTACTACGCAGCGAGAATCTGTAGAGTGTTGTTTTTTTTCAGAGCCGAGGGTCGGAACCCTAAATGCCACGAGCGAACTTTTGAAAGATTTTTTTTATTGCTGCATAATTTGTTTCCCCTCCTTATCCGCACTTTGAATAAGAGTCGGGAAGCAAATCTGAAGAAAGTCCATGGGCAAGGGTTGGAAATATATTTTTTTTTCAAAAGAGTCGTGTCCATACACACAACGGAAGATTAAAAAAAATTTGATACATTGTGGTTATATCTCAAGTCGAGTTGTAGCTCGTTGTTAAGAGAGATGTCAGATAAAACCAACCTGCCTCCTTTTAGTAAGGTCATCAAACCAACCTTGGCAAAGTCAAAGCTTCAAACGAAAATCAGCACATTCTTTTTGAAAAGTGAGTTCAAAGGTTTAAAAGTTGATTTGTGAAGTTATATTAAAATTTCTTTTTCAATACGTGACTTTATTTTTATTGGAAAATAGTTGTGATTGATTTTTTAATATTTTTATATATAAAACAAAAAGTATGAAAGAATTTTTTTATAGTGTTTTTTATATAAAATAAAAACTTTTTTATAGTTTTTTTTATTAAAAAAATATATACTTTTCAAAGCTTATAAAAGGAGAATTTTTTGGGTTTTTTAAAGAGAAATTTTCGAAAAAGGTGGCTTTATCAAATTTCTAGCCATAGTTCTCACTGTTTACAGGGAAAGATTATGATGTGTGGGTCATTAAGATGACGACCACGCAGGCACATAATGTTTAGGATTATGTTCAGCTTGGGTATTCAGAGCCCAAAGATGAAGTAGCAAAACGGGATCTCAATAATGCATAGAGGGAACAATGGCAGAAAGACAAACAGAAGAATGCACAAGCGTTGCATCTTATCCAACGAGGAGTGGACTGAGAAGTGTTCCCGAATATTATCATCAAGCCTTCAAGAAAGGAAGCATGGAATACTCTGGCGAAAAACTATAAAGGTATGGTCAAAGTCAATATTGTTAAGTTGCAAAATACTAGGAGAAATTTTGAAAGTCTGCAGATGAAGGAGACAGAGGATATCGATTCTTTCATGAATTTGGTCATAACTGTTGTAAATGAGTTAAATATTTATGGTGAAGAAATTAAAGATCAAATACTGGTTCAGAAGGTCCTCATATCTTTGTTTACCAAATTTGATGTTGTGGTAGCATCTAGAACAATCCAAGGATTTGGCATCATTAACAGTTGATGAGTTGATTGGATCATTTCTATCGCATTAGGCAAGGATAGACAGAAATAAGGATTCCACTTTAGAGACGCCTTCAAAATTCAGGTTTCTGTTTCAAGAGACAGAGGTCGAGGGAGAAGTAGAATGAGAGGTAGAGGACGAAGCGGAAGATATGGTGGTAAGAGAGATGGTTAAGAAGAGCATCAACATCAAAGTGGAAGCAACTATAGAAGCTTCATCAATAATCAAAGAGTTGACAAATCAGAGGTGAGATGTTATTATTACAATAAATTTGGTCTTTATGCTCGTAACTGCGAGAAGAATATAGTTGATCAAGGGAACTAGAGAGCTAATGTCACTACAAAGAGTGCTAACTCCATGTTCCTAGCTTTCCATACCTTGCATGAACCTTGTAATAGTGTGTCTATTAGATAGGGGTTGTAGTAACCACATGATAGACAACAAGAATTTGGCTGCAAATTTCGATCAATCTATAAAAACAGAGTTAAAGTTAGGGACTCACAACATTGTGGATGCAGATGTCAAAGGAATGGTCAAAATTATGAATAATCAAGGCGAGCCGAAGACAACCTCATAGGTATATTATATTCCTAGTCTCAAACATAATTTGATAAATGTTGGTCAATTGACACAGAAAGAATACAGAGTTATCTTCCAAGGTCAAGAATGTGTTATATAACAAGACCCTAAAAAAGCAGTTGATAGTAAAGGTGCAAATGACGAAGAATAAACTCTTTCCTCTCATTATGAATTACAGTGGTCAGGTGAGTTCTTTTACAGTTGCATGTCCTGGTGATTATTAGTTATGGCACTTTCGATTTTGACATTTTCAATTTTCTGGTTAAGATTGTTGCAGCAGAAACAAATGGTGAGAGGATTACCTCCATCAAAGAACCTACTAGTACTTGTGAGTGTTACATCTTGGGAAAGAAACATCATGGAAGTTTTCCAAAGGGAGTTGCCTACAAAGAAAAAAAACCTCTTGAGCTAGTGCATACAGACTTGTGTAGACCTATGAAGACACAGCCGATTGGTGGAAGTTGTTACTTCCTTACTTTCATTGATGATTATAGTAGAAAGACTTGGGTTTACTTCTTAAAGCATAAGTATGAAACTTTTGCAAAGTTAAAGCAATTCAAAGCCTTAGCAGAGAACCAAAGTGATCGAAAAATCAAGGTATTGAGGTCAGATCGTGGTGGAAAATATGATTCAAAGGTATTCCATGATTATTGTAAACAACATGGAACCAGAAGACAGTTTACAACCAAGTACACACTGCAACAGAATGGTGTAGCAGAGATAAACAACAAGACAATTATGAACATTGTAGTAAGCATGTTGAAAGGAAGAAACTTTTCTAATGAGTATTGGGAAGAAGCAGTTGCATGTGTTATTTATGTGATCAAGAGATCTCCTGCAAAGAGTGCGATGAACATAGTACCAAAACAAGCATCATTGAGTATGTATTGCAATGTATCTCATCTCAAATGTGTAGGTTATGCACATGTGTCTAAAGAGTGAAGAGGAAAATTGGATGATAAAAGTGAAAAATGCATATTTACTGGTTATATTGAAGAATCGAAAGCTTACAAATTGTATAACCCTGTCACAAAGAAGACCATAATTAGTAGAGATGATGTGTTCAAAGAATAAGAGTCATGGAATGGAACTGTAGACAAAACAGTCGATGCACAAAGTGCCATTGATGGAACAAGATGATGTAGCAAAAAAGAAGCAACAAGAATCACAGGTGAAGACACAAAACAGAGACACACCAAGAAAGACTCCAAGATTTCCAGAGCATCATGGATCTTCAAGCATATCAATAGATCGAGATTCTCCCAACAGTTAATTAGGTGATGAATCAAAAAATGGTAAGAGAAATATGAGAAGTCTAAAAGATACTTATGATGATTTGGATGTTATTTCAAATTTTTCATTGTTGTCATTCCAACCTTCTTCGTTTGAAGAAGCAATCAAAGATGAAAATTGGGTGCAAGCCATGGATGAATAAATTGAAGCTATTGAAAAGAATGATACATGGGATTTGATTGATTTGTGAAAGGACAAAATTATCATTGATGTGAAGTGGATGTACAAGCCAAAGATGGTGAAATTGGCAGATTTAAAGCAAGACATGTAGCAAAAGGATTCTCGCAGCAACTAGGAATAGACTTTGGAGAAACATTTGCTCCGATAGCCGAATTGGATATTGTAAGAGAAGTTCTAGCCAAAATAGCTCAGAACAAGTGGAAAGTATATCAAATGGATGTGAAATCAACCTCTTGAATGGAATTCTAGAAGAAGAAATTTATATGTAGCAACCTCCAGGTTATGAAGTTGAAGGTAATGAAGATAAATTTTATAGGTTGAAGAAAGCTTTCTATGCACTGAAGCAAGCGCCTAGAGCTTCATATAGCAGAATCATTAGCTACATGATTAAGAATGGATGTTGCAGAAGCAACATTGAGCGCACCTTGTACACAAAGGTAAATGAGCATGGACAGATTTTGATTGTTTTCTTATATGTTGATGACATGACTTTTACAGTTGATTTTGAGTTATATGAATTTAAAGCAAACATGATGAAAGAATATGAGATGACATATCTTGGTGTCATGAAATATTTTCTTGGTATAGAAGTTGAGCAATCTGAAAAATAAATTTTTATTTGTCAAAATAAATAGCCAGAGATTTGTTGAAAATATTTAGGATGATGAATTGCAAACTTGTCTCTACACCAATTGCAACAGGTACAAAGTTAAGAAATGATGATGAAGAATCAAATATCATTCCAACTCTATTCAAAAGATTGGTTGGAAGCCTCATGTATCTCATAGCTACAATACCTCATATTATGCAATGAGTGAGTTTGATTTCCAAATTTATGGAGATTCCAAAAGACACACATTGGAGTAGAGAAAAAAGAATTTTGAGATAAATAGTAGAAATTAGAGATGATAGCATATACAAGCATAGAAAAAAAGATGTGATTGAATACACAGATAATGATTTTGCAATCAATATGGTTGAAAGTCAATATTTGAAAGTTTTATCATTGTGTTTGACGTAAGTTTGTTGTATTGTAGGTTCGCGTGGTGGTGTTTGAATGTTAGGTTTGTTGCAAGTTCCGGTCATGCTATGAAAAAGCAGCTAAATTTGCTTGCGATGACCCGAACCTGCAATCCGATTAAGAATGTCCTGAACGAAGAACAATTGGAACGATTCAAAGCAGTTCATGTTCTTCACACGAACCTGCAATCCGATTAAGAATGTCCTGAACGAAGAACAATTGGAACGATTCAAAGCAGTTCATGTTCTTCACACGATCTATCGCAAAGTTAACGTCACCCTTCGCAATCCTCCTCAACCTCAAGAAGTCAAATGAATTTAAGATCACTGCGATGACCCGGACATGAAAAAAATTATGAGCTTATTCGTGTCGTCGTGCTTGAATGTCAAGTTTGTTGCAAGGTAGTAACACGAATCTACAATCCGATAAAGGATGACCCAAAGGAAGCACACTTTGGAACAATTCAAAGCAGACGATGTCCTGAGCAAAGTTGAGAAGCCACACAGATTTGATTACCTGCATTTAACGTCACACTTCGCAATCCTCCACATGTGTTGTGGTCTAATCCTAGAGTTAAGTAGGGAAGACCCAGATAGACTAGATACACCTAGCCTCCAAACATATTTTTCGATTCAAAAGGAAATGAAGAATTTAAAAAATCGTTCAGGTCTCCCAAAACATGGGACGAAAGTTTCCCGGCTTTTACCTGGTTTGATTTCTCAACCGCTACTTGTCTGGTCAGCTATTCAACCTGAATATGCTTATTCACTTCTTGTAGCTCTCTTTCCACTGTGCTTGGCCTTGCATAATACACCGTCCTGCCGTTGTATTGTATCTGCTTCCTAATATCTCTCAACTTCAACTGATAATGGTTAGCATTGCTTCCGATCAATAATAGCCAGTTTAAAAGGAGTTGTATTCTTGGTGCGATCTAGAGCTTTATTGCTTTGGCTTGAATAGAAAGATCAACCTACTACACTTTTCATTACCTTACATCTTGATTCATTGATGTGGTGAGAGGTACCAGCACTAATATCATCAATACTCGAAGTATTATTTTAGAAGACGGGCAATCGAGACGGGTAGCTGGTTTCTGTTCTTCTTTTGGGCCCTGTGAAGGAGTAGGTTACAAATACATCAATTCGTTGGGCCCTGTGAAGTTGAAGACAAGTTTGAAGATTAACAAACTTCCTTCTGGTCCAAGTGGAGGAGTAGGCGACAAATACATCTATGCCAAAGGATCCATGAAGCCATCAGTGGTACCGTTACAGAAGTTAATTACCAGTGTGCCCCTCAACAAGCTTCCATCAGGTCCGAGCGGTGGAGTAGGGCACAGTAATAACGATTGATGACATTGTTGAAAACAGAAAAGTCAAACAGCGAATAAAATGATGATAAAAAAGGTCCTACATGTGGTAAGTGTGGATGATCATGGATCAAATTCAGCAGCGAACAGTAAATGTAAATATTAGTCAGAACGATAGAATTAGATATCATTTCCCAAATATAAAGTCGACATTGCATTTTACACCCAATGATGGGTGTAATAATTGATAGATCAGACATTTCAATTTCAATTAGTTGAAACAATTATTTCTAGTCGTACAATTCAAATCCGGTGGCTTAAAAAGATTGGATATTATCCCTCATGTGCTGAGAAGTGTTTTTTTTTTTTAATAATGTTGATTTTGGGTTAGGATTAATTTCAATGGCAAATAATATCTCTATCAGAAAATTACGGTTGATAAATTCAATTATTTTTCCACTTAACTTTATTAAATATTAAATTTTTAATTTAAAATATATTTATAAATCTATTATTAATTTTACAGTTTCTATAAATTATATTAACTAATAATTAAAATTCTAATCACGGTTGATAAATTCAATTATTTTTCCACTTAACTTTATTAAATATTAAATTTTTAATTTAAAATATATTTATAAATTTATTATTAATTTTACAGTTTCTATAAATTATATTAACTAATAATTAAAATTCTAATCACGGTAGGTGGTAGTATAATTGAAAAAAACAATTTTGGGTTAGGATTAATTTCAATGGCAAATAATATCTCTATTAGAAAATTACGGTTGATAAATTCAATTATTTTTCCACTTAACTTTATTAAATATTAAATTTTTAATTTAAAATATATTTATAAATTTATTATTAATTTTAAGGTTTCTATAAATTATATTAACTAATAATTAAAATTCTAATCACGGTAGGTGGTAGTATAATTGAAAAAAACAAAAAAAACATGTTAGGCAAATTCTTATAAAGCCAAATTATTAAAAGTTGGTTGATTGCTTCAACAAACTTACTCTAATTCTTATAAATCCAAATTATTAAAAGTGGGTTGATTACTTCAACAAACTTACTCTAGTGTTGTTTTTTGGTTGCACTATCTTGTTGGGCACTTTTATGCATGTAGGTAGTTAAGCTTACTTGGGTTATTTTGCTACCTTTAGAAGAGATTTGTGGCATTCCTTTGCATGGATTTATTTCTTAATAGCCACTTTTATTCTAATTAGTTGGAAAAAAATGATATTAGGTTGAATTAGTTAGTTAATGAGCATAATGATACTCTTTTACAATAGTTTGGTTTTACTTTTTTCATCTACAATATTTTGCTTGTACTTCTGCAATATTTTGTTCGTACTTAATCTTGAGTTGTTCCAAATCTACCGTATATTAAAATATATATTTCATCTACTTTATTTTGTTTGTACTTTTAATCTTGAGTTGTTCCAAATCTACCATATATTAAATATACATATCGAAAGATAATGGTGTTTTTTCAATTTGGTCTGTACCTATAATCTTGAGTCGTTCTAAATCCACTGTATATTAAATATACATATCCAAAAATAATGATGTTTTTTCAATTTGGTTAACAGCTAAGGGCACATGTCAAGAAAACCTTATTTTTGTGGTTGTTGTTAAGCAATCGAGGTCTAACATGGGAGCTTCTCCAAAGAAGAAACTACTATGGCTTAGGCTAGTGTCTTTTTTTAAAGAAGAATAATGTAGTAACCTTTCATATCTTCATGGATTTTTCATATCTTCATGGATTTTCCACTCTCCGTGTAGGGATGAAGTGATAATAAATCCAAATAAGTCTCATTAATATGAGTTCAAGTTCAAAAAACTTTCAAATATGAGTTCACACAAAACTCATTAAAATGTGTAAGACGGGTTATATTTACAACAAAAAAATATATTAGTTTACACAAAAAAGAAATGGAGACTTATAGGGTGCTACTTTATTGGGTGGGATGGGGATTTGGTTGGGAGGGAATGCCAACATTTTTAAATATTGATTTATTATGTTTTCTTAAGGTCATAACTGAAGTATTAGCTTTATTTTATTCTTTTTATTTTTCTATCAGTTTGAAAGGACCACAAATTATTGGTGATTTGAAAATGAATAAGAATTATCTATAAAACTTTGATATGGATCTTATCTAGACTCAATCCCAACCTATTAGATTTTTTTTCTTTATTTAGCTCACTTATCTTTATCAAGAAAAACTTCCCACTCTATTAGAATTCTTTCTTTATTTACCTTACCTATTTGCACTACTTCTCTGTCAAGAAAAACTTAAGGATAGTAACAAATAGAACCAACAAATTTAAACCTCTTTGACTTTAGATAGAGTTCAAAGAACTTAAGGATTGTAACAAATAAAACCAACAACTTTAATCCTCTTTGACTTTAGATAAAGTTCTTTGAACTCTAAATGTATGGAGACTCAAACCTTGTGATTATATAGATGAAGGACCAAACACAGATACAAAACACAATATTTATTACATTGGATTTGAAGCTAAAAGAGAAAACATACTCAAATAAAATCACTTTCAAAAAAAAGTCTATAACTAGCTTAAAATATGATTGCTAACAAAATAATATTTCAAATAATTAATAATTTTTATCATATTTCTAAACATTATGCAATTATGTGTGTTTTTGGTTTATATTCTTATTCTATAGTTCACAAAGATAAGTGGGCCAAATTTATTTACCTCTTTCTTGAAGGTAGACATAATCACTTAGTGACTCACTCATGCCTATGAAAAATTCCTTTAGATAAAATTTTAAAGTACCATAACATTGGTTCTAGAAGAGTTAGTAACTCTCATTTTGACATTTTCAAGACATAATCACTTAGTGACTCACTCATGCCTATGAAAAATTCCTTTAGATAAAATTTTAAAGTAACTACCATAACATTGATTCTAGAGGAGTTAGTAACTCTCATTTTGACATTTTCTATAAAAATTACATGGAGATTGTGTATAGTATTTTGAATACAATAAAAATATTTTTTTAAGAATTTTTTTTTAATGTATTTTTTCCCAATGAAAATAAATAAATAAATTTGTTTTAACAACTTTTTGTAAGGTTCAGATTACACATCTTTAAATATTTTATATCATATTTTAACAAACAAATTATTTTAAACAAAAATATATACATATTATACTTTATTTTGTCGTATTTTTCACCATATAAGATATAGTATTAATTTGCAAAAATCAATTCTATCTATAAAATTCACTTTATTTTATAATAGAGTTTCTATATTTTAATTTAAATATTAATAATTATTAGTAGTGTAGTAGTGATTTATCTTCCATGAAATATTCTAAACTATTCTTAGTAATAATTACACATCAAAGATTGAGATTTATCTCAAAAATAGCTATGTTATTTATCATATTTTAATTATATTAATTAATTTAAAAAAAAAAAGTCATATGAACAAGTCTAATATGAAATGGGTTATGGCTTTCTAGGCATGTGCTCATATGGTAAAACTTTTTTACAAATTCAGGATCTCCATGATAAAGTAATAATGAATTTCCATGGTTAAGAATTTTTTCATGTGTTTTCTTAAATGTATATATGTTTAATAATAAGTTAAAATAAAGCTATAGTTTAGTTAACTTTTGTTATATTTTTAATATTAGCAATGCGAGAATGTTTTGATACCTATTATGAATTGAGATCTATCAAGATTTACCACTAGTTTAATTTATATGGTTGTATTAGTATATTACTATGTCTATACATCCATTTTATTATCTATTTCTTAAGAATTAAGAGTATTAAGGAGATTAAAAACTAAATATAATTTTTTTGAAAATACAAAGGTTAAAAATTTTGATAGATGATTTCATTATTATGATATATATATTTTTAGTTATTATTTTTACATTTTTATTATTATTAAGTATCACTATAATCTATATAGATTTATTTTACTTTGAAATTTATCTATATAATTAAAGAATGGTTTTCACCTTTAAGAATTTGATCCTTTGGAATCTATCTATATGTAAAAGGATTTATAATTAAAAGAATGTATTTCACTTTTTAGGATTTTATCCTTTGGATTTACAATGATCATTATTGTTTATAAATGATGTATATAAACTCCATGTTACACCTGAAAGGAATTAAGTAGTTCTCTCACAACTACAATGTTTTGGTTAAAAGGATTTGAGTTATTTTTCTTCTAAATTTATTCGTTTATAAAGGAAACGATATATATATATATATATATATATATATATATATATATATATATATATATAGCTCTGTGGGGCACTCTCCATCCTAGTATGGTAGAGATGTTGTAATGTATTATGTTGCTTAACATGTTGACAAGGTCAAATAAAAAAGTGAAATAAAAATAAAATAAATATTATAAAATATAATAATTATAATTATAGTTAATAATTAAACTATCCTAGACCCATATTAACATTACATATACCTAGGAACTAGGAGGGATCAAATCTCTCAAAATATGAACCTCTTTAATTTGATCTCTCTGTGCACTTCATAGATCCAAAGTTGAAATATATATATATATATATATATATATAAAGTCACTTTTCATATATTTTACATAAATATAATTATAGTTGAAAATTTATAATTTATAGTCTAAAAAATATTGATGTAAACAATTAATATAAGAATATTTATAAAAAAAAAAAATAATAAATTAAATTATATATTCATAATTATTTTTTTTTGTAGGAAAGTATGAAACTTTACATTAGAAAAAATATAGTGCATAGGTTACATTGAAAGAATCATTGTGAGACCTAGCATCGAGGCCCAACTACTGAGAACTAGATGAGGATCATCTACCCAAAAGAGGAAACCAGGTGGTCTACTGAGGAGAATAGAATTCTAATACTAAGTCATAAAGCATGTAAAAATTAAGAAAGGATTACAAGAAAATATTTTGCCAAAATGTTTGCAGGTGTGGCTATTAATGGATATGACATTGAGAGAACATAAGAAAGATTGCAGCAAAGGAAACAAGAAAGAGAACTTGCTCGTGCCATGTGCTTTCCTTTGGAACTTGAAGAAGCTAGCTTCACTTGACTAGGACCTGTTTTATCACCTCTCCCATTGCCTGGAGATTGAACATCTGGTGTCTCTTCCACTATGAGCAAAACATAGAAGATGGTGCCTTGTGGAGGGGACACCTTATCATAATGATAGGTAGTGATGATAGGCGGAAGCTTCAAGCTACTTGTTGGCTATAGACTATTGATTTGGAGACTCCTAGCCTAATTTGCCTCTATAATTCCCATCACCAGCCAGAAAATGGAGGGAGATGGAGAAGAAGATTGGTGGATGGGATGTTGATCTTCTGACCTTTCTAGAGAGCTTGAGGACATGGAGGTTGTAGGAACGTTTGTAAAATAAATTTTGATGGATATGGAGAGGTTGCAGAGAAAGGTTTTTATTTTGTTTATTTACACATTTGTTTCAACCACCCTTCTCTCAACTCCAAGGTCTGGAGATGTCGCAAAAACACTTTTTGGAAAACCCAGTCCCCATCATTGAGTCTTTTATGTTGCTCAACCTCCAAGGTGGCCACACTATGCAAAATGTGTTCAGGGATGTCAAGGTCAAATAGTTCCATGTGATCGCCAAGACAATGAGCACTAGGCGGGCATCCATGAACTTTACCTTCCCGATGAGTGTGATATTCTTCTCTAATTGGCGTCGATTTGAGAAACCAAAAATCCTACAAAATGAGCTTTGGAAACAATGGTGGGGGGAGCATGATATCTTGGAGCACGTTCCCTTCAAATATTTATAAAGGAGAATGAAGCGGATGACAACACAATTAGTATTAAAGGATGGGCATGAACATTGATTGAATCATTAAAGTGGACAGGAGGATAAAAATGTTGATGCAGAGGGAGTCAATGTGATAGTTGGTTTTACCCTGAGAATGGAATGCTTAGAGGAATGCTGAGAGAATGTATGGGCCTCCTTTTTATCTTATAGATCTTTGATGGATAACTTTCTAAATGGATTTTTTGTTGTGCTTCATGTATTCTTCCCTGCATAATATAGTTTGATTCAATTTGTCAAATAATTGTCGGCCGGATAAGTCGTTCTTGCGAACAAGACCGACCTCCCTAGTATCTATGGATATCTAGAGACAAGCAAACCAAACAAATTCTATCTTTCTCTAAATATGCAATTTATAAATAAAGGCCAACAGGTGTATTAGGCCTACCTCAGGTCCAGTGCTAGTTTGTGGAAGCCACGCTCCGCTTTTCCAAATGAGCTCCCTTTTAAAGAATCTGCAAACACAAACAGACACACACATCAAATACCAACTGTATAGCCAATATAATAAACCATATTTATCATAATGATCAAGGAATTCATGAAATAAACTATAGAAGACAATTTATTGAGAAAAATGAATCTGATTGTATTAACTTTAATCAAAGAAGAACTTTAAAACCTTGGTTCCTTGATGTTGTACAAGCTCCTCCTAGGGTCCAACAAGAATCTCCTCTACTTTGACAAGTTTTACTCTCTTCCCAAAGAAGCCAAAAGTTATGTAATCTCTCCTCTCAAGCTTAACTAGGAATTCTCAATTCCAACAACATTTACCCTAAAAAATGTTCAGCTTTCAATCTCCCCAACAACCAGCCCAATGCCTTAATTTACAGTGCAATGGAGAGAACACTAGGTCCACCTTCAAAGGGATAAAGCCCTCCTTCAAAGGGATAATCTCCTCTCATCAAGGGGTTAGCTCCTTTAGATATGGGATGCATGAACCACCTAAGAGCGAACCAACCACGTCAAGATTCCTTCTAGAAACGTCCAGAATTAACCCAAAGCGAGTTTTTAAGAATAAAATTGCGCCTTTTTTACTTTTACAGGGGTCCGCACCCACTCCTTTAGAGACAGAGCGGGCAGGTCCACAGGTAACATGACCAAGGGGTGCGGGACCGCAGGTAATGGTAAGAGAAAGTGCGGAACCAAAGTTTTATTGATTTTCAAGGACTTTCTCTCATTTTTAAAGCTTGACATGAACAACTGAGGTTTGAGACTTGCAAAGGAGGACAGTATGAGTGGTGATAGACTCACACTAACTGTAGAAAGTCATAGTGACAATATTTTGTGTAACAGATTGCCCCTAAAGTGCGAAGTCAGTAGTAGATGAGGATTTCATTTATCATCTAAGAAGAGTGAAGTACTTTGTCATTTCGAGGATCATCTTGTGGAGACCCTGGTTGGAACCTATAAAAAAATTCAATACAAAATATATATATGAGATCATATCATCGTTGAGGTAGGCATTCCCATACTCAGATCAAAACTGACTAGAAAACTAACTAAACTGCTCTGATATAGGAATGATCTTGCAATACATCACAAGTATAGACACATGTAGACACAGTATGGACATAGCCATCTGTTTATGAATTGTCCACTATATAATGAATAAAAAATTCCTCGCACCCTCGATGGTGGAAACTAGATCCAAGGTCTTGATTTCTACTTCCTGAAATAGTACGGTTCTATCCATGTGAATGAATGTGTCGAAGTCGAACATGGAAGAAACCACTTGATTACCATTCAATGATGTAAACTATTAACAAGTGTGATAGAAACCACTAGTAATGTCAATGGATCTCAAAGTACTCAGTACAATCCATGAAATGTGAAAATATGTGTTGATGTTGAACATGTCACGGAGTCCTTTGATCGAAGTTCAATGATGCAACCTGTCGTTGAAGACGAGAAACCTGCCATTGAGGCATGCATATTCCAAGGTACTAATGATTTCTAGATCATCTTTCTAGATAATGAGCTGAAGTCGATAGAAAGTGATCCATTGTAGGCAAGCCCACAACATGAAATCATAGATCAAGTTTGAAGAAATATAGTTGCAAGGACTGTCTCAGGGATGGTCAAGATGGATGACAGACATTTTGCAGATGAATGGTTTATTTGGACTGACCTCTTGAACACATAATGACACAGCAGATGGTTTAGTGACAATTGACCCAAAGCTAATTCCCAGAAACTGGCTAAAGACTTTCAATATGGTTTTATTAACTGTTAGGCAAAGGATTTCCCAACCCACGTGAACAAAAGGTGTCGTGTTCAAGAGTGGTTAAATGTTTTTCTGAGACACAAAGTATGACAAACAGGTTCGTTTTTCTCTCTTTTCCCCCACCATTTCTGGCAAGTACCTCTTTATTTTTGACAAGCTTGAGGAGGATAACATTTGCTTGATTATAAGCTCATCGCTTCGGATGAGTCCAACTTAGTTTAAATTTGAACCCTAAGAAGGAGTGATCCATTCATGTTTGTAATTGAATAGGTCCTTTACTGTTAAATTTTAACGAGTCCAGTATAAGAGAAACTCGGCATTTTTCAATTTTAGGGAGTCAGAAGAAAAACTTAAGAAAACTCCATGGTTGTCCTTTTTCGTAAATTTGTGTCTCCCAAGCAAGAAAAAGTATAAAATAATACTTGAGAGAACCGCTTGACCATTACGATCAAGGAGTACTTTTCATAATTAGTGTCTCTGATCCGAAAAAGTAAAAAAGCGATCAAGGACACACCGTTTTATTACTAGTATCGAACTTGAAATGACAAAATTCCGACAATCTTTTCATGTTTATACGGTCATAAAAGAGTTGTAAGTGGATCGTCCTTTTAATTCCGTTTTAGCGAGTTTAAAAAGGAAAAACTCGGCAATATTTTCATATTTTACGAGTCAGAAAAGAGCTTAAAGAGGACTCGTCCTAGAGGAATGAGTGGTATAAAGAGTAGCAACTGGTTCCAGCAATGGAGGAATTGCTCAAAACATGTAATCGTTAAGAGGCTCGCTAACAAAACCACTCATAACTGTGGTCCCTCGGGAAATGAAAAACAACCAAGTGAAAGCATATGATCAGCGAAAGAGTTGGTGGCAGTGGAATGAAAACAACCAAGGCTCATCTAACAGAATTTAGCAGATAAAAACAAAAATCACGAGATGTAAAACAGGTATGGGTTCATTTTTACACAAGCTTGAACCATAGAGAACTTTTCTTGGATTCGGTTTCATGTTTACACAAGCTTGAAACGAAAAACTATGCTTATTATAAGTTCGCATTCCCCTAGCATAATGACGCAAAATGAGGTACATGCCCCCCAAGCTTCATTTCATTCAACCAGGTGGATGAAATGAAGGTTTACTTTCAAGATCTTGGAAAGACTCGAGGGAGTTATTTCATTTTTTAGTGAGGTTGACACAGGAAATGAAGTATCCTCAAAACCCTTGTTTCATTTTTTAAACGAGCTTGACACAAGATAAGGAACTATGCTCATGACTCCTTGTTTCATTTTTTAATGAGCTTGACACAAGACAAAGAACTATGCTCATAACATTCTTGATTCATTTTTTTAATGAGCTTGACACAAGACAAGGAACTATGCTGAAGTCTACTCTCTACAATCTACCTATATAACCTACTGATTCATTTTTTTTTTTTTAATGAGGTTGACACAGGAAAAAAAAATTCCTCATACGTGATTCATTTTTTAGCGAGGTTGACTTAGTAATCAGGAACTATCCTCTGACCAACTGATTCATTTTTTAACAAGGTTGACACAGGAAAAGAATTGTCCTCATACCTTATTCATTTTTTTAACGAGGTTGACCTAGTAATAGGAACTATCCTCTGACCAACTGATTCATTTTTTAATGAGGTTGACACAGGAAAAGAACTGTCCTCAGACCTAATTCATTTTTAGCAAGGTTGACTCAGTAACAGGAAATATCCTCTGGCCAACTGATTCAACCAAGGCTAGTAGATGTTTAAGGGCTACCTTGGGTCTAGTGCTAGTTTGTGGAAGCCATGCTCCGTTGATCCAAATGAGCTCATTTTTAAAGAATCTGCAAACACAAACAGACACACATATCAAATAGCATCTGAAAAGCCAATATAATAAAACATATTTATCATGATAATCAAGGAATTCATGAAATAAATCATAGAAGACAACTTATTGAGAAAAATGAATATGATTGTATTAACTTTAATCAAAGAAGAACTTTACAACCTTGGTGCTGTACAAGCTCCTCCAAGGGTCCAGCAAGAATCTCCTCTACTTTGACAGGTTTCACTCTCTTTCCAATGAAGCCAAAAGATATGTAATCTCTCATTTCAAGCTTAACTAGGAAATCTCAATTCCAATAGCATTTACCCTCAAAAATGTTCAGCTTTCCACTTCTCCAAGCCTAATTTTATAGTGAAGAGGAGGAAAGTTACTAGGTCCACCTTCAAAGGGATAAAACCCTCCTTCAAAGGGATGAGCTCCTCTCATCAAGGGGTTAGCACCTATAGTTATGGGATCCATGAACCACCTAGGAGTGAACCAACCATGTCAAGATTCCTTATAGAAACATCCAGAATTAACCCAAAGTGAGTTTTTAAGAATAAACTTGCACCTTTTTTACTTTTACAGGGGTCCCCACCCACTCCTTTAGAGACAGAGCGGGCAGGTCCACACGAAACATGACCAAGGGGTGCGGGTTCGCAGGTAATGGTAAGAGAAAGTGCGGAACCAGATTTTTATTGATTTTCAAGGACTTTCTCTCATTTTTAAATCTTGACATGAAGAGCTGAGTTTTGAGACTTGCAAAGGAGGACATTATGAGTGGTGATAGACTCACACTGACTATAGAAAGTCATAGTGACAATATTTTGTGTAACAGATTGCCCCCTAAAGTGCGAAGTTTGTAGTAGATGAGGATTTCATTTATCATGTAAGAAGAGTGAAGTACTTTATCATTCCGAGGATCATTTTGTAGAGAGCCTGGTTGGAACCTATAAAAAAATTCAATACAAAATATATATATGAGATCATATCATCGCTGAGGTAGGCATTCCCATACTCAGATCAAAGCTGACTAGAAAACTAACTAAACTGCTCTGATATACGAATGATCTTGCAATACATCACAAGTATAGACGCATGTAGACACAGTATGGACGCATCCATTTGTTTATGAATTGTCCACTATATAATGAATACAGTATTCCTCACAGCCTGGATGGTGGAAACTAGATCCAAGGTCTTGATTTCTAATTCCCGAAATAGTACGATTCTATCCATGTGAATGAATGTGTCGAAGTCGAACATGGTAGAAACCACTTGATTACAAGTCAATGATGTAAATTGTTAACATGTGTGAGAGAAACCACCGGTAATGTCAATGGCTCTCAAAGTACTTAGTACAATCCATGAAATGTGAATAGATGTGTTGATGTCGAACATGTCACGGAGTCCTTTGATCAAAGGTTAATGATGCAACCTGTCGTCAAAGGCGAGAAACCTGCCATTGAGGCATGCAAATTCCAAGGTACTGACGATTTCTAGATCATCTTTCTAGGTAAGGAGCTGAAGTCGATAGAAAGCGATCCATTGTAGGCAAGCCCACAACACGAAATCATAGATCAAGTTTGAAGAAATACAGTTGCAAGGACTGACTCAGGGATGGTCAAGATGGATGATAGACATTCTGCAGATGAATGGTTTATTTGCACTGACCTCTTGAATACATAACGACACAACAAATGGTTTGGTGACAATTGACCCAAAGTTAATACTCAGAAACTGGCTGAAGACTTTCAATATGGTTTGATTAACTGTTAGGCAAAGGATTTACCAACCCAGGTGAACAAAAAGTGTTATGTTCAAGAGTTGTTAAATGTTTTTTTGAGAAAAAAGGTATGACAAACAGGTTCATTTTTCTCTCTTTTCCCCCACCATTTCTGGCAAGTACCTTGACAAGCTTGAGGAGGATAACATTTGCTTGATTATAAGCTCATCGCTTCGGATGAGTTCAACTTAGTTTAAACTTGAACCCTATGAAGGAGTGGTCCGTTCCTGTTTGTAATTGAACATGTCCTTTATTGTTAAATTTTAATGAGTCCAGTATAGGAGAAACTCGGCGTTTTTCAATTTTAAGGAGTCAAAAGAAAAACTTAAGAAAACTCCATGGTTGTCCTTTTTCATAAATTTGTGTCTCCCAGGCCTGAAAAGGTATCAAATAATACTTGAGAGAACCACTTGACCATTACGATCAAGGAGTACTTTTCATAATTAGTGTCTCTGATCGGAAAAAGTAAAAAAACGATCAAGGACACATCATTTTATTACCAGTATCAAACTTGAAACGCCAAAATACCGACAACCTTTTCATGTTTATACGGTCAGAAAGGAGTTGTAAGTGGGTCGTCCTTTTAATTCTGTTTTAGCAAGTTTAAAAAGGAAAAACTCGGCGATTTTTTCATATTTTACGAGTCAGAAAAGAGCTTAAAGAGGACTCATCCTAGAGGAACAAGTGGTATAAAGGGTAGCAACTGGTTCCAGCAATGGAGGAACTGCTCAAAACATGTAATGGTTAAAGAGTCTGGCTAACAAAACCACTCATAACTGCGGTCCCTCAGGAAAGGAAAAACAACCAAGTGAAAGCATATGATCAGCCAAAGAAATGGTGGCAATGGAATGAAGACAACCAAGGCTCATCTAACAGAATTTAGTGGATAAAAACGGTAATCACGAGATGTAAAACGGGTATGGGTTCATTTTTACACAAGCTTGAACCATAGAGAACTTTTCTTGGATTCAGTTTCATGTTTACACAAGCTTGAAATGAAAAACTATGCTTGTTATAAGTTCGCATTCCCCCAGCGTAATGACGCAAAATGAGGTACATGACCCCCAAGCTTCATTGCATTCAACCAGGTGGATGAAATGAAGGTTTACTTTCAGGATCTTGGAAAGACTCGAGGGAGTTGTTTCATCTTTTAGTGAGGTTGACACAGGAAAAGAAGTATCCTCAAAACCCTTGTTTGATTTTTTAAATGAGCTTGACACAAGATAAGGAACTATGCTCATGACTCCTTGTTTCATTTTTTAACGAGCTTGACACAAGACAAAGAACTATGCTCATAACATCCTTGATTCATTTTTTTAATGAGCTTGACACAAGACAACAAACTATGCTCAAGTCTACTCTCTACAATCTACCTATATAACCTATTGATTCATTTTATTTTATTTTAATGAGGTTAACGCAGGAAAAGAACTGTCCTCATACCTGATTCATTTTTTAGCGAGGTTGACTCAGTAATAGGAACTATCCTCTGACCACCTGATTCATTTTTTAACGAGGTTGACACAGGAAAAGCATTGTCCCCATACCTGATTCATTTTTTTACGAGGTTGACTCAGTAATAGGAACTATCCTCTGACCAACTGATTCATTTTTTAATGAGGTTGACACAGGAAAAGAACTGTCCTCATACCTGATTCATTTTTGAGCGAGGTTGACTCAGTAACAGGAACTATCCTCTGACCAACTGATTCAATAAAGGCTAGTAGATGTATAAGGCCTACCTCGGATCCAGTGCTAGTTTGTGGAAGCCACACTCCATTGATCCAAATGAGCTCCTTTTTAAAGAATCTGCAAACACAAACATGGACACATATCAAATAGCATCTTAAAAGCCAATATAATAAAACATATTTATCATGATGATCAAGGAATTCATGAAATAAATCATAGAAGACAACTTATTGAGAAAAATGAATCTGATTGTATTAACTTTAATCAAAGAATAACTTTACAACCTTGGTGCCTTGATGTTGTACAAGCTCCTCCAGGGTCCAACAAGAATCTCCTCTACTTTGATAAGTTTCACTCTCTTCCCAATGAAGCCAAAAGGTATGTAATCTCTCATTTCAAGCTTAACTAGGAAATCTCAATTCCAACAGCATTTACCTTAAAAAATGTTCAGCTTTCCACTTCTCTAGCAACCAGCCCAATGCCTCAATTTACAGTGCAGAGGAAGGAAGTTATTAGGTCCACCTTCAAAGGGATAAAGCCCTCCTTCAAAGAGATAAGCTCCTCTCATCAAGGGGTTAGCTCTTTTAGTTATGGGATGCATGAACCACCTAGGAGCGAACCAACCACGTCAAGGTTCCTTCTAGAAACATCCAGAATTAACCCAAAGTGTGTTTTTAAGAATAAACTTGTGCCTTTTTTACTTTTACAGGGGTTCGTACCCACTCCTTTAGAGACAGAGCGGGCAGGTCCACAGGGAACATGACCAAGGGGTGCGGGACCGCAGGTAATGGTAAGAGAAAGTGCGGAACTAGAGTTTTATTGATTTTCAAGGACTTTCTCTCACTTTTAAAGCTTGACATGAAGATCTGAGGTTTGAGACTTGCAAAGGAGGACAATATGGGTGGTGATAGACTCACACTCACTGCAGAAGGTCATGGTGACAATATTTTGTGTAATAGATTGCCCCCTAAAGTGAGAAGTTTGTAGTAGATGAGGATTTCATTTATCATCTAAGAAGAGTGAAGTACTTTATCATTTCGAGGATCATCTCGTGGAGAGCCTGGTTGGAACCTGTAAAAACATTCAATACAAAATATATATATGAGATCATATCATCGCTGAGGTAGGCATTCCCATACTCAGATGAAAACTGACTAGAAAACTAACTAAACTGCTCTGATATAAGAATGATGTTGTAATACATCACAAGTATAGACACATGTAGAAACAGTATGGACGCAGCGATCTGTTTATGAATAGTCCACTGTATAATGAATACAAAATTCTTTGCAGCCTGGATGGTGGAAACTAATTTCAGGGTCTTGATTTCTACTTCCCGAAATAGTACGATTCTATCCATGTGAATGAATGTGTCGAATTCGAACATGGAAGAAACCACTTGATTACCAGTCAATGATGTAAACTGTTAACAAGTGTGAGAGAAACCACCAGTGATGTCAATGGTTCTCAAAGTACTCAGTATAATCCATGAAATGTGAATATATGTGTTGATGTTGAACATGTCATGGAATCCTTTGATCGAAGTTCAATGATGCAACCTATCATCGAACACAAGGAACCTGTCATTGAGGCATACAGATCCCAAGGTACTGATGATTTCTAGATCATCTTTCTAGATAATGAGTTGAAGTCGATAGAAAGTGAACTGTTGTAGGCAAGCCCACAACACGAAATCATAGATCAAGTTTGAAGAAATATAGTTGCAAGGACTGTCTCAGGGATGGTCAAGATGGATGGCAGACATTTTTCAGATGAATGGTTTACTTGCACTGACCTCTTGAACACATAACGACACAGCAGATGGTTTGGTGACAATTGACCCAAATCTAATACTCAGAAACCGGTTGAAGACTTTCAATATGGTTTGATTAACTGTTAGGAAAAGGATTTCCCAACCCAGGTGAACAAAAAGTGTCGTCTTCAAGAGTGGTTAAATGTTTTTCTGAGACACAAAGTATGACAAATAGGTTCATTTTTCCCTCTTTTACCCCACCATTTCTGGCAAGTACCTCTTTATTTTTGACAAGCTTGAGGAGGATAACATTTGCTTGATTATAAGCTTATCCTTCGGATGAGTCCAACTTAGTTTAAATTCGAACCCTAAGAAGGAGTGGTCCGTTCCTGTTTTTAATTGAACAGGTCCTTTACTGTTAAATTTTAACAAGTCCAGTATAGGAGAAACTTGGCGTTTTTCAATTTTAAGGAGTCTGAAAAAACTTAAGAAAAATCCATGGTTGTCATTTTTTGTAAATTTGTGTCCCCCAAGCCCGAAAAAGTATAAAATAATACTTGGGAGAATCGCTTGATAACTATGACCAAGGAGTACTTTTCATAATTAGTGTCCCTGATCCAAAAAAGTAAAAAAGCGATCAATGACACGTCGTTTTATAACCAATATCGAATTTGTAATGACAAAAATCTGGCAATCTTTTCATGTTTTTACGGTCAGAAAAGGGCTGTAAGTGGATCATCTTTTTAATTCCGTTTTAACAAGGTTAAAAAGAAAAACTCAGCAATATTTTCATATTTTAGAAGTCAAGGAAGAGCTTAAAGATGACTCTAATGTTTTTTTGTCAAAAATGACCAATTTTGCCTGAAAACTCCGTTATCCTGCACAAAAACTCAAACATTACTCATACCTGTTTAAAAAAAATAAAAATGCTTCAAAAATTACCTCTTTAAAGTAAAAAATAAACAAATTGAAAATTCATTTATTCAAAAAAGCTTATAGAAAGGGTTTTTGTAAATTCATTTTTACCATTTGACTTCAGAGTGAGAAAAGAGAGCTTTTGGTAAGAAACTTCCTGTGAAGATTGCGGAAAATCCGTCCGTTGGAATCAAACACCATCACCTCCAGGTAATCAACATCATCTTACTCTCGCATTTCATCCATTTGAAATTTCTTTTTAGGGTTTTTTTTTTTTTTGAGAAATATTTAGGTTAAAAACCCGCGCACAGGGGTCTGCAGGCGCAGTATAGGAAACTTGTGGACCCCGACTTTTTCGTAAAAGGAAAAAAATCAGCGGCCCGCACCTGCTGTTAAGGCAGACTGTGGACCTACGCACTATCTCTAACATAGAGGGTGCGGTCCCTGTAGAATAGGTTTTCAAACTTAAATTTTTCAAATTCCGCCCCAAAAATTTGAATTTAAATGTTTTAATCCACCTTTTTATTGAATGTAGGGTATACATCATGCTTGACTGGCGGGAATGAGAGCACGAGGATGTGGACCTCGCCGTGATTAATCATCAACCTTCGATTGATGCATTGAAGGCGTGCAGTTTATTCAAATTCTAGGCCATACCTGGCATGAGGGCCCAAGTGGACTTTTTGCAGTGGCTGGTAGACAGGTGGAATGTACAGGACCAGTGTTTCTTTATTGGTAGCCACCAACTGGAAATGGAGCCAGAAGACATTTACTTTTTGACTGGTTTGCCTAAGAGAGGTGAACATTTGACTCTATTCGTGGCTAGGCCAGGTGGCCAGTCTGTCAATAGCCTCTGGCTAGAGTTTTGTAACGACCAAATTAGAGACAAAGGGATTGATATCAAAACCATCTCCCATCGTGAACTCAAAGTGATTGCATTTATTGTTACCAGGCTCTGCGGAAGCACAACACTACATGTGGCCACTATATCCCAAATGCGAATGGTAGTAGACTGCTTTCAGGGCACCATCTTCAACTGGTGTGAAGCTGTGTTGGCTAATGTAAAAGGCCAACTGACTAGAGCAAAGAAAAAACAACTGAAAAACTTTGGATATGGTTTCTTAGTTGTGAGCTTTGGTCTAGAGAGGGTCCCAATGTTGGTCCCACAACATCTTTCTGTTGGAGTTGGACTTCCCCAAGAGCGACTTCCCCGAGAGCCCAAACTGATGCATTTGGTTGCAGTTATGGCCTGTCATCCTGAGGAGGGATCAAAAGTTGTTCAATTTCCTCCGGAGTATTTTCATTGGTTGGAGAACCAAGTTTTTTCTATTCAGGATTTTTCTTATGTTGGGATGGATTATCGTGGTGACCCAGACATGGCTCTTCCACGAGGAGAGTAATGGGATGACTCAGGTAAAATTATTTTCAACATTTTCGAATTTAATTTTTTTTGTTTTTAAATCGTCCCAAAATTGATAGTAAAAAGTTTTAAATGCAGATGTATGTCCACGGCAACCAGCCACTCTCCGGCCCTATGAGAGGAAACAGCCAGCTGCAACAACACCAGCCCCACGGGACGAATCTACAGAGACCCTGGCCGAATTGGAAAGTCATCTAGAGCGTTTGACATCAGACATTCCAGAGACCAACATAGTTGACATTCCTCTTAGGCTATAACGTTATGTGATTAGGGTCCCAGGACCTTTCAGGAGATTCCTTTGTAGGGTGGCCCATACAGTGGTTTCTTGTCGTAATCATCACCAGTAATAGGGTGATCACCTGTTGTAGAATCATATGACATTTTTTCTTTTTTGTACTATCATTTTTCCCAATCATAAGGTGTTTTTCAGCCTATGATTGAAAACAATGTATATTTGACACACTTCTATGCTATGCTATATTTCTATTACAGGCTATCTTGTAAAACATGTTATGGAATGTTTTTAAATTTACTTGCTTGATTATTGCAAATGTCTACTTAACATTCAAGAAGAAATCACATCTGCTGATGTATTTAAGTATCTTGGAATGTGCTGATATTCAATATAGTCAAATTCACGTTCCAAGAGACAAGCTCTCAAAAATAATCTCAATAACACTGGATTTCTAATGGCATACTCTATTAAGCTTCAATACAACGAGTTCAGAATCTAACCTCACAATCTCTAACCACACAATCAAACTCTGAATCCCAAATGAGATGGATTCAGATAATAACTCAATCACTGCACTATACTTTGCAATGTTGTTCATTGTTTGACCGAGGCTTACCCCATGCATAGATACCAACTCATCAGAGGGTGAATAGATAACCCAAGTTGTGGAATAAATGTTCCATGTATTACGAAAAACACCATCAGAAAAACCAATGTATGTTTGGAGAGACGTCGACATCTGCAATATCCAGAGTAAAATCAAGATAAGCAGGAATAATGACGAAAAAACTCTCTAAAATAAGCACACTTTTTAATCTAAAACACACCAGCTAGAAAGAAAACTAACCTAACTAAAATCTCCACACCCATATTTAAGCATAATATCTCTTCAGATGAAGACCATTTCTGGGCTTACCTAAAGAGACCCCGTCAAAGTCTACCAATTGATAGGCCCCTTTTGCCAGCTTTCGCTTAACAACATAAGGACCATGCCACATGGATACGAATTTTCCAACGCTTAATTTATCATTTGCTTGATCGTACAGTAAGAATAGGTCTCCTTCCGAAAAATTACGAGGTGTAACATTTCGATCATTCTGAGCTTTAATACATTTGGCATCAGCTTCAATTGCTAGTGTAGCATCACATCGATTCTCATATAGCTAAGCCAAGTACAACAAACGCTTTTCCTCTTCGGAAGTGGTTGGAAGTAGTTCTATGGCCATTTGTAATGACGGGATTTCGCATTCAATGGGTAACACAGCTTCCAAACCGTAAACTAGTTGGAAAGAAGTGAAACTGGTTGATGTTTTTACTGAGGTTTGATAAGCCCAAAGTGCTGAAAATAGCATGTTATGCCAATTCGAGCTATGAATCCCAATGATTCGTCAGATCATGATGACTAGAACTTTGTTGATGGCTTCAACCAGACCATTAGCCCGTGGATAATATGGAGTTGAATTATCGTGACGCAGGCCAAGTTGGTCTGTTAGTTCAGTCATCATAATATTTCGAAAATGGCACCCATGATCAGTAATAATCACTTGTGGAACACTGAACCTAGAAATTATATGATTGAAAACGAAAATCACAGCAGTTTTACCGTCTGCGTCAAATGTAAGCATCACCTTGGCCCACTTGGTAAAATAATCTACCGCAAGGATGATATATGCATGCCCCCCGGTCGAGTGAGGGTTACATGTAATAAAATCGATACCCCATTTCGTGAAAGGATCTATGGAAATTATAGGGTGGAAAGGAGCAGGTGGAGCGCACATCTTTCGATCAAAAATTTGGTAGTTGTGGCATTTTCGGACCGCGTTAATACAATCTTTAAACAAAGACGGCCATAAATAGCCAGCACGTAATATCTTTTGGGTTGTGGCAAACCCAGACATATGACCGCCACACGCTCCAAAGTGACAGTCATTTAGAACCCTTTCAGCTTCCTCATGAATTAAACAACGTCGGAAAACAGAGTCCGCCCCACGACGATAAAGTGTATCTCCAATAATTTTGAATTATTGGGATTGGAATCGTATTTTTCGATGCTCTGATCTTGAAATTTCAGGCCGAAAGGTTTGGGTTTGGAGATAAACTATGATATCTCCATACCAGGGATCTAAAGTGCTCATTAGAAACAAGGATTCGTCCGCAATGGGCTCTTCTGCCACAGTTTCAGTATCAGCACGCGGGAAGTCACACATCAACTTCACAAAAATTAAAAATTTCTTTGACTTAGATTTTTCAAATTCCAATTCAAACTCCTGCAGGATCACAATCCATTTGGAGTACTTGCCCCCTAGCAAATGTTTGGTCAAAATATAGATCATAGGGTTGCAATCAGAAATTACAGTGGTTTTGCATAGTAAAATGTAATAACGAAAACGTTGGACAGCTTGAACAGCTACCAGAGCCAATTTCTCCACATGTGAATATTTTAGCTCAGTGGGATTCAAAGTGCGACTAAGGTAATATATCACATGTTCACTACCGAATTCATCTTCCTGAACTAGTACCATTCCGATGGTGGAATGAGAGGCTACGAGATATAAGAATTAGTCTTGGTTGTAGTTGGGAGGATGCAATAATGGTGCATGGGTCAATGCGTGTTTTAGTGCATCAAAAGATTTGGCAGCTATCTCATCCCAAAAGAATGGAGTATTCTGTTTCAACAACTAGGTAAAACCCTTTGTGATCTCGGCGTAGTTAGGAATGAATTGATGTAAAAAGTTTTCTTTCCCTTGCAATCTTTCGAGTTGGCTAAGACTTGAAGGAGGAGGCAATTTGAAATGGCTTCAACCTTCGAGGGATCGACACGAATTCCAGCTTTCGAAACAACAAACCCCAGTAACTGACCCGTTTCTATACGGAAAACAACTTTTGTGGATTCAACCTAATTCGATAATGCCTACACCTCATAAATATTGCTCATAGATGGATGAGATGATCATCTCGATGTAATGAATGAACAGGTAAATCATCGACATAGGGTTGCACAATGTGCTTGATGTCATGAAAAGTGTAAGACATGGCCCTTTTAAAAGTTGCACCGGCATTCTTAAGCCCAAAAGGTAATTTGCAATAAGGAAATGTCCCCCACGAAAAAATGAAAGTCGTTTTTCGTTTATCAGCAGGTAGAATATTTATTTGATTGTATCCGGAAAAACCATCCATGAAGGGGAATATTTCACTGCCGACACAATCATCAATGATTTGATCAACATAGGGAGTTGGGTAATTGTCTTTTGGACAGGCTCTATTAATATCCCTATAATCGATACGTATTATTATTGTTCCTTGCTTTTTGTTGACAGGAACAATATTCGATACCCAATCCGTTAACGGAATTGGATAAATGAAACCTCCTTTAAGTAATTTTTCAACTTCTTCTTTAATTACAGCAGATTTTCATGGGTGGATCTGATGCAAACATTGCCGAACGGGTTTAGCATCTAGGTAAGTTTTGATTTCATGGACAACAATTGCTGGCTCAATTCTTGGAATTTCCTCATACGACCAGGCAAACACGTTGCAGAATTCTTGAAATAGGGCCTTATATGTTTGAATTTCATCTTCCATACAAGAGGCACCTATATAAATGTTTTCAACAATTCCAGGCTTAACCGAAATGTCAATAGGAATAGTTCGATAAATATTTTCCAAATTTAACTCAGAATCAGGATTTTTCATTGGATTACGAGGTTCCTTGACATAATCAGTCGTAAAAATAGATGAAAAATCATTTTCAAAGTGATCAATCTCAGGTAAAAATGAAGATCTATGATGAAGATCTTCCCATGGTAAATCATCAACACACAAGATTTCACGAATTTGCTCATCAGTGTGAACAAGTTCGGAAAACGTTGTTGAATCTGAGTTTGATGTTGAAAGTGATTCTTAATGGACTACATTCATTAAGTCAATTTTGGTTGAAGAAGGATCGGAAAACGACTATACAGCCTCATACGCAATTTCATATGGACTCAAAGGCATAGCATTACCGAATGAATCTATCTCAGATTCGGAAGGTACGATCCAAGGATCATCATAAACAATAGTGTCTGATGAAATCATATGAATGGTTGTAGTGGAAGGCAATACGTTTGGAGGAGGAAAGGAAAAATTTCCTAGTAAACCAGAATCTTTAACTAGTCCTAGATTCGGAAGGTACGATCCAAGGATCATCATTGTTACACAGTAATTTATCACTGCCTTCCTGTCAGTCACCCTGCTGTGCCCAGAATTCACAAATCACTAAGTGTTTGATCCCTGAACTGGCTTAAAAACCCATTTTTTCAAAGTTTTGTTCATCAGCGCGTTTGTTCCTAAAATAACTGCGATGACAGGCGCTTCCCAGTATATTCTATGCGCTGCCATCGCGGAAGAACATCACTTTTCCGCGATGGTCCACAGCGCGCCTTTCCCGTGTTCTTCCGCGCTGACATGGCTTCTTCAGTTATTGATATGCGCTGACAGCGCGGCAGTTTCCCTATAATCCGCGCTGATCCAGTTTGGGCGAATTTGTTCAAACAACCAGCCTTCCAGATCACTCCAGGCTTGGTTGTTAGCTTTGTGAATGTCGACTCCCTTCTATCACATGTCTGTTCGACCCTTTCCAACAACTCCCCTTGAAGATAAGCTCATCCTTCCACCTTTTTAGGAGACTCCTTCTCCTATATAAACTCTCACCATTACCATGAGCAGCTAGTGGGAGATAGTTAGACTTAGCTTGGAATAGCTTGGATTGTACAGAGCTTGTAGTGCTCAGATTGCTGCTATAGGTTTGGTGTGCTAGGTGTGGAAGTGATTGATTTCTTGGGGAAGGTTGTTTGTGACATTTGTGTGAGAGAGAGAGAGTTATTTGTCTTGGGAGAACCATCCTCAAAGGTGAATGCTTGAGATACATGCTGACTGATCCCTCTTGAGAAGGTTACCGACGTCAGAACATTTGGTTGTACTCTTCTCTATTTTGATTAATAATAGATGACTGCTATTATTGTTCCATTCTCGTTTGTCTATGCAATGGGTAAATGTGAATTATGTCTTTTCTGACTGACATATGGTTACTTTTACTAGATTTCACGCTTGCGTTTGCTTTCTCTTCGTGTGTGCAGGTGTCCGTTCGCGGGGATCGCGGAGGATTGTGACCAGCTGAAGCGAAGGAGCGAAGGCAACATCTCTTCGCCAAACGACAGCACAGGAATCCAAGTAGGTGCTCTTTACTTCTTGTTTAATTGTAACTAGGAACATGCGTGGCAGCATTGTGTGATTGTTGCTAGACCCGAGCTGGGCTAGTAGGGATCGCCTCTATCCGTAGAGGGGATTTACCTCTCCAACAATTTGGCGACTCCGCTGGGGATGAGCCTGATTGTCTCTTGAGTCCACTTTTGTGTTTGGTTTTGATTGACCTCTTTCCGAGTTTTTGGGATTGTCTTTGTTGCTTATGAACTTCCTCGGTGTTTCTGGGAAGCCTTTTTATTGTTGAAAAGCTCCTGCCTTTGGTTCTGGAAGTTTTTATTTTGGCTTTCCTTGTTTTTTGCTCTCAGCACGTTTTATTTCGGAACAGTCGCGCTGACATCGCGACCCTGTTCTTTGTTTTTCTCTTCATCGCGCCTGTACGTCTAACAGTCGCGCTGACCTCGATTTCAAGGGCAGCGCGCTTTATTCGTGTTCTTCCGCGCTGACATCGCGCCCCCGCTTCTTTGTGGTTTCCGTCATCGCGTCTGTGCATTTAATTTCCGCGCTGACCTCGTTTTTCCGAGACAGCGCGCCTTCTCCCTGTCCTTCCGTGCTGACGTTGCAAAGTTGTTGAAGGCCTCCCCCTGTCAGTGCCAAGTTGCTGAAGGCTACCCGCGCTGAGCCTGAAAAACTCATTTTTGACCAAATTGGCCTCCTGAACTTCTTGCTGTGACTTTCCCTTCTTCTCTCCACCTGTCTAATGACTTGTTTTTCACTGTCTGAACTTTGAACTGTTTGATTACGAAGCTTAGCTTTATAGGGTTTCGTTTTTGCTCAGTTTTGGTTTGCGAATACCTTCCCTTCTTTTGATTTCGCTGCTTGGTTCGTGTCTCCATCATCACTTTTGCAATTGCTGGATTGTGTTGAGTCTCTAATCGACTGGTCGTGACTCTAGTCCGTCGGGTGTTTGCTCTTCTCTATTTATCTCGCACTCTGAGCCCTAGGACATCTAGTGGCCGTGTGTGTGTCAAGCCTACCGTTAGGATCTCTGTTTTCTTGATTGACCAGCTCGTTCTAGACTTGTTTTCGCATTAGTTCAGCGATTGTTAGAGTGTTTTGGATTGTGTTTCCGAGTGGTCTTTTTCGCTTCCTCCTTGCTTGCGATCCTTGCTTGTTTTGCAGAGCTTAGATCACATAGCTCGTGCATTGCTTTATTTCTTTTGATTTCGAAACTTTGGTTGAGTGTTTCGGGAACTTTGTGTGCTCTCATTAAGTAGTTTACTTGGTGTTCAGGTTCCTCCAAATTCCTTTAGATGCTTTATGTCGTTGAAAAGAAATCGAATTGGTAGCTTGCTTTAAAAATTCGAAAAGGAAAAGAACATTTCGTTGGCTTGCATTTTCAAAAGAAAAGTTTCCTTTCCTCGCTTTAGTTGCATTTAGCTACTTGTTTGTTTGTTTCGTTTGGTTCAAAATTCTTTGCTCTCTCATAGCTAGAATTCATCGAACGAAACGAAATTCTTTTGCATATAGATTGCATCTAAGTAATTGTGAGCGAACATACGATAGAGCTTGAAATCGAAACTTAATCTCAAGATCAACTGTAAAATGAACCAAATGAATCTAAAAACGCATTGGAACTAAACGCAAATATTTAGAGGTCTAGGTTAGAGACGTGTTCCGGCGTTTTAAAACATAGTCACTGTTGTTTCACATTAGGTTGGGTGATTCCTCCTTCTGTGACTCGATAGTGGTCTAATACGGACTGCGCTCCCATGTACCATCGAGTATATAGGGAGACCCCACTAGGCTTTCATCCTTTATCCATAGGAAGCTGAGTCGGCCGCCCTATGATTCGCAATGCAGTGAACACAGCATTCACGAAGATTGACCACCCGTACCCTAAAAAGTATTCTGTGGTTTTGCGAAAAGTTTGGCACACCCTCTACCTAGAGTTCCAGAGCAGTCGCTTTTGATCCTTTTCGGACTCCCTAAACGAAAAGGTGCCTGTGAGCGTCTTGTCACTTCGTGCTCATTAAACATTCGAAGGAGAATGGAGTCATATTTTGTCCTTTTCTCGACTCCTGAAATATGAAAAGGTCAAGTTTGGTTCTTGCGTCTTAAAATTAATTTGGCCACGATAACATTACCCTTTCTAGATCTTGTGTGCGATAGTTTTGAGTAGGGTTTTATCGGTAGTTTCCTTTAGGAGTTCTAAGGGGTCTGGTCATCCTGGCTGACCCATCAACCCCTGGTCTAAGTGATCAAGGTTCTCCATCCTCTGTTGCTCCCGAGGTACCAGTTGTAGGCGGTACTCTCCCCATTGTTCCGAGTATCCATCCTATCAACGTACGTGCCCCAGGCAACCCAGATTACCTAGAGGATTGGAATCCCGTCTGGGAGGAGGATTGGGATACCCCCCGTACCCCTCTAAATATGTCATCTCCAATGGAGGGGACAGCTTCCAGTACAGGTGAGACACCCGCGGTCACAGACATCGAGACACCCGCGGTCACAGACATCGAGACCCCGATCCCGTCTTCCTCTCCCGTCCCTCCACGATATCAATCGCTGAGCGATAGGTATAATGCTAGAACAACTTCTACCACTATATGGGATCCTAGTCTCGCTGCCTCTATCAGCCCTTTTGTTTAGCAGCCCCTTTTTCCACCCCTCACGACAGAACTCAACCCGCCCGTCACCTCAGTTCCCACTCAACCTACTGTTTGTATAGCACGTTCGACTCCGGTCATCAGTGCTGTACCGGTTTCCTCGTCTGTAATCCCTCAAGCTGGTTCTTTTGTTGGAGGAATTCCAAGATCAGGACCGTATGATGCTTATGGGGAACCTATAACGTACTTGGATTACGAAGGTCCCGTCTTCTATTATGATGAAAATGGTTAGTTTCTTGAGGAAATCTCAAGTCTCCCTCATCGCCCTTTTCAAGAAAACGAGGAATCTTTGAATGTCATGTATAACGACACTACTATGTACTTTGGAAACCGAGATCCTCCCCGGCAGCTCATAGGACCATCCAATCAAGGCCCGTCATTCCACGTGCAAAACCCCCAGGGGCAACCACTGTATGGCCCGCCCGACCCAGGACAATCTGGGCACCCACAAGGTCAACCTTACCAGGAACAACCTATGGGCATTAGAGGTCCGCCATATCCATATCAGAATCAACCTATTGGGCAACCAGAGCAACCGTCTTTTCAACAAGACCAACTTGGTTTCCAGCAAGGGTACCCCTCTGGACAAACTGGCTCAGTTTACAATCCTTCAAATCAACCAGCCGTCCAACAAGGGTATCCCCTTGGGCAGGGTGGACAACCCTATGTTCATCAGGGCCGACCTGCCCCTCAAATCACAAATCCTTCTGGGCGAAGGGGGCAACCTGCGATATAGCAAGGCCAAACCTCTGCTCAGCCCATATACCAAGGAGGGCAGCCTGCCGTACCGCAAGCCCAGCCCTCTTCCCAACCCGGTTACGGTGGGGGACAAACGGGCCAACCATCTATATAGCCAAATCAACCCGGTGTCTACCCTCATCGTCAACCTGGACAAGCTGGCCAACCTCGACGTCAACCAGCTATCCAACCAATTCGACCACCCGTTCCGCGAAGACAACCCTTGGTGGCACATGGACAACCTGGCATCCAGCAAGGCTATCCTGCTAACCAACCAGGTCCATCTCGAATCCGACCAAGTCAACCTTCGGGACGTATGGCCCAACCTCAGCCGGTTCAAGGACACTACTCTGGGCCTCAGACTCAAACAGGTTATCAACCCTCATACCAAATGCAGCCTGCTTACCAGGCTTCGTATGGGACCCAGCAGTCGCATGGCTACCAGCAACCCCAGGGGAAAAATCAGTATGCTCCTTACCAAAATTATCAGCAACCACAGGTCACTCCCTATCAAAATTATCAATATGGTCAACCTGGCGGGCAAGCTGCTAATTCATGGGGAGCTGGGGGGCAAACACAGGGACAGTCGTCCGCACATGGACAAAACTCTTACGGACAAACCCCCTATGCGCCAGGTCCTTTTGGACCAGGTCCATCGGGACAAAATTCCTACGCGCCAGGTCCTTTCGGGCCCGGCCCGTCTGGACAAAGTTCGTGGGGACAACCCCAATCTGGGTGGAACCCTAATACCACCTCGAACCCTCAGCCACAGATGTCCTTCAACCCGCAGCTACCATTTTTGGCTACGTTGGAACTACCCGATGTGTCCAAGTTAACAAATGATCCTATTTTGCATGACTCATATTGGCCACCGGTTCCGACCAAGATACCAGGTGACTGTCCAAAGTTCGACGGCAAAGCCGGAGAGGATCCTCAGGCCCATGTAATGACTTATCACCTGTGGTGTTCATCTAACTCATGGCTTGATGATTCTATCCGCCTTCGCCTCTTCCAGAGGACTCTCACTGGCTCGGCTGCAAAATGGTACATTGAACTTAACCGGGGCATGTTTTCAGACTTTAACTCGTTGGCTATGGCCTTTTTGACTCACTTTCAGTTACCCATTCGGTACGAGACTGGGACCAATTTGCTCACGTCTCTGAAACAGGATACGGAAACGCACATCTCCGATCATATACATGAATGGAGAAGGCGCCGTCGTTTGATTAAATTTTGGATTCCCGATCAACTCCTGACCGACTGGTTTACCACGTCCTTTGTCCCTAAAATTGCCAAAGATATTGCAATGGGGGCGTGTGTAACTGAGGAGCAAGCAATCGCGCGAGCTCAATACCTCGACTTAGTGTATTCTCAGTCAGGTACTTTGTATGACTATTTGCCAGATGCCCCGAGGCCCGGACAAACCAAAGCTCCACCAAAACCTTCCGTTGATGGGGTTATTGGCTCCGTGAATTCATCAAGTAAGAAATCGACCGCGAACTCTGGGAAGCAGAAACAAAACGCCTCTAACGAGAATGCTTCTCAAAGCCAATCCATTCCTGGGAATACCTCCGAGGTAAATGCCGTTCAGTCCACCGCGGCAGACAAATCCTCAAAAGGCAAAAAGAAAGGAAAGGCCAAAGAAAAATCCGGACAACCTAAGCAAAACCCTCCTAAACCTCCCTCCGAGGAAGGAGCCAAGCGGAAGCCTAAGTATCCTTGTCTCATTTGTGAGGAGGATCACTACACCAAAGATTGCCCCAGGCGGTCCGAGGTTAGTCAGCTTTTGAAAGGTGCTTCAGGGTCCCCTGTCGTGCTTAAAGAGCCTTTCCCATCCCAGCAGACGCATCAGGTGGCAGACCCTTCTCAATCCTCTTCCTCGTTCGGTTCTCAAGTGTTCATGGCTGGAACCATTCCCATCCATGTCACGACTCGAGCGAAAGATTATCCATCTTCAGCCGGGAAGGAGCCGGAGGTCCCCTCCAGCGCTCCCACGTCCAGTTCTGGCCCTCTTCACATTGAACGGCCCAGCACCGAGACGATCCCCCGACCCCCTCCCAAAGGTGTACTCAGGAAGTCATCTTATAACCCCAATGCTCGTGCCGCTCAGCATTATAGCATTGTCGAGGACTTAGCTCAGGCTCCGTCTGTTATATCCGCGTTAGAAGTCCTCCAGAGCTGCCCCTCCCAGAGGAAGTCCCTGCTATCAGCGATAGGTGGCATAGACCCGGCAGATTCGGATTTAATTTCTTTTGACCTCGAAGGTTTCACGCAGAGATTGCCTCATCAGGTGGCTTTCCTTATACAAGTTCTCATCAAAGGCAAGACGATTCACCGTACTGTCATTGATGAAGGAGCCTCAACCTGCATTATGTCGGTTGCTTGTTGGAAGGCTATTGGTTCGCCCGCTCTGAGCCAGTCTCCCACCACCCTAGAGGCTTTCGATGGAAGAGAATCTCGTCCACATGGTATCCTCCTGCGTTTACCTATCTCTTTAGAAGGGAAAATGGTAGAAGTCGAGGTTGAAGTCGTTGACGCTAATCTCACTTACAACCTCCTCCTAGGACGAAGCTGGACTTATGCCATGCAAGCCGTGGCTTCCTCCTTATTCTGTGTCGTTCGTTTCCCCCATCAAGGGAAAATCGTCACAGTGGACCAGCTGTCCTTTTTTGCTTCCTCTTCTGAAGGGAATGTACCATTCGTGGAGCATACCTCCAAATCACTAGTGAGTGTGGGTGCCGGATTATTTAAAGATCCCTCCTTAATGGGAGTCTTTCCCCTCCCACCTCCAAATCTCGCCTCCGTTAACATGATCACAGCACGTTCTGATCCATGGGTTCTCCCTCCCGTGAATCAGGAAGACTCCTGGGGCGAGATGATGCCGTTGAGCCCCGCTGAGCTCAACTACATCGAGATAGTTGCTGCATCGGCTTCAACCTCTGAACCTGCTCTTCCAAGCAGCATTCCCGGTTCACCTGACCCCTTCCCTTGGTTGGGAGAGAAGGCCACTTCGGACCCCCTGAAGGAATCATTTCCCTCCGACGAGGCTATCATCGAGACTATGTCTCCCGAAGAGCTCCCTTGGTCAGATCACCACCATCGCTCTTCGTTTCTCCCTCCTCATTCGGAAATGGCCACGTGTCTCAGACGGTTTGCTTCATGTCTCCCATATATCCCTCTCCAAACGCCTATTCAGTTATATCAAGTGTCTTCGGAAGGAAACATGGGTAACATTACGCAGACTCTGGCTATCGACATCTCTGTCAAAACAGGGGTTGTCGAAAATATTTACATTGGAGTCACATGCACTCCTGAGGAAATTCAACTTTATACAGATCTATTTCGTGAATTTTGTGATGTTTTCGCATGGTCTTACGAGGAAATGCCCGTCATTGACCCCAGTATCGTGGAGCACGAAATCCCTACCTATCCCGGCGCTAAGCCTGTTCATCAGCGTTTACGCCCAGTGCACCCTCGAAAGGCTGCAGCCATCAAGGCCGAAGTTGAAAAACTCCTTAGAGCTGGTTTCATTTATCCCATTCCCCTCACGGAGTGGGTATCTAATATAGTTCCTGTCAATAAAAAACAGGGCACTATTCGGGTTTGTGTTGACTATCGTGATATCAATCGCGCCTGTCCAAAAGATAATTTTCCTACGCCTTTTATTGATCAGCTTATCGACGATTGCGCAGGAAGCGAAATTTATTCGTTCATTGACGGCTTCTCTGGCTACAACCAGATCAACATAGCCCCTGCAGACCAGCACAAAACTGCTTTCATTTGTCCTTGGGGCACCTTCGCTTACAAGAAGCTACCTTTCGGTCTCAAAAATGCCGGCGCCACCTTCCAGCGTGCGATGTCGTATGCTTTTCATGATATCCGACACATCGTACAGCCTTACCTGGATGACCTACCCGCTCATTCAGCTAAACGCCAAGACCATCCATCTCATTTACGCGAAATCTTTCTTCGCTATCGACACTATCGTATTCGACTCAATCCGCACAAGTGTGTCTTTTGCGTGGAATCCGGCCGACTATTCGGGTTTATCGTCTCCCGGGAGGGCATCCGCCTGGATCCCCTTAAGGTCGAGGCCATTTTGAATCTTCCTCCCCCTGCCACTCTACAGCAGTTACAAAGCTTGCAGGGAAAAGCTAATTTTCTTAGACGATTCATCCCAAATTATGCCGAGGTGGCCAAGGGTTTCACACGATTACTAAAGCGAGACACGCTCTTTCGTTGGGACGCTATCGCTCAGCAATCTTTTGAGCGTCTTAAAGATCTTCTGGTCTCAGCTCCGCTCCTAAGACCTTCGAATTACCACCGTGACTACACCCTTTATCTGGCTGCTGCCGATACCACCATCGGCATGGTTTTGGTGCAAGACGACGACGATGGCACTGAGCACGTTGTATACTATCTTAGCCGCAACCTCCTGGATACGGAGACTCGCTATGCATATGTCGAGAAGTTGGCATTGGTCGCTGTCTGTGCCGTCCAACGTTTCCGTCATTACATCCTGTTGCGCACAACAACCGTGATCTCTGACTGCAACCCCATGACCTATATTCTGTCACGTCAGTTGCTGGGGGGCAAATACTCGAAGTGGATCGTAATCCTCCAAGAGTTCGACTTGGAATTCACTGCTTCCAACTCTAAGAAATCACTGGTCTTTGCTGAACTGCTCTGTTCCTTACCATCTCAGTCTGCACCATCTCATTCAGAGGAGCAGATTCCGGATGAAACGCTATTTCTCATCAGCACTCTCGACCCATGGTACGGGGACATCATCGTATACTTACAAACGTCTTCGTTTCGTCCCAATACATCGAAAGATGCTCGACGACGAATCCGTCACCAAGCCCAACCGTATCGCATTTTGGGCGACACCCTGTACCGCCTCGGCGTCGATTCTATTCTTCGCCGATGCTTAACCCTCGAGGAAGCTGAGCGAGTCTTGAATGACTGCCACTCCGGCGCTTGTGGCGGTCATATGTCCGGATACGCTGCCGCTCAAAAGATCCTCTGCGCTGGTTATTTCTGGCCTTCTATATTCAAGGATTGCATCCTTGTTGTACGCACATGCCATGAGTGCCAGGTTTACCACCGGAAGATGCGTGCACATGTTGCACCACTGCACCCTGTCATAACCGTAGGTCCATTTGCAAAATGGGGCATTGATTATACGTCCTGTAACCCTCGTTCGGCCGGGGGGCATGGGTACATTATCGTTGCCGTGGATTATTTCACCAAATGGGTCGAAGCGATGCCTACATTAAACGAGGATGGTCACACAGCGGCGCAGTTTTTATTCAATCATATCATCACTCGCTTCGGAGTCCCTCAGGCTATTGTTACAGATCACGGAAAGCATTTCCGAAATCATATGATGACAGAATTAACGACCCAGCTAGGCTTGCGTCAAGATAGTTCGTCACCGTACTATCCTCAATCTAACGGTCAAGTCGAAGCCGTGAACAAAGTTTTGATCACCATGCTTCAACGCACCGTCAATACACACAAGTCAAACTGGCATCTAATGCTTTTCCCGGCCTTGTGGGCCTACCGGACTTCTGTGAAGGATGCCACCGGTTTCACCCCGTTTCAACTGGTCTATGGACTAGAGGCTACCCTTCCCGTCGAATGTGAGATTCCTTCATTAAAATTAGCTGTCGAGTTGCTTCCCAACACCACTCCGGTGGAGGAACGGCTTCTTTACCTAGAACGGTTAGACGAGACTCGTCGTTTGGCTTCTATGGCTATCGAAGCACAGAAGAAGAGAGTCAAAGCTCACTTTGATCAGAATATTCATCCTCGTTCCTTTGTTGAGGGAGACTTAGTACTGCTCTACGATCAAGCTAAGGATAAGCTGGGGGCAGGAAAACTCGAATCCATGTGGTTAGGTCCCTACATCGTGAAGCGTGTTTTACAAAAGGGCGCATATGAGTTGATTGACTATGAAGGAAATCCTCTTGACAAGCCCCGTAATGGGCTGTATCTGAAGAAATACTATGCATAGCTGCTCACATTCACTTTGTATATACGTGTGCTTTTTGAGTTTTTAGTGCATAAGTTTCTTTTTGCTTTGGTGTGAAGGCGTGTTTTGCCCCTTATTATGCTTTGTCTTTCCTGCGCAGATGTCTCGTACCCCTTATGTTGGTTTCGCTGATGGTGCCTGCCGTAGCACTTGTAATTTGTCTTCGGCAGCGTGGGTGATCTACGATCCTCACGGAGAGTTGTTAGACCTTCAGGGTGTCTGCCTAGGTCGTACCACTAACAACGTTGCCGAGTACAGCGCTGTAATCGAATTACTTGCCGAAGCAGTTGACCTCGGCATCCGAGAGCTAGTGGTGAACTTGGACTCCCAGCTGGTTGTCCATCAACTCAACGGACGATATTCCGTCAGAGACTAGCGCATATTAAGGCTGTACCTACGTGTAAGATTGTTAGAATGGAATTTTGATTACATTACTTATCAGCACATTCCGAGACGATTAAATACGTTGACTGATGCATTGGCAAATTGTGTATTAGATAGACATTTGCGTAACAGATAAACATCATACAAGAAAGGATAGATAGCATAGTAAGACCATAAGCATGTGTAAATAAATCATTTCAAGCATAGTTTGCATATGTGTGCTTTTAAGCTTGCATTAAAAATATAAAATACATGGGTCAAGTGTCGTGCAAATTCATACATAAGATCACAAATTGTACTGAATAAACGCATAACATAAAGAACACATCATCACATGTAACAATGACCCATCCAAAAATCGGTATGTATATATATATATATCGTGTGGCGCACTGAGGCGCTCAAAAATAGAAGTGCATGTCCAAAAGTCTCAATACATCTATGTCTCAAAATAGCAGTGGAAATAAAACCTAGACGACTAGTCAGCTGGGTGATGCTCTCTGTAGTACACAGCTGCTCGTGCCACCCGCCTCAGAAGGCGGTGCACCCTGGGTTCCACCCCCACTGTGTTAATCTGATGCTCTACGGGGACCTCCTCGACCCCATGGTAGTCAGGCACCCCCTCCAGCAACCCCTCAAGGTTGCGAGCCACAGTCTCCGACGTGTTAACCCCTGGAGGGGCTAAGGCCAAAGCTCCGGCTCCCTGGCCCTCTCTCCGTGCCGTGACAGCTAGCCCAATCGGTCTAGTAGGCCCCACATCTGCATGACAAGACATTTATTAGGACATGTACATAAAAAATTAAAAAAACATTGCAAAACTCAAAAGTCACAAGTGTCATACCTGCATCGTCCCACTGTTCACCTGGAGGCAGTACCAAATCAGGGTCATTGCGGAAATCCATCCCCGCATATGGCCAATCCTGCACGAAGATCTCCTGCTGGTCCAGCCAGTCTCGGAAGAATGCTCCCCAGCTATGTGGACGGCCGCCACCCCCACGTGGCATGATACGAGCCCATCGTGAGGCTCTCGTCTCTCGAGGATCCTGGGGGGCATCCACAGCCATCGACTGCAGCCGCATGGCTGGCACTCGCTCCAGAATGAGCGGGACCAGAATCGATCCGTAGCCGAACTGCTTCGTCTCCCCGCGACGGCAGTTACTCAATTGCCTCTTCATGTTGTTGCACACTGTCGTGCACCAATCGAACACTGTAGGCTCGAGGCATTCAAGAGCTAGTAGGAGATGGGTCTTCGAAGCCTCATGGTTCGCCATGCTACCCGCTGCCCGGGTCACCATGAACAGGATGGTGCGTAACACTATGTCTCTCACTGAGGGGATCGAACACTTCCCACTCCGCGTTTTCACTGCCCCCGGGCAAACCTGAGCCATCAGGTCATCCAAGGTACCGCCGCTAGGTCGCTGCCCCTCCAAGATGGGCCTCGCACCTCGGCGCGACAACCCAGTCAAGAAAAAGATATCCATGTGGTCAAACTCGATATCGTGACCACGGATGGTGAACTTCTGGTCCACTGGGTTCCATGCTCTAACCAGCAGCTCCAGAAGATCATGCTGATCCCTCAAGCGCGGCGTGAGGAAGAATTTCATGAAGCCACAAGCCCGCATGGCGTTGCAGCAATTTACATCCCCCCAAGTAGCTATATCCTCCACATCGTGAACTCTCTCTTGCCATTGGAAAGCCATGATGTCCTGCACAAACCATAAAAACAAGTTAGAAGTGCTGGCATGAAAAAATTTACGTTCATTTTCAAAAACAAAAATTTTTCCGCGCCAGTGCGGCTGTTTTAAAAACAGCCGCGCTGACCATGGCAGCCCTTTGTAAAAATTCGAGGTCAGCGCGGAAGAACACGGCTTTTCCGCGCTGATCCGAAGTTGGTCACGTTTTTTCTTTTTCGGTCAGCGCGACCCCGTGGGCGATATCCGCGCTGACCGAGGGCGCACCCATGCACCAAAAAATTGCCCAATTGGGCCAATTCGACCGTTAAAAAACTACTAAAATGAACCAAAATGCAGGGCAAAGGAACGAGAACCTACCTGGAAGAAGCGGATCAGAAAATGGTCTCCGTACGAGCTGGAAATCGCTCCGTCAACTTTTTGGCTCCTCCACGTCCTTCACGTTCCAAAATAGTAAAATGGTAAAAATGACTTATTACTCCCTCCTATTTATAGTAAAAACTCCTAAATTGCCGTATTTTTGGGTTTTTACCATTTTTAACCATAATTCTAGCCCTGATTTTGTTAAAAGCATGTTTTAATGTGTTTTTTACGCATATCGAATGGATTTATGCGGGTAGTGCCCTTGTGCAGGTACAGGTACAGCAGCTTGGTCATGCCGGTCCACCGTTCGTGTGATCCCCAAAAGTGTCATCTCTAAGCTCTTTTCCGACGTTAAACAAGAGAAGATAGCCGAGCTTCCTTTCAGCTCGTTAAAAGGAATGAAAGGCAGTCGTTTTAAGCTCTTTTTCCGACCGTTGAACCAAAAAGATTGTCGGGCATTTGTCGTTTCGCGCTCGATATCGGCTCTAAAACAACGTGTTTTCGACCGCTTTTTTACTTTTTCAGGTCAAAGACACTATTCACGAAAAGTACTCCTCGGTTGTAATGACCGGGCGGTTCTTTCGAGCATAGTTTTATACTTTTTCGGGCTCGAGAGACACAGCTGTATGAAAAAGGACCCCCCTGGAGTCTCCTTTTCCGCATTCTTTTCAGACTCTCGAAACAAGAAAAGAAGCCGAGTTTTTCCTTTGTCAGGCTCGTTAAACACTCAATGACATCGGATATTGTCGACATGACACGCATCAATCATATGTTATCCCCGTCAAGCTTGTCATCCAAAAATAACCGGGTACCTGCCTGCAAAGGTGGGGAAAATGGAACTATGATTACAGTCGTCTCGGCAGTACGTCACTCTTGAACATGGCACTCCGCTGTTTCGCATCCGGGTGGGGTCATCTCATTTCATTTTCACTAACCTCCATGGGTTTGGGATATCCTGTTTTGACCTCTCATCTGTTCATTGCCGTCACCATCTTACCCGCTGCTCATTTGATGTCAAGTACTGCCAAACCCGTTACAGTGCCGTTATGTGTTCAAGAGAAGTTGTCCTCTGCCACAATGCAACCTCGTTCGCTATCTCATCACAAACTATTATGCCTCTGTCTCGTGTCGATGATGTGGGAATCATCATAGCCCACCTTCGATCAAAGTCCTCTCTCGTCGACTCCAACTCATTATCCGAGAAAGTGGCTTAGAGACTCCTTCCAGGTGCCTTAGAGCCTGCATGCCTCAATGGCAGGTTCTTCGTGTTCGACGCAAGGTTTTACATCATTGACCTTCGATCGAATGATTCCGTGGGTGTTCGACACCAACTCGTTGATTCACACGCCACGGATTGTACCTATAGTACCTTGAGGGCCATTGTCATTATTGGTGGCTCGCGTCTGTTAACAGTTTTCATCATTGACTGGTAATCAGACGATGTTCATGCATGTTCGACTTCAACCCATGTATTCACATGCTTGGACTTGTACTCTGTTCGGGTCGAGATGGAGCGCAAGACCCTGGATCCTTGCTCATTATGGTCCAGGCTGCGATTTTGTGGATAATCATTACATGACTCATTGATGGATGGCTGCGCCCATACCTGAGTCTTCATGGATGGCTGCGACCATACCTTATCAGTTTTTGGTCTCTTTGACTGGGTGGCTGCGTCCATACCACAGACCATTTTCGCATGTCTTTTGGATGGCTGCGCCCATGCCTAGACTGCATGTACTTGATTGTCAGAGATTTTCGGTACTTCTTGGTGGTGTTCCAGTTCGGCGTGTGTTGTAAAGCATTTCACCCCTCCCACTCTCTCGGTCTTCATGCTTTAGGGGGCATCTGTTACACAGTAATTTATCACTGCCTTCCTGTCAGTCACCCTGCTGTGCCCAGAATTCACAAATCACTAAGTGTTTGATCCTTGAACTGGCTTAAAAACCCATTTTTTCAAAGTTTTGTTCATCAGCGCGTCTGTTCCTAAAATAACCGCGATGACAGGCGCTTCCCAGTATATTCTGTGTGCTGCCATCGCGGAAGAACATCACTTTTCCGCGATGGTCCACAGCGCGCCTTTCCAGTGTTCTTCCGCGCTGACATGGCTTCTTCAGTTATTGATATGCGCTGACAGCGCGGCAGTTTCCCTATAATCCGCGCTGATCCAGTTTGGGCGAATTTGTTCAAACAACCAGCCTTCCAGATCACTCCAGGCTTGGTTGTTAGCTTTGTGAATGTCGACTCCCTTCTATGGCATGTCTGTTCGACCCTTTCCAACAACTCCCCTTGAAGATAAGCTCATCCTTCCACCTTTTTAGGAGACTCCTTCTCCTATATAAACTCTCACCATTACCATGAGCAGCTAGTGGGAGATAGTTAGACTTAGCTTGGAATAGCTTGGATTGTACAGAGCTTGTAGTGCTCAGATTGCTGCTATAGGTTTGGTGTGCTAGGTGTGGAAGTGATTGATTGCTTGGGGAAGGTTGTTTGTGACATTTGTGTGAGAGAGAGAGAGTTATTTGTCTTGGGAGAACCATCCTCAAAGGTGAATGCTTGAGATACATGCTGACTGATCCCTCTTGAGAAGGTTACCGACGTCAGAACATTTGGTTGTACTCTTCTCTATTCTGATTAATAATAGATGACTGCTATTATTGTTCCATTCTCGTTTGTCTATGCAATGGGTAAATGTGAATTATGTCTTTTCTGACTGACATATGGTTACTTTTACTAGATTTCACGCTTGCGTTTGCTTTCTCTTCGTGTGTGCAGGTGTCCGTTCGCGGGGATCGCGGAGGATTGTGACCAGCTGAAGCAAAGGAGTGAAGGAAACATCTCTTCGCCAAACGACAGCGCAGGAATCCAAGTAGGTGCTCTTTACTTCTTGTTTAATTGTAACTAGGAACATGCGTGGCAGCATTGTGTGATTGTTGCTAGACCCGTGCTAGGCTAGTAGGGATCGCCTCTATCCGTAGAGGGGATTTACCTCTCCAACAATCATAAACAATAGTGTCTGATGAAATCATATGAATGGTTGTAGTGGAAGGAAATACGTTTGGAGGAGGAAAGGAAAATTTTCCTAGTAAACCAGAATCTTTAACTAGTCCTACTCCAACATCCTTATAAGGGATAGTTGTTTTGCCAACATGTTGGATACTTTCAGAAGAGGCTGGATCGGATGAAAAGTAAGTTAGCTGGTCTATAGTTACGATCTTTCCATTGTGAGGAAACTTTATAAGTCGAAGGACCGATGAAACAACAGCAGTCATAGCGTAAGACCAACTACGACCCAAGAGAAGGTTGTAATCTAGAGGGGCATCAACCACCTCCACATCTAGATTAACAGTTTTACCTTCAACCCCTATAGGTAAATCCTGTAGAATGCCAAAAGGATGGAACCCACAGCCATCAAAGGCCTTTAGAATCGTCGGGGATTGATTAAGCGCAGGAGAACCAAGCGATCTCCAACACTGGATTGACATAATAAATGTTGAGGCTCCCACATCAATCACAGTCCTATATCAAGGTCCATTTTTTACTAACACTGGGATCTGGAAAGCCATTTGATGAGGTAAGAGAGGTGTACTATTTTATAGATCGAAAATGATAAGGTTCGAGTCCTGAATATCAACAGCTCCTATAACCGACAATAGCAATTTACGTTGTGCTGGACATGATTACAACACCTCCAAACCCAACATTGTTGAAGGTGAAATAGCCAAATCTTCAACAATGTTATAGTTCTGAGCAGCTCTCACATGTGGATTGAAAGCTGAATTTCGAAGTATACCCTTAGCGGGGGGTTTGATTACTAACTCTAGGTTAGGTTTCTCGATCTGTAGCGGATCGGAACCAGGAGTTGAAGTTGATGGGTTCGAATTAGAAGATTCTGCTTCCTTACCAACAGGACTTTTACTTCCATAATCTTGCGATTGTGTCGCAATGCTAACATGGAACATCATCATTATGGGTTCTTCTGAGGCATTTGAGGAAGAACCTATCATCTTACTGTCTTGACTAGGAAAATGATCCTTCAAAACAACAAGAGTTTGAGAACCTTTGACGATTTTCACAACCTCAGCGTGATGAGCGCAGTCTCTTTTAAAATTCTCTTTGTTACAAATGAGACAAGGATAACGAGGTTTACATTTCTCATCAGTAGATTCCTTTTTTTCCTGGTTTTTCATTCGAATTTTTATCTGTTTTATTTTTCTTCTTCCCTTTCTTTTTACTTTCGGATTTTGATTTGGCTGTAGATGACTCTACAACATGAATATCAGCAGAAATTTCCATGGATGAATCTCCTATCGGGGAATCTAGTAAAGTTATGATAGGATAAGAATTCTTGGAAGATTTCTTCTTACTTTTAGTATTAACTGTACCAATCATACCATCAGCGGCATGAGACCCTGAAGGAGCTGCAGTTATTTGATTTTGTTTAGGAAAGTCCAGGATTTTCTCGTGTAACGTACCTGACTACGTATAAACTAGGTCAAGGTACTGAGCTTGAGAAATTAATTGCTCTTCAGTAACAACTCCTGCCTTAGCTACATCCTCAGTGATTTTCGGTAATAAAGATTTGAAAAAACATTCTGCTAAGATATGATCCGGAATAAAAACTTTCACTAAACTCCGTCAACATCTCCATTCATGAATGTGATCTGAAATATAAGTGGGCATTCACTGTTTTAATGAAGTTAATAGTTCCGTGCCATTATCATATCTGACTGGCAACTAAAAATGAGTTAAAAACGAAGTAGCTAACTGACTAAAATTATAAAAAGTGGCTCGCGGTAACTCAATATACCACTTGGCCGCAAGACCAATTAGAGTGCATTGAAAAAGCCATAAATGAATTGAATCATCTGAAATGGAGTTAGATGCACACCAGAGGTGATAAGTCATCACATGGTTCGACGGATCCTCTCCTGATTTACCTTCAAACTTAAGAATATCACTAGGCAACTTATTCGGCATTTGCGACCAAAACGGAAGATAATTAATTGGATTGTTCGTAAGGCGTGAAAAATCAGGCAAGTCCAAAGTTGCAATGAATGGTAACTAACGATTAGGGTCTCTGGAACCCTGGGTCATGAGACCAGCCCCACGAGGAGGATATCCAGGATAACTAGGAATTGGAATTGTATTTGGGATATTATAGCCTCCTAGAAAACCAGGATTAACCGGACCATACTAGGGTTGTTGAGGTTGTTGATAAGTATATCCAGGGTAAGGTTGATACTGATAGACTGGGTTCTGCATAGCAGGACCGAATTGGTACTGTCCCTGGTGCGGTTGATAAGTAAATTGAGGTTGACTCATGACAACTGTACTTGAACCAGGTTGTCCTACAAGCATTTGAACCGAAGTCTGAATTGTGGGTCTAGACTGAGGTAAAGATGCTTGAGGAATTGATACAGGAACAGTAGAAACCAGAGTTGTTGATACTACAGAAGTAGGTGAGGTTGATGGAACAGATGTTGCAGTAGTTGCAGCAGTCGTTTGAGGCAAAGTTCGAGGCGAACTAGGCCTAGGCTGAGAAACTACAGAAGGTGCAGAAGTTTAAATAGTAGGCTGGACAAGTTGCTGGGTTGAACCAGAAACTAAAGGTTTTCCAAATTGAGATGACAACTGCACATTCGGTTGCAAGATCTGTTGGGATTGTGATGGATCCCACACTAAGTTCATTCCGGGGTACAGACCCATAGAATGTTGAGCATATTGAGGACCATAACCGGGTTGAGGGTAGGGTTGATAATTCAAGTTACATTTCCAGTTCCTTGGACAAATGATTGACCGGAAGGTGGTTGGAAACCTTGAGTTGGGTACTAACCTTGAGGTTGATAACCTTGAGGCATGTACTGATACTGGTGTTGACCTTGAGGTACATATTGATACTGGGGTTGACCTTGAGGTACATACTGAGTCTGGGGTTGACCTTGAGGAATGTATTGTCTCGTAGGTATGTACTTTCCTTGAGGTTTCCCCCTAAGGAGTAATTGGGTACCTTGAGGCTTCCCCCCAGGTGATAATTGAGGACCTTGAGGCTGCCCCCCAGGCAGTAACTTGCCACTTTGAGGTTGTGGATTTCGAATGGTACCTGTCATCATAAGAATATCTTCTACACTCAACGGCTTAGTTCCGTTATTACCAGTTAATAACCCTTGTTCAATAGGCTGAGGAGATGCTCCCGAAAAAGTACCAGTAAGTGACTGATACCCAGAGGGAATAGATGGACCGCCATATAAAAAGGTTTCTGGAGATTGAGAAAACATGGACAACTACCTTGACATATGCAAAGAAGGATAATAACCCCTAGGTGTTGGATGAAAAGGAATGCGAGGTGGTGAAAAAATTAGTCCCGAGTTTTCCAAAAAATTGGTCAATGAAAGATACCAAGCATCCCTCCTAGGTGGACTGTAAAAGATCGATTCACTGTCCCAAGTTCTATAGCTGGTTGATTTTCAGGGATAGGTATACCTTCTTCCGGAGTAACAAGTTCTTCAATAGTAATAAGTCAGAAGGAAGATTTTGGATAATGACTCTTTCTACCCTGGGTGAACCAGGACCATTGGAAGTTGGAGAGGCAAATCTTGATATTGGAGTAGTAGCAGGTTCAGTTTCAGGTTCAGATATTTCAGGATCCTCGGCTAATTCACCAGTAGAATAAAAACTACCAGTAACTTCGAAAAAAGAAACAAGTTCTAAAATATACTCTGGTGCTTGCACTTGATAATCATGATGTACAACTAAAGAAGGCTCTCCTTCTTCAGGTGACCTAATTTTACTGTCACTAGGAGTTACAAGGGCTCGTAGCCCTTCAATCTGGCTCGGTGAAAACTTAGGAGGTTGGTCCCGAAGTCTAAAGGACTTCCTCGGTAATTCAGCCACGATTAAATATTTTAACTACTTCACACGCATACAAAGAAAAATCTCAAAATCCACATAAAGTCTCTAAAGAACCAAACAATTTTGAATCACACGCCTAAAGAATCTAGGAGGTCAAAACACACACAAACAGTAACTTTCTGTACCAAAAACACTAGTTGGTGATGAAATCCAACGTCGCAGAATTCAATACAAAAATGGCGGTTGGAAAAGTTATCCCGACAACTTTCTTAATGAATAGACTGGCACAAGTTTCTCCACTAAAACGTCTCGAGTGAAGAGAACCCCCCAGAAAATCCGAGTGAGTCTAGCCGACGTCTGCTCCAGGTACAGTGGGATCTTCCCTCCACTGTCACCTTAGGAAAGAATCCTATAGAATATGGTCACTATGGTTACCAACGGAAGCAAATATACCTGGGGGAACAGTCTATGATCCGATACACACGCAAGGGCAGAGTAGCAAGCTCAATCCCCTTGAAGGCTCCTTGACATAATCCAAGGTTTACCAACAAGTGACCCTAGGCTCCTCGATAATGGTTAATCCGAGGTTTACCATTTTTAATACGTGTATATCTTGTATCGTTCCCAATGAGGAAGGATTGATTACCCCACTGGTTTGGACACGATCTCGTGCTTGACTCCTTTAAGAGGAGCTTCCCAGAGCATAGATGTAACAATTGGAATTTATCTCCTACCACAAGATACAACTACTTGTTTGTTTTACTATTTTGGAGAGTTAATTACTCCCTACTCCAAGATACTAGCCTAAGCTATGTTGGTGATAAAGAGACCTAGAAAATAAAAAAATTGCTAGATAGATTTTATTTTAAGCGTTATTTTTATTGGTTTTTTTTTAAGTCAAAAGGTGCGGAGATGAAACTTTATGGTGTGAAGACTAGAATCCAAAACACTAAAAATGCACTTAAGATGATAAACAATCATTTTTCTTCAATGAATTTCTAGTTAAAGAAAGAGTTGAAAATGCAAATTCTTGTAAAAACAAATCTTTCCTTAACAGACAAATAAAAAGAAGAACTTTTTTGTCTTTTTCAATACACTAAAAAACGAGACAACTAGTTATGCTCACAAAAAATTCCTTTTCTTTTCAAACACGCAGATACTGCAAAAACAAACTTTTTCCAAAAGAGTTTTTTTTTTTTATAAACACTCAAGACTATTGAAAAATCTAATCTTGAGATCTATAAATTCTAAAAAGCTAATTGAAGTAAAAGCTTACAAGATTTTTTTCAAGGATGTTTTACTTAATTATGAGAAAACTAAGGACTAATTTGTCCAGAATCACAAATTAATCAAAAAACAAATAGCTTTTGTTTTCTTTTTTTTAGAAATGAAATCCAAAACTTTCAACAGAAGTTCTTTCGAAGCTTCGCAAAGAAAAAAAAAAAGGTGTATTCCTCAACAAAGGCAGATTTTACAAATCGATCAGACTCATAAGAAGACCAGCAAAAACTAGGGTGATCTGAGGTTTCTAAGGCTTCTAAGCTCTGAGTTACTACACAGACCAAACGAAAATCAAGCCTGGCACACAAAACTTCTAGAAATTTCACCTAAAACCTAAATGCCAATGGAATTAACCTACGAAAATTTTCTGACAAGACACGTGCAGATCTGGGAAGAGGCTAAAAACACATAAACAAATCCTAAGATGACTGAATGAAAGTATTTTAAGTTTTTCAAAATTTTGACAAGGTCTGCAGGCTCCCAGTATACCCAGGTGCGGTACCGCTCTATATGTAAAGAAAAAGTGCGGGGATGTCCACACTGTCTTACAAACAGAGGGTGCGGTCCTCTTCCAAAAGCACGAAAAACAAAAAAATAATTCAAGATCTACAGAACCTACCCAATTCCACACAGCAAGCAAAAACCAGAAACAGAGAAACAGTTTCTCAAGTCAAAGTAAAAGAAAAGGCAAAAACCAAAAATTCAAGTCTCCAGTCCATGTTGTCAGCCGGATAAGTCGTTCCTGCGGACAAGACCGACCTCCCTAGTATCTATGGATATCTAGCGACAAGCAAACCAAACAAATTCTATCTTTCTCTAAATATGCAATTTATAAATAAACACTAATAGATGTTTAAGGCTTACCTCGGGTACAATGCTAGTATGTGGAAGCCACACTCCGTTGATCCAAATGAGCTCCTTTTTAAAGAATCTGCAAACACAAACAGGCACACATATCAAATAGCATCTAAAAAGCGAATATAATAAAACATATTTATCATGATGATCAAGGAATTCATGAAATAAATCATAGAAGACAACTTATTGAGAAAAATGAATCTGATTGTATTAGCTTTAATAATAGAAGAAATTTACAACCTTGGTGCCTTGATGCTATACAAGCTCCTCCCAGGGTCTAGCAAGAATCTCCTCTACTTTGACAAGTTTCACTCTCTTCCCAATGAAGCCAAAAGGTATGTAATCTCTCCTTTCAAGCTTAACTAGGAAATCTCAATTCCAACAGCATTTACCCTCAAAAATGTTCAGCTTTCCACTTCTCCAACAACCAGCCCAATGCCTCAATTTATAGTGTAGAGGAGGGAAGTTACTAGGTCCACCTTCAAAGGGAAAAAGTCCTCCTTCAAAAGGATAAGCTCCTCTCATCAAGGGGTTAGCTCCTTTAGTTATGGGATGCATGAACCACCTAGGAGTAAACCAACCACGTCAAGATTTCTTCTAGAAACATCCAGAATTAACCCAAAGTGAGTTTTTAAGAATAAACTTGCACCTTTTTTACTTTTACAGGGGTCTGCACCCACTCCTTTAAAGACAAAGCAGGCAGGTCTGTAGGTAACATGACCAAGGGGCGCGGGACCGTAGGTAATGGTAACAGAAAGTGCAGAACCAGAGTTTTATTGATTTTCAAGGACTTTCTCTCACTTTTAAAGCTTGACATGAAGAGCTGAGGATTGAGACTTGCAAAGGAGGACAATATGAGTGGCGATAGACTCACACTAACTGCAGAAAGTCATGGTGACAATATTTTGTGTAACACTAATGTTCCTACGTTATCAATCCATTGATGACGAACCAATTTTTTCCATGTTTTTTGGGGGAGAGCTTGATTTAGAAGAGTTGTGAGGACATTTATCAAGATTGGAAGTTACTACTAGGAATCAGTCCATAATCTTGTTGTTTAGCCATCTCAGATTTCCCATAAACTATGCATCCAGACCATGGTTTTGTTTAGATTGGTTAAGTTCCAGATCATGGATCCCGATGTGTGATTGGAAAGACAGATGAGATATTTATTTTTTATTCCCCTAGGATATTGACGTGCAATAGAATAGCCCGTGACTCAGTATTGTATTTCATCTGCCACCATATCTTAGCACCTAGGAATTTGTTGTCTACTTTTGGATCATGCAAAACTAGCCCTCCTTTTTGATTTGAAGGGAAAATTTTCTCCCATTTGGCTAAAGGAAATTTGTGCTTCAAATCAAATCCTACCCAAAAGAATGATATTTGAAGTTTTTGGATGCTTTTGATGTAGAAATTCCTTGTAGATTCAAAATTCTTATGGAATTTTATAAAACAAAAGACTTGAATATGCTTTACTCACCAACGGAAATAATTAAATGATTGAGAAATAAAAACATAAATATGAGACAAAATTAAATCACATATGCTCATATACTTATCCAAGGGGAAAGAAAATGATCGAAACCACTTTCTATCTGTACTGCATTAGTCAGAAAATAGAGGAGAAATACAATGCTTGCTTAATCCTAAATAATCTCTACACAGGTATAATCTATCTCACAGCTTCATAAGCTACCTCTAGTCAAAACTTAACCAATTATTCTTCCTACCAAGGTCCTATTTCCTTTCATTATTTCCTTTGGAATTATGCCCCTATTAATTAGGGAAATTCCCAATTAGAATTGCGCAATTCTTTGACTGCATGCACCACTTGTACAACTCGGAAAAATATACAATTGATAGTACATTTCCCTTGAACTCAAATCTCAACTGGGTAACTTGAATTTCATGCATGCATGACTTAATTATGCTTGATTTATCAATTAACTAGTTGAACATTGAAGATGCACCCCACTGCTAAACCTCCTACTAGTTCCCCCAATAGTTGGAACTAGTTTAACTAACTTTAACTCAATTAAATTACTACAACTCAGATTAAAATCAACCTAGGCTCCTAAAATTTCGAGACCACTTTATATGACACATGTTAGGCCCTCAAATTGAATTAACTTATCCAACTAAGTGAAACTTACTTACTTAACTCATACAAGTTGTCTTACGATGTGGAATTACAATTTTCTCCTAATTTAATTGAAGGGAAAATTAAATCAGGATTTTCTTGTTTCCATTTTCAATGCTCCCTCTCAACAAGAAAGGGATTCACATATACCCCGATACATCACATTTGGAATGTTTTTCATGAAAAACTTCTCACTATTGTTGTTGCTACTGCAACATCTACAACTGAAAAGCATAAAACAATAAAAAGTAAAATAATCATTGAATCAATCTATAACTGTCTACTAGGAAAAATGTGTTTCTACTGACTATGCTACTAAGACTGCTGCTTTATTGTCAACACTGCTCTGCACTCTGCAATATTTAAATGACATTGATGCTCCTGCTGTTGAATATTATGGGCTCCATGAGACAAAAACACTTGAATGGACCCTGCCCAAATTTCTACAACTCTTGGGACTATTGCTTCACATCGCCCCACCTCACACTTAGAGGTATGGACACATGATCTCTCTATGCCCACTTGGCTCAAAATTTCTCCCTATTGGAAGTATCTGCTTGAGTGGAAGTTTCCACTCTATCTTCCTCTTGCTTCTCCAACTGTTGCTACTCCACAACCTGTGAGGCTACTTCTGAGGCTCCATTTTTAGAGGTAAATTATGCTCCCTCTCAACCACCAAGTCTCTAACCTTTGCCTTACTCCTGAAGGGTTTGCATGGATATTCTACCTCAAGTGATGAATCACACACTGATTTGCTTCACTTGTCCCATGGTGATGTTTCTAAGGAAAACATTTCCTTTTCTAAATATCACAGTGTATCCATGGTGTTCCAATACTACGACGAAAACAAGATTATTTTTTAGACCCAGAAAAAACATCACATCCTTGAGTCTAAGAGGGGAGTCAAATTCCCTCTAAAGAGTAATTGTACTGATATTGGTCGCACTACGCATCTCCTCGTCTCCAAACTCAATGTTCTTCTTAAGGTCTTTCTCCTCCACATCACCTGAGAGATCTCTATTCCCTGTCATATGGAATGAGGCACCACTATTGATATACCACGTGCTTCCTATTATTCTACTTTCCATGCATGCAATGAGAGTAAAATCTAGCTTGAATTGTGAATCTAGATCTTCAACTACTGTTTCTACTGCAGGCTTCTTCTTGCTTGCCTTCTTATGTGTACATTTCATGGCACAGTGCATGAATTTATTACAGTTAAAGCACTTGATGTTGGAAAAGTATTTATTCTTTCCCTCCTAACCTTGGGACTTCTTTCCCTCCTATCCTTGGGACTTCTTTCTCTCAGCTTTCTTTCCTTTGATGACTAATGTAAGGTCCTCTTCCTCCCCTTTAGATGAGGCCCCATCTCAGTTGTCCTACCTTACTTCCTGCACTAGATCGCACCATAACCACTCCCAACTCAATAATTTATATCTACCATTCAAAAAATCCTAATAACTATGCCATCTCTTGCGAAGACCCTATAGAGCTAGAGCTACCAAATATTCTTCAGGGACAGTCACATTGATGTCGCCAAGTTCATCACGACAATGTGTAAACTTGCTTAAGTATTGAAGAATTATGTCATTCTTTTGCATCTTGATGCTATGAATCTTGTTCTTCAATTCCTCCTTCTTGTGGTCACTATTTTTCTCAAACAAGTCGTTCAGTGTTTTCCACATCGGGAAAGGAGGTTCTTTCCCATTTGTCTCCTTCCAATATGATCCTCCTCGCTTTAGCTACATCCTTCTTCCACTGAGCGAGATCCTTGGCATCAACAGTTGGGGGTTTTACTACATTTGTCTTCATGTAATCAGGTATCCCATTATTATTTAACCACCTCCATACGGATCTTGCATGCCATACAATTTATGGTTCCCTCTAGATCATACTCAAGCTCGAGTCTAACAAAAGTCATCTTCTTAGTCTTGGAAAAAACCTGCAACATTGATATTGTAATTCAAACCTCCTCCACACACTTAAAATTCTCGTCTAATATGATTCTAGCTCTAATACCATGTAGAAATTACTTATAGATTCAAATTTCTTATGTAATTTACTAAAAAAAAGACTTGAATCTACTCTACTCATGAGAGGAAACAGTTAAATGATAGAGAAATCACAACATAAACATGAGACGAATTTTAATCACATATTCTCAAAGATTATACAAGGGAAAAAAATTGCTCAAAACACATTCCTATCTGCATTTCATTATTCAGAAAATAGAGAAGAAATACAGTGCTCGCTCAATCTTGAACAATCTCTTCACAGGTATAATGGTTCCCTCTAGATCATACTCGAGCCCGAGTCTAACAAAAGTCATCTTCTTAGTCTTGGAAAAAACCTGCAACTTTGATATTGTAATTCAAACCTCCTCCACACACTTCAAATTCTTGTCTAATATGATTCTAGCTCTAATACCATGTAGAAATTACTTATAGATTCAAATTTCTTATGTAATTTGCTAAAACAAAAGACTTGAATCTACTCTACTCATGAGAGGAAACAGTTAAATGATAGAGAAATCACAACATAAACATGAGACAAATTTTAATCACATATTCTCAAAGATTATACAAGGGGAAAGAAATTTCTCAAAACACATTCCTATCTACATTTCATTATTCAAAAAATAGAGAAGAACTACAACGCTTGCTCAATCTTGAACAATCTCTTCACAGGTATAATCCATCTCATAGCTTCACATGTTACCTTCGGTCAATACCTAACCAATTTTTGTGCCTTCTAAGATCCTATTTCCTTGCCCTGTTTCCTTGGGATTTAGCCCCCTATTAATTAGTGAAATTCCCAATTAGAATTAAGCAATCTTGTAGGCCCTTTTTTGACTACATGCACCATCTGCACATCTCAGAAAATTATATAACTGATAGTACACTGCCCTTGAACTCCAATCTCAACTGGATAACTCGAATTTCATGTATGCATGAGTTAATTATAGCTAATTTATCAATTAACTATTTGAACACTGAAGTTGCACCCCACTACTAGACCTCCTACTAGTTCCTCCAACAATTGGAACTAGTTTAACTGACTTTAACTCAGCTTAACTGAATTAAATTATTACAACTCAAATTAAAATCAACCTAGGATCTTATAATTTATAGACCACTCTACATTACTCAATTTAGGCCCTCAACTCACATTAATTGATACAACTAAGTGAAACTAACTTAGTTAACTCATACAAGTTGTCTTGTGATGTGGAAGTAAAATTTTGTCCCAGTTTAAAGCGAGTAAGTGATGGATTTAAGGAATCAGTCAGGTATAGAGAAACTTGGGATGAAATTTTCCATGCTTTTACATGCTTTGATTTCTCAACAGCTCTGTCTAGTCAACCATTCAACCTGAATATGTTAATTCATGGATTTATACCTCTTTTCTGTGTCCTTGGCCTTGCCATTTTCTATATAAATACATTGTCCTTCCCATTGTAATATATCTTCCTCCTGATTTCTCTCAACTTCAGCTGATAACCGTTAGGATTAGTTCTGATCAATAATAGCCACTTCTAAGAGAAGTTGTATTCTTGGTGCCATCTAGAGCTTTCTTATGTTGTCTTGAATAGAAGATCAATATACTACTATTTTCATTACATTACATTTTGATTGATTGATGTGGTGAGAAAAACTAGCAATAACATCATCAATATGATGTATGATTATCGAAGACGGGCCATGAAGACAAGCAACTTGTTTCTCTTCTTCATTTTGGTTTTAGCCGCAGTTAGAGTTCTCAATAGAAGGAATGTTGTAACATCCCGAGTTGATAAAAATCCATGTGATTATCATAATGTTCCTAATGGAGATTATGACATGAGAGATATATTAAAGAATAAACTTTTTTCCAGTCCAAGTGGAGGAGTAGGTGACAAATACGCTAATTACTTTGGCCCTGCGAAGATGAAGACAAGTAATGTGGCTAATACATTGAAGATCAACAAAATTCCTTCTGGTCCAAGTGGAGGAGTAGGTCACAAATAAATCGATAGTGAAGGGTTCATGAAGCCATCAATAGTACCATCGCAAAAGTTAATTACTATGATTCCATTCAACAACCTTCCATTAGGTTCAAGTGGGAGAGTAGGGCACAACAATAACGATTAATGATATTGTTCAAATATAAGTCCTGACAAGAAAAATTAAATGTTGATCATGAACCAACGTCTGTAGTGAAAAGCAAATGTAAATATTGGTTAGATCGATAGAATTAGACATTATGTAGAAAATAGAAAGTCAAAATTTCATTTTACAAACCATGATGGGAAGTAATTAAAAGATTTTACATGACAATCATTAATTGAAGCATTATTTTCCGGTAATACGATTAATTATACTTTATTGAGTTGTTTTTAGTGGGACTTTTTGGAAGTTTTATTTGGAGTGTTATTCTTGCTATACACCTCTAATACTCTAATACATTGCAGAGATTAGAAAAGATAAATATGAGAAAGTGTTATTCGGAATGATATTCTCACTATACACCTCTAATACTCTAATATATTGCAGAGATTAGAAAAGATAAATATGAGAAAATTGCAGGGATTAGAAAAAACAAATATGAGAAAATAAAATTATGAGTTTAAATTTGACTAAAAAATCATAGAAATTTTGGCACAATTTTAATAAAGGAATTTCTAAATTTTAATTATAACAGTAAGTTTAAAAATTTTAAATATTGATAGATTTTTAATAATACTAATTAAATATTGATAGATTTTTAATAATACTAATTCAATTTCCAAAAAAAATTTAAGATTCAAACATTTTACCAAACTTCAAAAAAAAAAAAAATACCAGATTCCAGCCACTAGAAAGAAAATTTGACACTCAATAGAGAACGCCAAAGAAAGTTTTGAAAGAAGATACGCGGTTGTTGTTTCCATCATAAAAGCCACAATAACAATCTGCAAAAGCTGCATTCGTATTCCGAGTCCACCGTTGTAGGTTAATGATTTAGTAAATATTATGAAGATTAAAAAAATGTGTTAGTAAATATTATGAAGATTAAAAAAAATTGAAAAGTAAAAATAAATGTTTCCAATTAAGTTTAAGGTTAAAATAGTATTTTAGATAAATAAATTTATTATTACTTATTTTATATTGGATCATTATTTAGATTTTTTTACAATTTATGAAGGTTAATTTATGAAGGTAATGATTGTGTTTTTACGGGTTATGATTGCGTTGGTGCTCAATTTAAAGTTGACATGTTTTTTATTTTTAAATAAATATAAAAATTTTTAAATAGAAAAGAAATGTGGGTTATGCATGTCTGGTTAGTTTTAATTAAAATAATTATAAGACATCAATAATCCAAACCTCATTGGTTATAGGCACTCTATTTTCTTTTACATTACAATCCAATATAGTAAAAATATTCCACTTATTCTCAATCAAAAATAAAATATCTCAATGTCCACAAAGATTTAATATGATTTTATATCAACTTTAAAAAGAAAAAAAATGTAGCACCCCATAAATGTAAATAATTAGTTTCTTATTTTTAATGTTTGTTAATTATTTCTTTCCATTTACAAACTAACACTTAAAAAAGGACAAGTCCAATGGATATGGAACAATTAGTGAAACTAGTATTTTTATTTTTATTTTAATTAATAAAATTATCAAAGTCTTGGAAGTTCTCGAAATACCCTAAACAAATTCTAAATAACTCTCAAACAGTTATGGGAGTTGGTGTTCCCATCCTTTTAAAAGGGATAAAAGATCCCAAAAGAAAGGAAGAGGGATTTTTTTTCATTTTCTTTGGGAAACTCGCCAAGGAGAGGAAAACAACACCAATACATAGAAGAAAACACACATGAACAAGACTTTGTACAGTTATAGCAAGAAGTTGTTGGAAGAGTTTCTTGAGCTGGACTAGGGCCAGTGGAAAACTGTTGAAAATGTAATTTCAATGTGCACGTACTACTCCAAAAACCACCAAACGAAACCACAAAACCGCCCAGAGCATATCGCACCACCATCCAGCAAAAAGCAGTTTCCGTATTTTTGGCTCCGATGCGATTTGGTGAAGACGCGTGGCTCTCACCTGACATCAGCATCTCTGACATATCGGGAGGTAAAGCTCAGCATTAAAGTGGCTTCCGATATCGTTATCCACCGTCGGATTTACTCCATCGCTCTCCACCGTTGATCCACCAAAGCTGCATACGAGGAGCATTAAAAGGGTTGCGTGGATTAAATTTTTTGAGTTTGATGGCCGTAGAAGAAGAGTTATGGAATTTAATATTGATACGTAGATTTAGGTGGCCCTTTTAAATATGGGTATGGGCACGTTTCAATATATATTTTTTTATATAGCACGTAAGTTTTTTTATGTAAAAGGTATGGAGCATTTAAAGATAGGTATGGTCGTTTTTTTAAAATGAAATACAAAAAAAAGGGGAGCTCGTATATATGTTTTGTGTGTTGAATTTTATAATGTGGTTGTTGCACACGGGAGGTAAAGACAATGTGTGTTGGCAGCAGGAAAAGGAACCAGAGATGTATGCACAGCAGTGCACAAGATATACTTCAGTTTTTACTTTTGTAATGGAACGGTGAAAACGCAAGGTGAAATGAGAATGTTTTATGTGCTGAAGGTTTTGTAATATCCATGAGCGCATTTGTTTTGGATGCAAATGTAATTTGTTTTTGATTTACAGCAGCGTGTAAAAAGAGTTTTACACCAGTAAATGTGAATGGAGGTTTTACAGCAGTAAATGTTAATGGGAATTTTTCCAGCAGTGTAAATTCTCATATGGAGACAGAGTAAATGTTTTTTTTGTTTTAATGAATAGAAATCTTTTATGGTGGTGAAATACTCTGTTCCTCAGTGAAATTTTTTTTAACCTCCCTGTGCACAAAAAGATCCTGTGGAGATAAAACAGAGCATTGCCTCTCTTGTGTTTTATATTATTTGTTTTTGGTATTTTGCATCAAAAATACCCAACAGTGGTATCAGAGCAGGCTTAGGCTCTTAAAAGAAGTTAAAGAAGCTGAAGGGAGAAGGTTGTTGCTGTAGCAAAACTTCTCAGGCAGACAGAAGACTCAAACAACGAAGGGTTCAGGTATTTCTCAAAGTTTTTTCTTTGTGTTGCTGCTGAAAGAAACAGTCAGTTTTTTAAATACACAGTCAAGGAATGGCCAGCACAAGCACTGGTATGGGTATGTTTAATACCCAGCTCCCACAGTTTAATGGGAAGAACTATGACTACTGGTCAATAACTATGAAAGACCTGCTTGCTTCCCAAGACTTATGGGAAATAGTTGAAGATCGTTTTGAAGAACCAGTAGATGAAACTGAGTTCAATGCATTAACTCAGGGAGAGAAGGATCAGCTGAAGAGCAATAGGAAGAAGGATTCAAAATCCCGTGTGTTGTTGTATTTAGCAGTAGACCAGAGTCTATTTCGAAGGTTAGCAGCAACTAAGACATCCAATGAAGCATGGGAAACCCTTAAGACAGCCTATCAAGGCATGGAGAGAGTGAAGACAACAAAACTACAATTGCTGAGAAAATATTTTGAGAACCTGTGCATGAAGGAGTCAGATAACATTGACTCATTCTTCACTCATGTGATAGGTGTAATCGCACAAATGAGAACTCATGGAGAAACCATTGAAGATAGAAGGATTGTGGAGAAAATATTGAGGGTCTTACCCTCAAGGTTTGATGCCATAGTCACCACCATTGAAGAGACAAAGGATCTCTCAAACTATTCAGTTGATGAGCTGCATGCATCACTGATAACACATGAGCAGAGGTTGAGTAGGAATGAAAACTCATCTCTTGAGTAAGCCTTCAAGACCCAGATGTCCTTTGGAAGAGGAAGAGGTCAAGGAAGAGGAAACCGAAGAGGAAGAGGCAGAAGCCAGAACAGAGGTGGAAGGAACAACCCATCAAATGCACAAGGAAGAGGCAGCAATCCAAATCAGAACCAAGGCCAAAGCAGCAGTCAACAAGGAGGACAACATCATGCTCAAGGACAAAGGTATGATAAATCTAATGTTCAATGCTATTACTGCAAAAAGTATGGACATTATGCTAGTGATTGTAGAAAGAAACAGCATGATAAGAACAGCAGACAAAATGCAAATGTTACAAGAGAAAACAGTAGTCAAGACAATGTCCTGTTAGCTTATAACATGGCTGAAACACATAGTGAGGACATATGGTTTTTAGACTCAGGTTGCAGCAACCACATGACCAGAAACATAGCCTTCTTTTCTGCCCTAGATAAAAATGTGAAATTAGAAGTTACACTTGGTACTGATAGTAAAGTCTTTGTTATGGGAAAAGGGGAGGTAAAAACACTTACAAAGCAAGGAGAAAGGAAAACCATAGCAGATGTCTACTATGTCCCCAGAATGAGATGTAACCTCTTGAGTATTGGGCAGCTTGTCCATAAGGGGTACAATGTTTTCTTTAAAAATGATGTATGCACCATCATGGATATAGCACCCAGCAAAAGATGCATTGCTGAAGTGAAGATGACAAGGAACAGGATGTTCCCTCTTAGAATCAGGGCATATTTGAAAAACAAAAATGAAATTGCAGTAGTCACCCAAGAGGCTTTCCAAAGCGTGCCAAAGGATGAAAATTGGTTGTGGCACTTGAGATCTGGACATCTCAATTTTGGAGGTCTAAACATGTTAAGCATGAAAGGAATGGTAAAGGGATTACCATTGATAGAGAAACCGGACAGCCTATTTGAAGGCTGCATTTTTGGAAAACAACACAGAGAAAGTTTTCCATCAGGGAAGAGAATAAAGGCAAAGGCACCCTTAGAGATCATCCACTCAGACTTATGTGGACCAATGCAAGCTCCATCATTAGCAGGCAGCTTATATTTCTTGACATGCATTGATGATTTTACAAGAAAGACTTGGATATATTTCCTCAAGAACAAAAGTGAAGTCTTTGAGAAATTCCAAAACTTCAAAGCACTTGTGGAGAACCAAAGCAGGTTGCACATAAAAGTATTGAGAACTGATAAAGGAGGTGAGTATATCTCAAATGAATTCCTAAAGTTTTGTAGAGAAAATGGAATACATAAACAGTTCACAACTCGGTACACTCCGCAGCAAAATGGAGTTGCTGAAAGGAAAAACAGAACCATCATGGAGATGGCAAGGAGCATGTTGAAGGGAAAGCATTTGCCAAATGAGTATTGGGCTGAAGCTGTACATTGTGCAGTTTATATATTGAACAGGTGTCCTACAAAATCGGTCTTGAACAAAGTGCCAGAAGAGGCATGGAGTGGGAGAAAGCAAGGAGTCACCCACATGAGAGTTTTTGGGTGTGTGGCCTATGCACACATTCCAGATCAGCTAAGGAGGAAGTTGGACAACGAAGGGGAGAAATGCATCTTCATTGGATACAGTGATGAATCCAAAGCCTACAGGTTGTATATCCCATCCACCAAGAATTTTTTGTCAGCAGAGATGTTCAGTTCATTGAAGAGGAAGCTTGGGATGGAAGCATAGAGAAAACAATGAATGTCAAGAACTGTTTGTTTCATGACGAAGATGAAGAGGAAGTGGCTGAAATGCATCCCCAAACAACAGCGCCAACACAAGGACAGCAAGGGACACCATTGAGGATTAATGAGAGTGCTCTCCAAGCACACCACAAGGTGGAAATTCAAGTGCATCTTCAAGCACTTGCACACCAAGTGAACGAGGTAAGAAGTTTAGAAATCTAAGTGAAATTTATGAAGAAGGAATGAATTCCTTATTTGCCTTGTTTTGTCATGTTGATGATCCTATTCATTTCGAAGATGCAATCAAAGATAAGAAATGGATAGAAGCTATGGATGAGGAGATGAATGCCATAGAGAGAATCAAAACATGGGATTTGGTTGAGCTACCAAAAGGAAAAGAAGTCATTGGAGTTAAATGGGTCTACAATACCAAGAACAATGCTGAAGGCAAGATAGAAAGGCACAAGGCAAGGCTGGTTATCAAAGGGTACAAGCAGCAGTATGGGAGAGATTATGAGGAGACTTTCGCACCGGATGCAAGAATGGAAACCGTGAGAGCAGTGTTGTCCATAGCAGCACAAAACAAATGGAAAGTCTACCAAATGGATGTGAAGTCAACATTCCTAAATGGAGTGTTAAAGGAAGAGGTTTATGTTGAACAACCTCTAGGCTATGAGAAGAAAGGTGAAGAGCACAAAGTGTGCAAATTGAAGAAGGCTCTTGATGGGCTGAAGCAAGTGCCAAGAGCATGGTACAGCAGGATAGATTCATATCTATTGGATAATGAATTTGACAAATGTGAAGGAGAGCCCACAGTCTACATCAAGGAAAAGAATGGTAAAATTTTAATTGTTGTCTTGTATGTAGATGATGTTATTTTCACTGGAAATGATATTTATCTTATTGAGAATTTTAAATCAGTCATGAAGGATGAATTTGAAATGACTGACATGGGTTTGTTGAGATACTTCTTAGGCATAGAAGTAGATCAAAATGAAAAAGGAATTTTTATATCTCAAGCAAGATATGTAAATCAAGTTTTGGGCAGATTTAAGATGGAAGAATGCAAGGCAGAAATCACTCCCACAGTGATGGGATTAAAACTCAGCAGAGAGGACAGCAGCAAGGATTTTGATCCTAGCTTGTATAAAAGCATTGTGGGCAGCCTTATGTATTTAACAGTAACTAGGCCTGATTTAATGTATGCTGTTAGTTTAATTTCCAGGTTCATGGAGAGGCCGAAGGAGGCACATTGGCAGGCGGCAAAGAGAATTTTGAGGTATGTCAAAGGTACCAAAATGTTTGGAATTTTATATAATGTCTCAGAAAGTTCAGATTTGGTTGGATACACTGATAGTGATTGGGCTGGAAGTGTAGATGATCGGAAGAGCACTTCCGGTTATGTATTTCATATGGGTTCAGGAGCCATTTCATGGGCTTCTAAGAAGCAGTCCATTGTAGCATTGTCTACAGCAGAGGCTGAATATGTGGCAGCTACAGCAGCAGCATGTCAAGCAGTGTGGATGAGAAGAATGTTGAGAAGCTTAGGCCAAGAGCAGGCAAAAGCGACAGTGATTTTTTGTGACAATAGCTCAGCTATTGCATTGTCAAAGAATTCAGTGTTTCATAAGAGAACGAAACACATTGATACAAGGTTTCACTACATCAGAGAATTGGTGAACAATGGAGAAATTGTCCTAGAACATTGCAGGACTCAAGAACAGGTTGCAGACATCTTGACAAAGCCACTGGTTCAGAAAAGCTTTGAATTTTTGAGGAAGTGTCTCGGTATGACCGAATGCCCAGCTGTTGAAATTAAAGGGGAGTGTTGAAAATGTAATTTCAACGCGCACGTACTACTCCAAAAACCACCGAACGAAACCACAAAACCGCCCAGAGCATATCGCACCACCATCCAGCGAAAAGCAGTTTCCGTATTTTTGGCTCCGATGCGATTTGGTGAAGACGCGTGGCTCTCACCTGACATCAGCATCTCTGACATATCGGGAGGTAAAGCTCAGCATTAAAGTGGCTTCCGATATCGTTATCCACCGTCGGATTTACTCCATCGCTCTCCACCGTTGATCCACCAAAGCTGCATACGAGGAGCATTAAAAGGGTTGCGTGGATTAAATTTTTTGAGTTTGACCGCCATAGAAGAAGAGTTATGGAATTTAATATTGATACGTAGATTTAGGTGGCCCTTTTAAATATGGGTATGGGCACGTTTCAATATATATTTTTTTATATAGAACGTAAGTTTTTTTATGTAAAAGGTCTGGAGCATTTAAAGATAGGTATGGTCGTTTTTTTAAAATGAAATACAAAAAAAAGGGAGCTCGTATATATGTTTTTTGTGTTGACTTTTATAATGTGGTTGTTGCACACGGTAGGTAAAGACAATGTGTGTTCGCAGCAGCGAAAAGGAACCAGAGATGTATGCACAGCAGTGCACAAGATATACTTTGTAATGTTCAGTTTTTACTTTTGTAATGGAACGGTGAAAACGCAAGGTGAAATGAGAATGTTTTATGTGCTGAAGGTTTTGTAATATCCATGAGCGCATTTGTTTTGGATGCAAATGTAATTTGTTTTTGATTTACAGTAGCGTGTAAAAAGAGTTTTACACCAGTAAATGTGAATGGAGGTTTTACAGCAGTAAATGTTAATGGGAATTTTTCCAGCAGTGTAAATTCTCATATGGAGACAGAGTAAATGTTTTTTTTGTTTTAATGAATAGAAATCTTTTATGGTGGTGAAATAATCTGTTCCTCAGTGAAATTTTTTTAACCTCCCTGTGCACAAAAAGATCCTGTGGAGATAAAACAGAGCATTGCCTCTGTTTTCTTTTATATTATTTGTTTTTGGTATTTTGCATCAAAAATACCCAACAAAAACTTTGATACAGACACAGGTTTTTGAGTCTTGGGGTGGAGAAACCTTGATTCTTGTAGAAGGTTTTTGAGTCTTAGGGTGGAGAAGCCTTGATTCTTGTAGATTGATCAAGTGAAGGATCATTACTGACATAACTAGTCTGAGGAGTTTAGAGCTCACGGGGATAATCAGACTTTTGAGTCTTAGGGTGGAGAAACCTTGATTCTTGTAGAATTTTTTTGAGTCTTAGGGTGGAGAAGCCTTGATTCTTGTAGATTGATCAAGTGAAGGATCACTACTGACATAACTCGTCTGAGGAGTTAAGAGCTCACGGGGATAATCAGACGTGATTGTCGTTATTGTTGCATGGGAGGAGAGTTATTTCATGTTTAAGGTTCCGGGCAAGTTAGGCTAAATTCAAATCCAGTTTTGATTTCAGATAAGTATTTTTGTTTTATGAAAAGTCTTGAGTATGTAAGGACGAGCTGAAACAACGATGCATCTTTCTACCTTACACCTTATCGCAGAACGAATTTAATTTGAAAAAGAGTGAATAACGTAATGAGAGGTTTGATGTAATAGCTATTAGATATGGGAAAGTTTAAAAGAATGGGTAGGGTAGATAACAGAGACGTGAATCTTTAAGTAGAGTTAACCCATAAGACCTAGCCTTAAAAAAGGGAGAATATCAGGTTGAGTTCCAACCTGTAACCTTGAGGGTTCAGAAGGAACAATCCACGATATGAATTAAGAACTTAGACAAACACCTCACGGGCAGAGAGGCCGGGTTCTTCACGATATGAATTAAGAACTTAGACAAACACCTCACGGGCAGAGAGGCCGGGTTCTTCGGTTATGGAGACTCTAGCCTCTGTTGGTCATTCATGACTTCCAGAAAACTTAATAAGTCAGGGTGTAAACATAATTATGCATTCCATGCAGAAATATTATTTTATGCCTGGTGTATGTATTTGAAGTACTAAGCATGACCAAAAGTAGAACTGAAAAAATAATATGGCAATTCTATAGTGATGCTCTATAAACAGTAACAAGATTTTCATCGTTAAACACAGATAATTCAGTACAATTATGTTAAAAGAACAGAGGATACATTTCTTAGGCATGAAGCAGAAGATTGTTTCATAGGCAGAATAAACAACTTTAGAATTCTGATATATATCCTGAGTAAAAAAATAAGGAGGTTAACCCAATAAGGAATTCGGTCTTCCAGTATTCAACAATGAAAATTACCAACTGTAGCCATAGAAAAATTTCAACCTTAGCCGGACTCTAAGTCCTGGACTGAGTATTAATTAAAACTCTAGGGTGTCAAATCTGAATGTATTGAAAACAATCGACCCCTAAAACCTAGTCTAATAACAACACTTGAAGCCCCATAATAAGCTATGATCATTCCCAAGGGATTAGTTTCCATTCAGAATGTAAAGTAATTAGACACTGAAAGGAAGCTCGCCACACAGAGATACTATAGATAAATAAGAACCTGGAAAAAATGAAAACCCCATTTGTGTGAGAAAGTTGACCCAATGAATATGGAGGATACATAAATAAAGAGTCGGGACCACCTTAACACTACGTGAGAAAATAAGTAGGAAACATGATTAGTTAATAAAACGAGGGTTTCCTTTGAAGCAAGATGGAAAAGAGAAAATAGAAGGGAATTAGGGTTCGGAACCTCGGCTCACCTAAATAGAGTTGTTTCCCCAGAAGCTGAGTTATAATCTAACAGCGACATGCAAAATATTTGCAACCAAAGAACACAGACTAAATATCTTATTACTTTGCAACAACGCGATAAGAACATAGAGATTAGGAACGACACTTACTCGGTTCGAGGTATTGTCCTTGCCAAAGAAGGGAATAACCTTTTCATCACTGTAACCAAACCCTCAGCTGAAACCTGCAATTCACAGGTAAAAACCCATTAATAGAACCATCCTTCCGCTAATTTCAATATGAAGGTAAAATAAATGAGAATCAATGAGAAATTGGTACACCTGAAGCATGGAAGTGACCCCGGTTCACTAACCCAGTGCAGGCAGAGCGTTAGTGGAACGGATGACTGAATGAGGGCTAGAATCAGAGTTGGGCAAGGTAGTTTCCCTACCTCCCCCTAGAATATCACGTCCATTGGGTCAGTCGGTGAAACATCAACAACGGTGATAGATCCAAGTGTCCAACTAGTCAAATCAGGAGTAAGGACAGTACATCGAGAACCTTTAGAAAGATGACACCTTAGATATATGCATCATTAAAATGAAAAACAATACGCCACTAAATGTGAATATCATAGCTCATGTCAATCCTCCCAAGAAACATTAGCGATGACAAATTTAAAGGGGCACGCTTAGGTAAATAACGTAAATTTACACTTAGGAAATAACCTTGCACTTCATGTTGTTTATTTTTGTAATGAATTTTGAAGTATTTCCCATACATTACCTAAGGTGAGTAATAATAACATAAAGCAAAAAAAAATATGTGTGTTTGGTTCGACCATGTTACAATTGCTATGGTTACAACACTATGGCGAATTTGGGTGACTACGTAATGTTTCACAAACAATGAAAAGGAAGAGTAGAAGTAATAATGAGGCGAAAATTTTGAAGTAATCCATTTGGAAGGCTCCCTTATACTCAAACCAACTCAAAACTATGGGTCCAAGTGGGAAACGAAAGTCAAAATACAAATGCAATATTGCTAGAAACTCTACAACATTTACGAGCAAAAATGACGACAAACAAAATCAATGAAATCCAAACACTAATGCAGAGGGTGAAAACAAAGTTGAGACATAATGCTTGAGGGAGGGTAATCTAGAAGTTGAAGGAGGATGAGTCGACAATGAAGAGGAATCAGAAAATGCCTCGGGTGGTAGAGGGACAAAAGGGCAAAACATTGAGTTGCAAGAAGAATTTAAGAAAAATAAACCTCGAATGTTTGATGGGGATGTTGAGGAGATAATTGAGGCGTGGCTAATTAACATGAACACATATTTTTAGATCTACAATTATGATGATAACTTGGAAGCTAGGTTGTCAATCTATCAATTATAGGGGAAAAATATTGTGTGGTGGGAGGATATTAAAATGGTGCAAGGCATTGACAAGCATGAAATATCCTCCAAAAATTTTCAGAAGCATTTTAAAGAGAAATTTTTAACAGAACGTTTTTATGATGAGAAGGCTGAATAATTTCATGATTTAATGTTGGGGCAGTAGTCAATGGATGAATTTGTAACTAGATTCACCTCCCTTATGTGGTATGTGTCCAATATTTGAGAGGAAAAATCTAAAGTGCAGAAATTTTTTAGTAGCTTATTCATCTTCATAAAGGAAAGGTTGGAATTTGATAATCCAAGGACAATGGATGAAGCCATTCGTAAATCCATAACCTGTTATCAATAAATGAGGTAGAAAGGGTAAGGGGGAAAGGGATGGACCAATAAAAAATGGCAGATGAATTTCCAGGGTAATAAGAATGTTAGACATTCAGGAGTCAAGACGCCACACTAGAAACAATGGACTGGATCTATGAGGTGGAACTAGCCAAAGCCTAATATACCAAATGAAACCCAATAAGTGGAAGTTTCTGGTAAGAAAAATGTTGGTGAGTCCCAAAATCCACCATTGCAATGTTGGGGTTGTAGAGAGCCTCATTATTATAAAAAATACCCTCACCAAGCTAGAACTGAACCAACTACGAATTTTTAGGAAGCCTCAATAGTAGAAGAGGTAGCCAAGAGTATGACAAGAATTAATGTTGCTCTGGAGGATCATCAAGTTGAGTATCAACTTACGATGGTAGAATTTGAAAGGTGTTATCGGGAAATCTAGTGTCTATTCAGAGCTACTAGTTCCACTAAGATGGGTAGCTATGTTAGAAACAAACAGATTAAAGTCACTTGTTTTTCCTTTATGAGAGAGAGATGAGAAAGAAGCAGAGAGTACCAACCTCAGTCTTCCGCTTGGCTCTTGGCTTGTTTCCTTTCCCCTTTGATAGAATCTCGACACTACTTCCTCACTTGTCCCGCTTCAAAGAGCACCTGTAGATTCACAACAACATAATACCATCAAATCATAGAGATCTTTCACTATAAACAATATAGGATCATATATATATTGACCATACAAATGCATATATCAACACAATTCAGAGATACACAAGAATATGGAGGAAAACTAAAATAGCTTTATTAGTAACAGTAGTAGAAGAGAGGATTACAACCACTTGGTCGAACCCAGTGCCATCCTCCCAACTTGAAATCCCTCTTTACCTCATACAAAGCAAGATCACCCGACAATGTCTTCAAAGAGAAACCAATAGCACTTCCTTGCAAATTACCAAATTCTAGCCTCTGGATCTCTTGGATGAGGGATCCATATATAGATGTTTACAGGGGAGTGAGTCAGCTTCTGGGATTTTGATTAGTGTCATTTCACTGATAATTCTTGGTTCCACATGGAGATTTTAGATCCCTTACTCATCCCTGGGCGAACTCAGAGAGGCAAGTGTCAAATGAGCAGTTTCTAGAAGATTCTCGGGGTTTCCACCTAGCAAACTACTTGTGTCATTTGTCTGATCTCACTCATCGCACCCTATAGAAGGGCTTTCCAGTGTGCATCGCACTTTTTGCATGTGGTAGGTGAGATGCATCGCACCTTTAGCACTGAGCAGTCTGTATGTTCCTGCTTTGACCAGTTCTGAGTAGTTTTTCATGGAGAACTTCTGGGAGATGATGTAATCAGCTGACCTTGCTCCTTTAGGGTATGAAACAACACTTTTAGGAACTTAGAAGCCCTGGGTTTATGAACATGTATGATTGGGGTTGCAATGCCCAAATATGTCTATAACAGTTGCCCCATAAGGTATGAGGTCGTAAATCCTTTTGATGTTGGGTGAAATGCTTTATAATGAGGATCCGAGGTTTTTCACACTGGAAGGTGACCTGTAATAAGATACAATCCAATACATTATCTTCATAATATTTTCATGATCTAGTTGAGGCAGAAATTCCCATGCTCAGCTTGATAAATTCATTTTCATGTACATAGGACAGACAACCGTCTGTGTGTAGACTGATGATTCTGGTAGAGCCATCATCCCTTAGCTTGGATGATTATCTATGCAGCAATGATGTACATTTGATGTCTTTATTCTCCTGAATATATCACAACCCGGATGGATGAAACTAGATCTGGGGTCTTCAAGACTCGTTCAATCTTCGCCCGAAAGTACAAGTTGATCCATGTGAAAAGATGTTCTGATGTCAAACATGGAAGGAAATCGCCTGATTACAAGCCAATGATGTAAGTTGTTAACAGACGCAAGAGGAATCACCAATGGTGATGATGACCCTCATGGTACTACAGTACAATCCACATGGTGTGAATACATGAGTTGATGTCGAACACCACGCAAAATCTTTTGGTCGAAGACCGTTAGTGTAAACTTGTTTCCGGAAGTCAGAAACTTGCCATTGAGGCTGCAAGCTTCAAAGTACTCGAAGGGTTGTCCCTAGGTTGGCTTCTTGGATAATGAGCTAATGTCGACAAGAAGTGACCCGTCGTAGGAGGGCATTAATGGATCCCACATCTACGACATGGAACGGAGCAAATGATTTTGTAGAGGTGAAAACGATCTGATGATACAAGGTTTAGGGTGGTGGTCATGAAAGAATGAAGCATGAAGGTATTGTAGCAGATGAGACACAAGCTGGGTAGGTGAATTCTCTAAGCGACTTCTCTTGAACATATCGGCGACACTGAAATGAATTGGTAGCGTTAACTCCAAAAGTGGATGGTACAGTCGACCAATGGTGGTATGACCGGGAATGGAATAACCCAACCTGACTCAATCATGACGATGCAGTGAAAGTGTCATGTTCAAGAGCGACCTGCTACCAATAAAGTTTCTTCAAGTTTTCTTCCCAATTTTCCCCAGTCATTTCTGACCAGTACCTCTTTATTTTTGTCAAGCTTGAGGAGGATAACATATGCTTGTTCTATAATTTTCCCTTCAGGAAAACCCGTCGCTATGTTTTAATGAGCCTAGCGACAGTGAAACTCATTCTTGTCTAAATGGACAAGTTTGTCACTATTGTTTTAATGAGTTTAATGACAAGGATAACTCGATCCTTTTCAATTTTAGAGAGTCTAAAAAGAGACAGAAAGAAAACTCCAATATTCCTTTTTCGTAATATTATCCCTTAAGTCTGAAAAAGTATAACATAATGCGAAAGGGATGAATTTTCGATAGTTTTAACGAGCCGAACAAGACAAACACTTGATCTTTTTGTGTAATAATCCCTCAGGTCTAAGAAGATTAAAATATAGAGGAGGGATAGCACTTCCAATCAATTTAACGAGCTGGAGAGGCCAATTTCTCAGCAATCTTTTCATGTTTTACGAGTCAGATGAAAAGAGCTTAAAGGAGACTCATTTTTTGAGGAACGAGTGATGTTTTCAGATAGCAACTGGTTCCAGGTAAGGTTTGGAACTTCCCAATCACGGCAGTGTAAAGAAGGTGGCTAATAGGATCACTCGTCGCAGTTGTTCCTCAAAAGGGGTAAACAATCAAATGGAGGTGAATGATCAGCTAAAACAGAGTGGAGGTGATGGTAAGAACACGACCAAGGCTCAGAAGCTGATGATAATCATTCACAATGGTTATTTACCAGAGGTGGGTTCATTTTTGAATAAGCTTGAACACTGGTGGAACATATGCTCATTGCTAGGTTTAATTTTTAACGAGCTTGAACTTCGCGTAAAACTTCTCGTTGCTAGGTTTATTTTTTAACGAGCTTGAACTTCACGTAAAACTGCTCATGGCTTCGTTCATTTTTTAATGAGCTTGAACCATGTGACAACATATCCTCAGATTCAGTTTCATGTTTACAAAAGCTAGAAATGAGAAACTATGCTTGTTATAAGTTCGCATGCCCCTAGCATAATGATGCAAATCGAGGTGCATGCCCCCCAAGCTTCATTGCATTCAACGTGGTGGTTGGAATGAAGGTTTACCTTCAAAATCTTTGAAAGACTCTACTTGGATTTTATGAGATCGTAATCAAAGACTCAATTTGGAAAGGGAGTTGTTTCATTTTTTAATGAGGTTGACACAGTAAAAGAACTATCCTCATAATCCACTGTATTTACAGTATTTGATAGAAAATCAAAAACTGAAGGATGATTAAGGTTGCTGGAATAATCTTCATGGTGATCCGGAAGATGGGAACGATGGTGGTAATCTTCCCATGGTGCCTCTCCTATCATCATTGATTGAATGATTCCTTCGTCTGTAGAATGTACATGCGACAAAGGATCTAAGGAGGTGCCATATTCCTTAGACTTATCTATCCAAACACTCGATGAGCGTTGATTTGGTTTTGCCCCCGAGGCCAAGAAAATTGATTGCTACAATATTTCTAGAATGGCAATATCCATGCTGTCAAAAAGGAATCTTCTGAATCTTTTAGATATAGAAGATATCATATCGCAAGTTTCCACCGTGGCCACTTCCGCCAGATTACTGGGAGGTGGTAGGGAAAAAGTACCCATTAAGGTAGGGTCTTTTAGGAGGCCTACTCTGACATTTTGAAGTGATTGAGAGCTTCCATGGATCATTGGAATGCTTCCCGTAACTTGTGAACTATTGGGGAGGAAGATTTGTTGATCAACGATTGTAATTCCTCCTTGAAAAGGAAATGCAATCTTTCTAAAGTATGTCGACACAACAACAACCATAGCATATATCTAAGGCCTTCCCAGTAGGATGTTGTAATCGAGGTTTCCATCGATAACTTCAACATCAATTTCTACTATCTTTCCCCCAGTTCAACTTGCAAGTTACTTAAAATCTCGTATAGAGTGTATGTTCGTCCATCAAATGCTTTTAACGTCGTTTACGATTGCAACAAGGGTGGTGAGCCTAAAGTTTTCCAGCAACTCATTGACATAATACATGTAGATGCCCCCTCATCAAAAATTGTTCGATGAACAGTTTTGTTGAGGGCTTTCACTTGAATGAGGAAAGCGAGCTGAGCTAGTAACTGCGGGTCATATCCTTTATGATTAAAGGCCACAATATTGGAATCTGCTGGGTCAATCCCACCTATTGTTGTTAATAAAGCTTTCTTTTTGGAGGGACAATTTTGCAGTAACTCAAGTGTCGACATAGCAGATGGCGATTGGGCCAAGTCCTCTACTGTATTATAATTTTTTTCCACTCTGGCACGAGGATTAAATGTCGATTTGTGTACAACTCCCTTTGGTGGCTTTATCGTTAGCTCAAGAATGATGGGTGGCACAACTTTGGTCGAAGTTGTTGTCGAACTACTAGGTTGATCAGTAGCTATGTTGTTCGATAGCTGTGGATTCCCATCATCTTTATTCCTTGTCAATATCAAAGCATCATTTTTCTATTTCAAAATGGATAGCATAAGGACTTGGGATGGGGAAGCATTGTCACTAGCAACCAGATTGGTTCCTGGGTTTGGAACTACTGAGGTTTTTGAATTCTTAAAGAATTTCTTAATTTCAGCTTTATATGGACAATCTCTCGTCCAATGATCCTCATCGCATATGAGGCATGGCTGAGTAGGTTTCTTTTGCCTAGAAGGGTTTGCAGAAGATTTTTCAGGAGATGAATCATCCTGTTTCTTCTTTTTGCTCTTCCCTTTCTTCTTGCCTCCTGGTTTCTTCGGTTCTTTGCCTTTGTCAGTTGACACAGCATTAACCTCCGAGGCTAGAAGTTCTTCATTTTCATTTTGATCAAAAACCTTACGAGCTTCCTTGGATGCAACCTTTGTCGATTTTGTGCTTATCGTACCTATCATGCCATCGTCGGCATGAGAGTCCTTGTTTGATTTAGGAGGAGGAGGAATGGAAAATTCTGGTCTTGGGGCATCAGGTATTTTGTCATAGAGTGTGCTAGACTGAGTATAGATCAAGTCTAGATATTACCCATGAGCAATGACCTACTCTTCAGTGAAGACCCCTCCCTTTGCCACATCTTCTGTTATAGAAGGTAACAAAGACTTAATAAACTATTTAGCTAGTAGTTGATCAGGGACATACGTTTTTACCATCCTACAATGGCGTCGCCATTCATGAATATGATCGGATATGTGAGTGGCCATCATTTGCTTGAAATTGGTAAGAAGCTCTGTTCCTGTTTCATACCTTATTGGTAATTGAAAATGGGTTAAAAAGGTTGTGGCAAGGGCTCTGAAGTTATCGAATGAAGCTCTAGGCAATTCGATGTACCATTTTGCTATCGGACCAGTTAACATTCGCTGAAAAAGGTGAAGCTGAATCGAATCATCATTGAGAGTGTTGGAGGAACACCACAGATGAAAGGTCATCACATGATTTGACGGGTCTTCACCCCGATTCCCATTAAATTTAGGAATATCTGACATAATTTTATGAGGAATCACAAGCCACCAAGGAGAATAAGCGATTGGATCGTTTGTTAGCCAATTTAGATCTGGTAACTCTAAAGTCGCCACGAAGGGAAATTGTTGATTCAGGTTCGACGAAGCATACCCAGGATAAGATGGGATCGCCTGAGCAGTGGGTCTTTGCATACCAGCATAATGTATTTGATGTTGATAACTTTGATAAGGTTGTTGGGCATAACCAATTTGGGATGACTGGTGATAATCGTTTTGAATATACGGCTGCCCATTACCTGCAAAGTTTTGTTGCTGAGGTCCTTGGTAAGCTTGTTGGAATTGCGATTGTTGATGTTGCACCAGCCATGGTTGTGAAACCATTTGCTATTGCCCAATACTGGACATTTGACCAAGATGAGGGGTAATAGTACCCGTTTGAGCCTAAGTCGCTCCAGTTAAGGAGCCACCTATTGGCGATTACGGTTGTGTCGCGGAGATAAGAGGCTGTTGTAAAACGACCTGAGAAACTTGAGGTTGGCATACAACAGGCAATGCTTGTACTTGCGACACTGTCACAATAGCTAGTGTAGTGGGGATATTCGACACAGGTAAATTCGACTGCATTGAGTATACAACTCATGGTTGTTGAGGCAGTATTGGCACCCAACCGCTGGATGTGATTCCAATTTGACCTGAATTCGGTTGTGAACTCTCATATGGTTGTTCTCCCGGAGGGAGCAATGAAAGGGTGTAGTGTCCTCCATATGGCGGCAATCCAGTGCTCAAGGGAATGATTGGCCTTTAGAGACCAGGTTTCCCAAATTGATATTGTTGTGAAGGATCAATTTGTTGAGATTCAACATAAGAGATTCCAGATACTATTCTGGATGAACAAATGGGAACAGACCATACTATCGAAACAGTCCCTAAGTGGACTCCTTCAATTGGTTGAGAGCTAGTTGGGACATATGGTATACCAGCGAACATCGTCGGAGTGGTGGCAGTAGGTTCTGCTACCACTGTATTGGATGAGACAATCCTAGATGTCAATGGTTGTCCAGACATATCAAGTCTATCCAAAAGACTTCCCAGCGATTCTACAAGAACTTGCGATGAAAGGGGTATTAACTTCTGAAGTAGAAGGATATAGGTGGATCCTAGTCCCAAAATGCAATGGGATACTCGATGGGAGATCCTCTGTAATCTCTTCTATAGCAATAAATCCAGGTGGAAGAGGCAGACCGTCAGGTCCGTAAAATATTTCTGGTGCCGAAGAGGGTATAAATTATGCATCAACAGATGCTAGAGGGGTAACCCCTTCTGAATCAACTCTAGATGGAGCTGGTTCAGAAATCGAAGTATTTACTATTACACTAGGATCAGTTCCAATGTCCTCTTGTAACTGCGAAACTTCTTCTGTAGAGGCAGGGATACCAAAAATGGTTGGAGTAATTGGAGTCTTAGAGGATGTTGAAACACAAGTTTCAAACAAACTAGGAGACTTTGACCCAGTTAAACGAGCTCGCTTAGCCCGGAATGGTTTCGTTTCCGGAGTCAAAGACGATTGACTCGTCAATCTCCACGAACGATGGGGTTTTGATTGACTTTATTCCACGATTGCGGATTATTTTATCAACTCAAAATAAGACGGGAAAATTTTATTCCGTATTAAATGAATTTTAGACGCTTTAACACAGCTTGCTTTTTCAATTTTTAAGAGTCGAGAAAAAGCTAAAGATGACTCTAGTTGCCTTTGATTTTTAATGAGCTTGAAGTGAAAAGTGTTCAGATGGACCTTTTCCTTTAAGGAGTTTGAAAAGGAATGAAAGAGACTACTCTGGAAATCTAGATAGAGGGATTACCAAACCAATCACAAAACTGCAGAATACTTTTTACGGTATGACAGTCAGTCTTCCCAAATGTTGTGTTCAGTGCATTGCAATTTATAGGGCAGTAGACAGAGCTTCCTAAGAATAAACGATATAGCTTATTGTGGTCTCCCAACATATACTCGATGGTACATGGGAGCACAAGTCCGTACTGGCACTTGTCATGTCAAAGAGGAGCAATCACCCAACCTATGATGAAAGCGATAGTTACCAGGCTTTACGATGCCAAAATACGTCTCTAGCCTAGACTTCTAGATGTTGTGTGTTAGGTTCCAAAGCATTTTTATGTTCATTGAATTTATTTTACAGTTGATCTCTCTTAAGAAGTTTGCCTTTAAGGTTCACCGCGTGATGTAGATATACAATTATTCCTAAAATGCAATCTAAGATGATAAACAGTTGTTTAGTCTTCATTTTGCAATGAAAATCCTAGCTACTAAGGAAAGAGAAATGAAATCCTTTCAACATAGAGCAGAGAGCACACACTAGATGCACTGTCCTAAATCAAAATGAACAAGCAGTCTAAATTCAAATGCACATGAATGTATTTTTTTACGCTTTCTTAATGTGTGAATGACAAAAAGAATGTTGAAGACAAATCTGAATTATCTCTTCTTTCAAAGCAATAGTACTAACGATTTTCTTTTCAAAAACGACAGGAAGGCAAGACGACACTTTGCGATTTTGAATTGAAAACTACTTTTGACACTTGAAATACTTATAAATTCAGATGAAATACAAGAGTAACAGTGTAATCGACTATCAAAAATAGAAGTATTCTTTTCTTTGACTGAAAACGACACTTGCGACACTTTCAAATCAAAAGACGACAGTTTTATTAAGCTACTATTTTGTAAATGAGAACTGTGAATGGCGAAAAATACAAAAAAAAAATCACAAATCTTTGTACAATGGAGGCTGAATGATGCAAAGGAAGGGGGTTTCTACAATGGTCTACTGATCATAGATAGTAAAACTCCTAAATAAAACTGAAGACAGTGAAGAAAAAACCAAAATCTAGAGGCAGAAATAGTCTTACCTGATCATCGCACCTATAACATAGGGAAACAGGGATGCATTTCACCTACTACACACGGGAGGTACGATGCATCTAGTCTGCCTAAAGGAGAGGGTGCGATGGTCCAAGAATGAGACTTTAACTTGGTTTTTGGTCACAGTTTGCAATTTAGGTCATGGATTTAGGTAGAGCAAATGATAGGTAGTAACTACAAAGTATAGAGCTGATCTAATGAGGTTACTCAAGCTACCTCTAGGGCACTTAGGATGTTTTCAAGTCAGTTGTTCAGTTCATAAACAAACCCGGCGCTTGACTGAATCAGTGTTGATATACTTTGCACTTGCATAGCAAATGCAGTTCGAAGGCTAGCTGGCTTGACTTCAGGCTCCATCTGTGGTTTATGAATCAAACAAATAGAGACAAGAAATCAAACTAATTAGTCCCCAGCGGAGTCTCCATTTTGTTATCAGAAAATCTAGTGTCTATTTAGAGCTGCTAGTCCCACTAAGACGGGTAGCTATCTTAGAAACAAACAAATTAAAGTCACTTGTTTTTCCTTTATAAGAGAGAGATGGGAAAGAAGCAGAGAGTACCAATCTCAGTCTTCCACTTGGCTCCTTGCTTGTTTCCTTTCCCCTTTGATAGAATCTCGCCACTGCTTCCTCACTTGTCCCGCTTCAAAGAGCACCTATATATTCACAACAGAATAATACCATCAAAGCATAGATATCTTTCACTGTAAACAATATAGGATCGGATATATATTGACCATACAAATGCATATATCAACACAATTCAGAGATACAGAAGAATATGAGGAAAACTCAAATAACTTTATTAGTAACAGTAGTAGAAGAGATGATTACAACCACTTGGTCTGACCCAGCGCCATCCTCCCAGCTTGAAATCCCTCTTCACCTCATACAAAGCAAGATCACCCAACAATGTCTTCAAAGAGAAACCAACATCACTTCCTTGCAAATTACTAAATTCTAGCCTTTAGATCTCTTGGATGAGGGATCCATATATAGATGTTTACAGGGGAGTGAGTCAGCTTCTGGCATTTTGATTAGTGTCATTTCACTAATAGTTCTTCGTTCCACATGGAGATTTTAGATCCCTTACTCATCACTGGGCGAACTCAGAGAGGCAAGTGTCAAATGAGCAGTTTCTAGAAGATTCTCCGGGTTTCACCCTAGAAAACTACTTGTGCCATTTGTCTACTCTCGCTCATCGCACCCTATAGAAGGGCTTTCCAGTATACATCACACTTTTTGCATGTGGCAGGTGAGATGCATCACACCTTTAGCACTGGGCAGTCTGTATGGTCCTGCTTTGACCAGTTCTTAGTAGTTTTTCATGGAGAACTTCTGGGAGATGATGTAATCAGCTGACCTTGCTCCTTTAGGGTATGAAACAACACTTTCAAGGACTTAGAAGCCCTTGGTTTATGGACATGTATGATTGGGGTTGCAGTGCCCAAATATGTCTATAACAAAGGGACTTTAGCTAACCATTCTGTCTCTATTTTAATAAACCCAAGTGTGAGTTTAAGTTATGTCAATCAAAGAATAGTTGAATTGTGTCACTTACAAAGTGTTAAGTTTAAAAATTCATGGTTGGTTCAGCTAGCCATTGGAGCAAAGAGGAAGGTAACTTCCAAGGTAGAAAACTTCCCTATTGAGGTAGGAGGACAAAACATTAATGTAAACTTGAACATACTACCTCTAGGATCCTATGATGTAATCATAGGGTTGGATTGACTATAGGGACATTGTTCCCTAATGAATTGCAAGGATGAGACCATTAGTTTCCTCACTGACAAAGGTGTAAGGCAAGAAATCTAGGGTATGATAATTGTTAAACTACAACCTATTAATGCTAACTAGTTGAGTAAGTGAATTCAGACAGGATGTCAAATATATGAAGCACAAGTAGGATTTACTAACTCCAAAGAGAAGATGGGCACACTGGAAGAGATACTAGTGGCTCAAGACTTTATGAATTTGTTTCCAGAAAGTATTCTAGTATTACCGCCGAAGAGAGAAATTGACTTTACTATAGAATTAATTCCTCGGGTAGCCCTTGTGTCAAAAACCCCTTATGGATGAGCATACAAGAGCTAACTGAGCTAAATATACAACTCCAAGAGTTGTTAGATAAGGAGCACATCCGCCCAAGTGTGTTACCCTGGGGAACCCATGTATTGTTTGTAAAGAAAAATGATGGAACCTGTTGATGCCTCGAAAATCGCGGCAGCAACAATGGGGGATAACCACCCGGTACGGACCTTAAAGCAGCTCCTTTTCTGTTTTGTGTGGTGGCTCTGACTGGTTTAACTAGGTCCAGTTACCTTCTCCTTATAGCTATTGGTTTATGATATGTCTTTCACTACCAATAGTTAGGGATATCAGATCACTTCGTCTTATTGATCAGGCAAGAGAATGACCCTTACGCTGATTTGGGTTCAGCCAAGCCACAACTAAAGTTTTGCCTCCTTGGGGAGAGGACATAAAAGAATGTAGAATTTACTCTAAATGTAAGCTTATTCTATAATGCAAGCAAAAGAAATTAATCTAAATCCTATCTTAATTAGGCAGATATAGATCTAACCCAACTAAGAGCAAGATAATTAAAGTATTGGGATTTAAATATGTCTTGTTTATAATGAATATCAAGTTAATGAAGTAGTTCAATTAACTGATATTATGGTTACCAAAACACATCCTATTAAGACCTTATAACTTGAAATAATAAACCAACAACATTCCAGGAAGTAGTTCACAAAAATGATACTGATTATCAAATCAATAAATCCAATAATTGAATAATGATATGCAGAAATAGTTCACAACACATTACCATTCAACAAATCAGTTTTATAAGACAGATTTCTGAGTAAATAGTTACTCAAAAATCAGATTTTAATTCATAAGAACAGAGATACCTAATAAAAATATTGAGACAAATTACCCATGTTGACAATAGTGCACAAACATGAATAAAGTGAGACATTCATGTTATCGTAAAAATGAAACTGATATTTGAAACAGTAGTATTAAAAATACCCATTTATTGCATCCATTTCTCTGATCTTGGTCTTCAACAGTCCTTTACATTGCTTGAACTTCTGTCTTCAAAACTAGAGCCACAATAGTGCAAACTCTGCCCTTCATACATAATTCAAGATACAAAGAAAAAATCCTCAATAATCCCCAGATCTGATATTTTCTCTCCTCTCTCCTACAACTCTAAATTCCTATTACAGTAGTGCTTTTAGAAGTCTAGAATTGCAGAGGAGAGCAGCCTCCAAATTACATTCTACAATCTGTTATTTATAATATTTGTCAAGGAATTCTTGAGAGAAGAGTTTGTTGAAGAGAAATCTGCTAAATCCAATTTTACTTGCTCAAAAATCCTAATTTTCAATTGCTAGAGTATTCTCATTGATTGAGATTCTTTTCTCCATATTTCTTCCGTTGTTTTCCTGCAAAAGAAATCAAAATAAATTAAGATGCAATCTAAATATCATTTCTGGCAATTAAATCAAATCCAATCAAATTCTATTTAAATAAATACTTGAAAATAAAATGTAAGCTTTCAATTGATGCATGGGATAGTTTGATTGGCCAAAGATATTATTAACCAATGGATCTGCAATTAGAAGAGGTTTGGACAAATGAAAATGAAGAAAATAACTCAGAAAATTGATTTTGTTTTCAAAATTCGGAGCTTGATCTTCTGCCTGATTTTTGACCCAATAAATGATTAAATCTGTTAGTGAAACCTCCTCAAAAATGTTCTCCTTGATTTTCTCTTTCCAATGAGTCATCCTGGGCCTCATTTGGCCAAGTATAACTCAATTTATGAGCCTCCAAAGTTGATGGGTCAAATATGGCATGAATCTAGAAATTCTGTTGTTGGGCTAAAACTATTATAATTAAAAACTAATCTTAAATTAGTCTCTAATTAATTCTAATTTAATTGCTAATTATAAACTAAACTAATTATTAATAAACTATTTATTAATTAATATCTAACTAACTATTATAATTAACTAATTACAAACTATATAATATTAATATAAATAATTATTAGAATTTAATTTATTTAAATTAATTATATTACATATATTAATTAAATTATTTAAACTAATATAAAAAAATAAATAAATATAAACTACCCTCCACTTATTCGTTCCATTCCTTTCTTTACTCACTCACTCATCGTAAGAGCGAGTTGAAACTTTAAAACAAAGTTTATAAAAGAACTTTTGCTTAAATGACTTAAGCCATTCGGCGATCGGGGACATGAGCGTATCGGCGATCGCGGACATGAGGGTATCGGCCATCGGCATCGGGGGTATGGCAGGTATCGGGATTTGTTAATATGTGCGATCAAAACTTCCGATGCGAATTCCCGATTGCGAAATAAGTTATATATATATATATATATATATATATATATATATATATATATATATATTATATATTAAATTAATTATATATTAATTAAATTAAATTAAATTAAGATTTAATATTATTTTTTATTTTGGTTTTATTTTAGTTAAGTTGTGAAATTATTAAAACTACAGCCACTTAAAAAATAAATAAATAAAAAGAATAAAAATAAACTACATCCACTTGAATGTTATGGGTTTTTAAGATTAGTAATTGATTTGGAAATTGGAGTATATTTCTTAAAATCCCGATAATTAATGATTTGGATGCATAACTAAAAATGGAAAAATGTTAGTAAAAGCTCGCTATGGGTTAATATTTAAAATGAATGCATTATTGAACTAATTTATTTAAAAAATGCAATATTATACATTTTATGCATTTTTAACCCAGGCTAGATAAATGATGAGACTTCAAAAGCGTGCCATTTTCAAACCAGTTGACCAAATGAGGTGAAACAAGCGTCAATGGGAGGCTTATAAAAAATCGATTCTAACAAAGCAATCAAAACAAGAATCCAAATAAAACGAAAAATTAACAAAAGCGTAGGGCAATAAACTAAATAAAAATCCAAAAAGGTGTTTAGCCAAAATTTTAATAGAAAGGGTCCCCATTATTTGAAGTGAACACATCAATAATGGGGGGGTTGTGTTTTTACCACAACAATGGTGACACACGGGAGAAGAACCAGTTATCTCTCTTTGATATGAATGAGATTTTCCTAAAATTAAAGTAAAAATAATTAAAGAAGAGAGAATTATTTTTTGGAATGCTTGACTAGGTTCATTAATCTTAATAAAAACAAGAATCATCTAACTGTAATTTTTCTCAAAATTTCTCATAAATTAAAATATTTCAAAACTCTATATCAGTCCTTAATTAGTTGTAGAGATAAAGCAGAGGTCACTTTACAACTTAACTTTTAAAATATACTCCTTTGTCATAGGTAGAGCCACTGCTGCCAGCAAACATCTATAGTTTCGACAAGGTTACCTTTTAATCATAAATGACTCAGAATCACATCTGTTTAAGAATTATTGATCTAGAGATAAATCCATTTATATATGTTTATTTTCTTTGATTTTTTATTTTTTTGTTCCTAAAAGCCATTGCCTTGGTTTGTTAGCCAAATAGTTGACAATGCCATTCACTGGTTATAATTGGACTGAACAAGCTGGCTCGTGATGAGACCCCTTGTCTTATAATTGTTTTCAATCATAAGCCATTACCCTGGTTTGTTTAGCAGTGTTGGTAATGTCAGCCTATTTTTCCCCTATGATCATGGTAAGCAGGCTCATGATGAGACCTCTTATCTTTTAAGTTTAAATATATTTCTGGATTACACTCTAGAAAAATAAAACCCTTTGGGATGGGGAGAATCATTGACTCCTTAAGAGTTAAGAATGACAATTTCAGAGTTGAAGGTGCTTTGCTGTAAACTGTCTTTACTTGGTTAAAAATAACTTTTCTTGACTGATAATAAAACTTTGAAAGATCTTAATAAAATTTTGAAATCTCAAAATGATTACAGTATGAAAAAGAAATTTTCAGATTTTATGATACTTTTCCAACTTCTCTTGAGTGATAATCTCTTCCTTAAATATGTTTACCTTTATAATAAGAAAATCAAATTTTACTAAGAGACTTAAGAAAAATCTAATAGATGAATATTAACAATTTTTCTCCACGTATCCTGACCATTGTTAGGTAACAAATAGGCCTTCCGTATAAATAATGGCAAAGTCACCAAAATCAAAGCTGAAATCTGAAGGAAAAGAATTCTTATACTAAAATGAGAAAAGAAATCAGCAAACAAAAATAAAAACGATGAAGTCTCTAAAAATGAAAAGGAAAATCCAAGTTTCGCAAGATAAACTCAAACAAGAATGTTGATACCAATGTCTCCAACAATATGAAGAAAAGGAAAATAAGCATGTAATCATTCCTTCTTATGTTGAGATTTATAAAAACATACCTTGCAGAGTTGTGAATGCTTTAGGCTTTTAGATAACAGTGATTGTAAAATTCAGCCATAATGAATACTTTATGTTTGATATGAATCTTCTTGTTTCCAAGCATCATCTTAATCATTTTCTAAAAAGGAATGCTTAAAGAAACAAACTAAAGGTTCAGAAATTCCCTGGTGTAGCTGTTTTGACGAAGATTATCGCTGCTTCTTGAAATAAAGCCAGGAGAAGAGTATAAGACCTCGAAAATCTGATTCGACAGAGGATTGAAAGCTTCAAATGGAGAACTGCAAGACATATTTTTTTATATTATCAAAAACAAAACTGAAACTAAAGTAACGAAATGGAAATTAATGAAAGTGGGTGCATGAATCTTACCATTGGATAATTTCTTTTGATCTTACCTGAAAGGTATCAGTTTCTCCAAACTAGCTGACTTCTTATTTTAATTATCATTAAAAACATAAAGAAGTCAAACTAACCAAAATCCTATAACCCAAAATCATTGTTTATTTTATTTAAACTAAAGCAAGCAGTAAAATGTAAAAATGGAATGCTTAGTGTTCAAGGAAATTGAAATTAAAAGAAATGCATCAGAGATGAGAATGAGAATTTGCAGTAATGACTATTCCTCAAAATATTATAAGTTTCATATAAACTCCATGATTTGATAAATTGTCCAGAATCAAGACCAAATCCAAGATAATAAAATTTAAATATGAAGATAAAGGTTTTGAATTCCATTTTTAATTATGAAATTATATATTTAAAACTAAAATGTATGAGAAATTGAAATGATTTTTGTATCCTGCAAATTTGTCATCAATTGCCTTTTTCCCATAATGGTTACCCAAGCTCACTTTAACACATCGCCTCATCGGATGATCCACACAACATGTTTCTTCACCATGCTTTAAGTTTAATTTGCAAGAATTCAATTTTGTTGCTATGCCATATATTGATTAAATTTTAATGGCTCAAAGGCATGCATTGGAAGTTATCGCATCGGAGATTGCAATGGCAAATTGCCGATAAGAACATGTGCAATGAAATGAAGCGATCACATCATTAAAGAAAGGTTATATCGGGGATCGGAGAATATTTACATTTCACTTCCCGTATCGCAAAACGCACATCGTAGATTCAGAGAAATGATGTGAGCATAAATAAAAATGCGATGAGATGATTGCGATATTGGTGATGAGTGGACTTTTGGTACCCGATGTAACACAATATGATTCTTGCGATGCTGATATGCGATGAATGACGTGGCTAAACCGTAATCATGATCGGCAATCTTAAGTGCATGATGTAAAAATTCTCAATACGCTGATATGCGATGAAAAGTGGACCCGATAATTTTATGATGAAAATTTGATAACATATCAGATCCGAGACATTGGCCCTTTAAAAGTTATTCTCTTACCATTATTGTGATTAAGCGGACGCGATAATTTTATGACTTTGATTTGAATTTCATATCGGGTCCAGAATTATGTGTTTATCGCAATATTGGTAAAGTCGATTATTAGAGATCGGCGATTCACGATAGTGGAAGTATACTTCAACTGCAAAGCTCCGATATGTGAAATGCGATATGGCATATGAGCGAGGAGGTCTGAGATCATCAATTTATTATCAAAAATGCTAAGTGCTACTTCGGATGCTACAAATGGTTGTGAGGTAGATGATGTAATATTGGAATAAAATTATTGACGAAGATGAGCGCGATGGTAGTATTGCGAATATGTATTCACCGTAGCATCAGAAATATTAAAATTAAATTGAAATGATCAATGAAAGCAAAATTAAAAAATGCTTAAATTCTAATGCATCACAAATAAAATTTCCCTGAGCCTATTGCAAATCTGAAATGGGTTTACTGCTCACTTCAAGTTTTTTGAAAACAAATGAAAACATGTAAATAAAATAGAACACGAATCAAAAATAAATTAAGGAAAAGAGAAACTAATAAGAGATGATGACGAACTTGTAAATACGTACCTGGAAGGAAATTGTCTGTAGGTTTTACCTTATAAATCTTCAAATTCTTCCTTTGATTTATCAAAATTTTTCCTTCGTTTAAAATCATCTCATTATTTATTCTAAATCTAAGTGTGCAATCAGCCTAAATAAAATCTGTTTATTCATGTTCAAGAAATATAAAATTTACCAGAAATAAATATAAAAATAGGCTCCCCTTTTGAATTGAAACAACAATTTATTATCTCTGCTTATTCTGAATAACTTGAGGAGAATCCGTATTGTTACGGTGATTTCTCAATAATACCTTTAGTAAATGAATATAATGAGTTTTGTAGTATCAAATAATAAACTAAAGATCAGAATGAGATAAAGCCACTAATTGTAGAAAAATATCAAAACAGATTTGAATGTGTGCACTTAGCAAAATGGACATCCTTAAGGTTAGCTTTTAGCAAATTCCGAGGAAGATAATATGAACTTCATATGATTACCATGAAAGGTTATACTGACTACTAATGATAGAATTAGAATTAAGCTTATCATAGACAGTGATACATTTCATGGGATAATGGGGTCATGAAGCTTTTATATCCTCAAATCCTTACCATATAAATTTCAAAAGAAAATCTTAGAAGGAAATCCTGAAATGAAGAAAAGTGGCTTTGAGGCAATCGATACCAAGTGCAACTTTAATTGAATTTAATCAAGACATTATTCAAAATAGGCAGAGTAGAGATATCGCTATAAGAAATTTCAAAAAGGAAAGCAAGAATTAAAATTTTCTGATAAGGAAAAATGTTTCCACTGAACATGTATGAGAAGGTTGATTGCTTTGTTTTATTTTTTAATCTACAGAACTATTGCAAATAAATTAACTACATAAAACAAGCTAACTAAATTAATTCTACTCCTATTCTAACCATATACATGAAAATGACTAGGTATAGTCATATTTCCAGTGTAGCCATTTTCTCATTTTTATTCCTGTGTTTATGTACAGTTCAAATGTTAGTAATAAAAATACAAATCTAATTAAACTAAGAAAATTAAATATGAAATCAAAATGTACAGTTATTGTTAGTAACTGATTTAAAATCTCTTTCTCATGAAATTTCCTTTCCAATTCAATACCAATTGGATCACAAAAATCTGGATGGATTTCCATTAATGATTGGGAAACGTTCAAAAGAGGAGATAACAGGCTGAATTGTGGATATGAGTTTTCAAATTCAAAGGCCTGGAAAAAATTGTTAGCGTTATGTACAAATGTTAAGCTATTAACAATCTCCTTTGAGAGAAAAATTTCCAAATATTTTTCAAACGAATTAATGAAAAATGGATGGAAATCTTTCAAATGAGATGGAAAATTATTAATTGAATTGAATTGCTGGCCAGATTGCAAAAATACATTCTCTTGTTGACATTGCCTTTGAAAAAATAGAAGCTTTTGATGAAACATTAGCATTGATTGAAATTGAAATATTGATATCTTTTGATGCTCATGATTATAATATGAAACTTCAATTTCCCAATCGGGCAATGCATCAATTGAGTGTTTGATAGTAAGGTGTTCAATATGCCAGCAAAAAGTGTGAAAATTTTGCAAAATAAAATCAGAAAATAAATCTAAGTTTAAACAAAATAGCTGTGAAAGAAAAACTAAAATGAACTCACTATTTGTACAACTAATGTTACAGCACAATTGGGATTGTTTTGAAATAATTTCTCTTTCACAAGGATTGGCTAGAATTATGAAATTTGGGTAATTTCGAATTCCAACTTGTGAAATAGAAAACGAACTATGATTATGAATAGGAATGGGATTTTGATCCTCATATGAATCATAAATTGGAATGTTTTCTTGAATGTTGAAATCATGAAGATAATTTGCTGCTCTAAAACGAGGATTGGTTGGGATAATTTCTAAATTGAACCGTTCCCCATTCTCAGATGTTATTTGAAATTTATCATGAGGATTCTATTGAAAAGAATAGAAATCAACATCCTCAATGTCATAGTAATTATCATAAATGACTTCACAATATTCTCTACAATTCCCTTCTATCTCATCCAATATATCCAAACAAGGCGGAATAAGAATTTCATGTTCATTAGTGGAAAAAGAATGATCAATTATTATTTCTTTATCTTGATAAAATTTATTGGTAACTCATTTAAAACATCCTCTTTAATTTCTGAACTATCATTAATACTAAGAGGGGAAAAATTACCATCATTAAAAATATCAGGATAAAGAGAAAAATGTGAACCTGAAACAATGCATCTAAAATTGCCTCTGTCTGAGAACTCTTGTGCATTATGCTCATTGTAAATTTCAGATTCTAAATCATTCCTTTGTGTACTCATGCTTTCTTGAAGAAGGTTGCTTTGTTGTTCATCATGGAAAAATTCAGAAATTTGTACAGCAATTTGCATTTTATTATTTACTTTGATTGTTGCTTATACTTGCTGATTTGTGATCTGATTTTCTGAATTGACCGCAGAGTAATTTTTAGATTCCAGGGCAACTCTTTCTCCAAAATGGCTGATGTTGTCTTCTTGCATTTGATTAGAAATATCTTCTAAGCTTTGTGAAACCACTTCATCACAACTTATTTGCACATCTAGATTGGGATTCTTATTTATATTGGAAGGAGATGGAACAAAGCTTGAATTAATTTCATATGGATTGGGAATGGTTGGAAGAGAACAAATATATTCAAACTAATCTAATGATTCTTCTTCTATAGGTTTATCTCCGTCTTTAAATCTTAAGCAATTCAAATGAAATCGAATATTAAAATCATTAACAGACTCATTTTCAAACCTTCGTAGATATTCAATTTCTTCACTTACCTGTTCATAATCATAGCTGTCAAATTTACAAATGAAAATTGTAACAAATTGATCTCAGCTGTGGATTGAAGCAACTGGAAGAGTTCTACACCAGCTTCTAGCTTTTGCCGTAAATGTGAGAGTAAAGATTTTGCATAAGATGCCTTTATCAATTCCTTGAAAATCATAATTTGAAACATTTTGAATAAATTGAAAGACATGATTAAAAGCAGAAGAATTTCTCTTACCATTAAACTTTACCTGAGACAAGAGTCTTACCACTTCGGGTGGAGTATTGGAAGACGCATGTCCATGGATGCAACTCCAAATTGGAAGTTTAAGAGGAGCCATCACAATAAATAAAATATTAAAATTGAAAAGACTCCAATAGAAAAAAAATCTCAGGCCCTCCTTCTAATGCCAAAAAAGTTGATGCCTCGAAAATCGTTGCAGCAACAATGGGGGATAACCACCCGGTCTGGACCTTAAAGCAGCTCCTTTTCCATTTGGTGTGGTGGCTCTGACTGGTTTAACTAGGTCCAGTTACCTTCTCCTTATAGCTATTGGTTTATGATATGTCTTTCACTACCAATAGTTAGGGATACCAGATCACTTCGTCTTGTTGATCAGGTAAGAGAATGACCCTTACGCTGATTTGGGTTCAGCCAAGCCACAACTAAAGTTTTGCCTACTTGAGGAGAGGACTTAAAAGAATGTAGAATTTACTCTAAATGCAAGCTTATTCTATAATGCAAGCAAAAGAAACTAATCTAAATCCTATCTTAATTAGGAAGATATAGATCTAACCCTACTAAGAGCAAGATAATTAAAGTATTGGGATTTAAATATGTCTTGTTTATAATGAATATCAAGTTAATGAAGTAGTTCAATTAACTGATATTATGGTTACCAAAACACATCCTATTAAGACCTTATAACTTGAAATAATAAACCAACAACATTCCAGGAAGTAGTTCACAAAAATGATATTGATTATCAAATCAATGAATCCAATAATTGAATAATGATATGCGGAAATAGTTCACAACACATTACCATTCAACAAATCAGTTTTATAAGACAGATTTCCGAGTAAATAGTTACTCAAAAATCAGATTTTAATTCATAAGAACAGAGATACCTAATAACAATATTGAGACAAATTACCCATGTTTTTTTTTCTCAGTAAACTATGCTAGTGTATTATATTATGTACAAGTGAACATTACAGTCAAAAAAGCAAGTCACCCAGGGCCTACTATGGCTCTGTGGGTTGGTTGTTCGCAACTCCCATATAGCATGTACAGGGGCAGCGTTTCCCTCTAGAATTGCACCCAATACATCAAAACACATTATTATTTTCAATCCAACCCATAAACACCCTCGCAGGGGCTTTTAATCAAAAACTGCCCTCGGAGGGGCGACCCATTTACTGAAACAGAGCATTTGGAGACCTGGACATAAACTTTTAAAGACTCAGACTTAAACATTCGCCTTAACCCATACCCCGACACAGAGCGTGCATTAGACAGAAGACTAGAACAAAACCTGAGCAAAAAGATGATTGACGCAGCCTGGCGCTGAATTCTAATCCTCGGGCTGCTCCTCGATGATTGGCACCCATCCATATTCCTTAGTGACGTCTTCCCTTGCTTCCTCTGCAACGTTCTTGGAGGAGGACGCTTTGGTCTGCTGGTTCTGGGCAGGAGCCTGCTCCGGAGCTGCTCCCTCTCGTTCCTCCTCAGATGCCATAGGTTCAGCGGACAACGGTGCTTGGCTGCCCTCACCAATTTCATAATCCTGGGATTCCTTAACAAATAGGACGGAAAGGTGTGCGTTGATGCTCCCAAGAGCGAAGACAGCAGTGCCGAATGCAGGAAAGGAAGGTGGATTTGAATTGGGGCTTCCCATGTCCATGAATTGGGAGGCCTGCATGTGGGCAACACCAGCCCTTCGGTGACAGTAGCAGCAACAACAATGGTGGTGGGCATCCGCTGCTGGATGGAGTGAGGAGCTCCCTCGCCCTGAGCCACGTCGACATGGCATTCTTTCTCTGAGCTTGACCATTCTGGCAGAGGAGCTTGCAGCGAAGAAAAGAGCTTCAATGGCTGGAGGCCCCTCCTCGAATCCTCTACCAACACAACGAAGAATTCTCTATGTTCCTTTTGGCAGTAACACAGGGTAACCCACAGCTCTGTCACTAGGGAGGACAGGCGAGGGAGAATCTTCAGCCACGGCGCCCGTAGCAACCACAGCAACTGACAGAAGAAAACAATTGCTAAAACCAACCTGCGCAGCGAGCCTCTCACCCTGAGAATGGTTCGTCCCCATGCCCAGCTTGAATTTATCAGTCTCGACATTCTCTTGGAGCTCAGGCACCATAAATGCACACTGCAGCCTTTCCAATTCTCCTTTGTGTTCATTAACAGCTCTGAGTTGAAGCCTCAGCACTTAATACCTCGGAGGCTATCTCATCTGCCCTCCTTAAATCACCACGAGGTAGCACATGCAAGCCATGTGGCCTCCGTCCCTCTGCCATGCGAACACCCGCATCCGGGGACAAATTACCCATGTTTACAATAGTGCACAAACATGAATAAAATGAGACATTCATGTTACCGTAAAAATGAAACTTATATTTGAAACAGTAGTATGAAAAATACCCATTTATTGCATCCATTTCTCTGATCTTGGTCTTCAACAGTCCTTTACATTGCTTGAACTTTTTTCTTCAAAACTAGAGCCACAATAGTGCAAACTCTGCCCTTCATACATAATTCAAGATACAAAGAAAAAAATCCTCAATAATCCCCAGATCTGAGATTTTCTCTCCTCTCTCCTACAACTCTAAATTCCTATTACAATAGTGCTTTTAGAAGTCTAGAATTGCAGAGGAGAGCAGCCCCCAAATTACATTCTGCAATTTGTTATTTATAATATTTGCCAAGGAATTATTGAGAGAAGAGTTTGTTGAAGACAAATTTGCTAAATCCAATTTTACTTGCTCAAAAATCCTAATCTTCAATTGCTGGAGTATTCTCATTGATTGAGATTCTTTTCTCCATATTTCTTCCGATGTTTTCCTACAAAAGAAATCAAAACAAATTAAGATGCAATCAAAATATCATTTCTGGCAATTAAATCAAATCCAATCAAATTATATTTAAATAAATACTTTAAAATAAAATGTAAGCTTTCAATTGATGCATGAGATAGTTTGATTGGCCAAAGATATTATTAACCAATGAATCTACAATTAGAAGAGGTTTGGACAAATGAAAATGAAGAAAATAACTCAGAAAATTGATTTGTTTTCAGAATTCAGAGCTTGATCTTCTGCCTAATTTTTGACCCAATAAATGATTAAATCTATTAGTGAAACCTCCTCAAAAATGTTCTCCTTGATTTTCTCTTTCCAATGAGTCGTCTTGGGCCCCATTTGGCCAAGTATAACTCAATTTATGAGCCTCCAAAGTTGATGGGTCAAATCTGGCATGAATATGGAAATTGTGTTGCTGGGCTAAAAATATTATAATTAAAAACTAATCCTAAATTAGGCTCTAATTAATTCTAATTTAATTGCTAATTATAAACTAAACTAATTATTAATAAACTATTTATTAATTAATATCTAACTAACTATTATAATTAACTAATTACAAACTATATAATATTTTTTTTTCTCGGTAAAAGGCTATCTATTATATTAAGTGGTATTTACATATGAGCAGTACAAACTGAGAGACAAGACCAGGGCCAACTATGGCTCCTGGGAGAGCAAATTTTGACATGAAATATTCCCTCGCAGGGGCATCTACCAGACTCGCTAAACATGCTGACACAAAAGACCAAAAGATCGTGACTGAAGGCTGACATAGTGCCGCTAAAGACCAAAAGAACATGACTGTAGGCTGACATAGAGCCGCGAGGAGTTAGACAGTGACCACATGGCCCTCGCAGGGGCTTCCCTCCTTCAAACATGCATCAAAACGTTTCCCAACGAGATAAAGACCATTACATGACCAAACCACGAGAGAGAGACCGTTACAAGACAAAATGAAGAACTGCATATGGACATAAACAGTAGTAGACACTGTAGTAAACAGAAAGCAAATACCCGCTGAAACGATTGGATAAACCCAGTACCGAGAGAAAAGAGAGTGATCCTGAGGCTGCGTCTGGGGATTAGTCCTCGGGCTCTGTTTCATAGATATAGCTCCAGCCCTGACCTTCCGGCATTCCATCCCACAGCTCCACTAGAGGCTTGGCAGCATTTGGGGGTGCCTGTTCCTGAGGGATAGGAGGAGATTGCTGGATTTCTCTTCCTGAGGTGCTGGCTTCAATAGGAGACTGCAGCACTGGACCCTCCTCCCCTTTGCCTTCTTGGGGTAGCGCATCCTTCTCTGGCTGCTTCCCTCCTTCACTTCCTTCCGGGGCCTTGGTGAAGAGCACCGAGATATGGGCATTGATGCCCACATTCTCCCTCGAACCGCCCAAGGTGAAGATGACAGATCCGAAGGCCGGAAGCCCTGACTCTCCCTCGCTCGAACTACCAACCTCCAAGAACTGTCCAACCTGTATTGGTGTTGCTTTCGCCCTCCGATGGCAATAGCAACAACAACAATGATGATGCTCCTCTTCTGCTGGGCGTCGTGAGGCCGATCCTCTCCCTGGACCTCTCCTACTCATCTGTCGCTCTCGAAGCTTGGCCATGGAGCCTCTACCACGTTCGCCTTGTTCCCAGACCTCTGCCGAAGAGATGAAGACCCCGTGGAGCTCGGAGAGGGAGAGTTGTATATGAATTGCGACAGAAGAGTAATCACCAAGTGAATTATACCAGAGACCTCGCTCAGGATACCACATGCCCCTGAATTCGCAGGACTCTGCCACAGACCAGGCCCAGAATGAACGTCTTGCTTTGAATTTATCCCTATTCTGAACAGCCTGCCTTTCTCCCTCAAGACATTCCCTTGAGTGGCAACCACAGAATGCTGTAACTGCTCTGCAGGGTGGTGGATCATCCACCCAATCCAATTCTCCTTGAGACTGCAATATTCCTTGCTCACCATTTTCATGAAATTGCAATACGCTATCCTCCCTTTGAAGAGTCGTTGCAGGACCTCGAAGCGAGCCCGCCTTAACTGCTTGCTGTACATCCATCTTTTCCCCCTGCTTGGCATTGAATGCCTGGAGCTTGGGCCTCCCAACCTCATTACCTGACGGCGTATAGCCATTAATCCTTAGCGCTGGCACGGGGTGGCACATGCTGGGCATGTGTCTCGTCCATTTGTGACGTGCCCTCACCCGCATCCGGGAACAAACTATATAATATTAATCTAAATAATAATTAGAATTCAATTTATTTAAATTAATTATATTACATATATTAATTAAATTATTTAAAATAATATAAAATAAATAAATAAATATAAACTACCCTCCACTTATTCGTTCCATTCCTTTCTTTACTCACTCACTCATCGTAAGAGTGAGTTGAAACTTTAAAACAAAGTTTATAAAAGAACTTTTGCTTAAATGACTTAAGCCATTCGCCGATTGGGGACATGAGCGTATCGGCGATCAGGGACATGAGGGTATCGGCCATCGGCATCGGGGGATGGCAGGTATCGAGATTTGTCAATATGTGCGATCAAAACTTCCAATGTGAACTCCCGATTGCGAAATAAGTTTTATATATATTTTTTATATTTTAAATTTTAATTTAATTAAATTAAATTAAGATTTAATATTATTTTTTATTTTGGTTTTATTTTAGTTAAGTTGTGAAATTATTAAAACTACAGCCACTTAAAAAATAAATAAATAAAAAGAATAAAAATAAACTATAGCCACTTGAATGTTATGGGTTTTTAAGATTAGTAATTGATTTGGAAATTGGAGTATATTTCTTAAAATCCCGATAATTAATGATTTGACTGCATAACTAAAAATGGAAAAATGTTAGTAAAAGCTCGCTATAGGTTAATATTTAAAATGAATGTGTTATTGAACTAATTTATTTACAAAATGCAATATTATACATTTTATGCATTTTTAACCCAGGCTAGATAAATGATGACACTTCAAAGGCGTGCCATTTTCAAACCAGTTGACCAAATGAGGCGAAACAAGCGTCAATGAGAAGCTTATAAAAAATCGATTCTAACAAAGCAATGAAAACAAGAATCCAAAGAAAACGAAAAATTAACAGAAGCGTAGGGCAATCAACTAAATAAAAATTCAAAAAGGTGTTTAGCCAAAATTTTAATAGAAAGGGTCCCCATTATTTGAAGTGAACACATCAATAATGGGGGGGGGTTGTGTTTTTACCACAACAGAACCCTATGATTGTGCATCTACTATCAACAACTAAATAAATTAACGATTAAAAGTAAGCACCCATTACCAAGAATCAACGATTTATTTGATCAAATTAAGGGTGCCACAATATTTTCTAAAATTGATTTAAGATTAGGTTATCACCAAATTAGAATAAAAGAGCAAGACATCGTTCTGGACTTGATATGGTTATTACGAATTTGTAGTGTTTCCATTTGAGCTTACTAACTCCCAAACGACTTTTATGAGTCGAATGAATGGAATATTCCATTTGCATTTGGATAAAATTGTCTTGATTTTTATTGATGATATCCTTATATACTCAAAAAGTTTGGAAGAGCATAAGGAACATCTTTGAGTGGTATTACAAACCCTAAGATAAAACCATCTCTACGCTAAATTTAGTAAGTGTGATTTTTATCGGGAACAGATCCAATACCTTACTCATGTCATTTTTTTGGAGGGTATAGTGGTAGACCTTGAAAAAATTAAAACCATTATGGAGTGGCTTGTTCCCCAAAATGTATCAGACATCCGATATTTTATGGGGTTGGCTGGTTATTATCATCACTTCATAAGAGGGTTTTCAAGGATAACTTACCCCAAGAATTCATTACAAAAAAGGAAAGGTGTTTAGATGGAAAACAAAATGTCAATACTAAAGAATTATTAACCATGGCCCCTATGTTGAAGATGGAAAAATTGGAAAAATAATTTACGGTTTACACATATGCTTGTAAGGAAGGCGTTGGGGGATTCTTAATGCAAGAGGACATGGTGATTGCATACAAATATTGTAAATTAAAAGAGTATGAGTAGAAGTATTATTCCTATGATCTGGAGTTGAACGTAGTTGTTCATGCATTGAAAATGTGGTGGCATTACTTGCTAGGAAAGAAATTTCTCTTGTTAACAGATCACAATAGTTTAACCAGTTATTTCAAACATCCTCATTTAAATGCTCGCCAAACCAGATGGACAACATTCTTAAGAAAAATTGATTTTTAAATTAAGCACCTAAAAGGTAAAGACAATCAGATGGTCGATGCACTGAGTTGGAAACTGCATTATTTGTATAGGGTTTCCTAGAATCAAGTGGAAATTAATCTATCTGCGAAAATTAAAGCAAGTGCACTCAAGGACCTCGAATATGAATTTATATGGAAGCAAGCTAAAGATGTGAAGGATTCGAGAAGAACATATGAGTACGATATAAATCATTATAATATGTTGACATTTAGAGGAAGGGTATACATTCTTAATCAGTTAGCTCTTAAGCAATTTTTATTGGATGAGTTTCACAGGAACCCTTACACTGCCCACTCTAGATATCAGAAATTATTTCCTGCAATAAAGAAATACTATTTTTGGTCAGGCATGAGGAAAGACATTGTTGAATACTTAGCCAAATTCTTGGAATGCCAGCAAGTCAAGGCTGAGCACTAGCACCCTGCGGGCCTTCTCCATCTGCTTCCTATTCCAGAGTGGAAATGGGAAATGATTACCTTAGATTTTATCATGGATTTGCCTAGTACGAGAAAACATAATAAGTCCATTATGGTAGTAGAGGATACATTAAGTAAAATAACTCATTTCATTCTTGTTAAATCCACTTATAAATCTATAGAAATTGCAGAAATATTTGTGAAGGAGATATTTTGGTTACATGGAATTTCGAAGGTAGTAATCTTGAATGGGGATGTTAAATTCACCTCTACATTTTGGAAGGCCCTTTTAATAGGATTAGGCACACAGGTTCAACTCAGAATATTTTACCATCCACAAACAGATGGGCGAATTGAGTGAGTGAAACAAGTTCAAGAAGACATCCTAAGGATGTATGTAATGCAACAACTAACGAAATGGGAGTACCTTCATTTATTATAATTTCCCTACAACAAAATTTGTTATGAATCATTAAATATGAGTCCAAAAATTGGAGCAACCCATCGGATAAATTAATATTAGGGCTGGACATGTTAAAGGAGATGGAGAAAATAGTAAAAAGAGTTCGTTAAAAGTTAAAATCTTCCCAGGATAAAAAAAAAATGCATATGTAGATAAGAATAGGACTTATAGTTAGTTCCAAATGGGGGAACAATGTTTATGTACAAATAAAACCTAAGAAAAGTACACTCAGGTGGAGTGGTTGTGCCAAATTGGCACCCCGATACTATAGACCTTTCCAAATATTGGGAAGAGTGGGACACGTAGAATATGAACTTTCATTACCAAGTCACATACAAGTTCAAAATGTGTTTCATGTTTCCTTATTAAAGAAATATATCTATGATCCTAAGCATGTGATTAATTGTCATGATGTACAGGTGAGATAGAAAGGTAACCTATATTATTTTTTTGTTTCTTTTAATAGGCATAGAAGTTCAGTATAAAAGGACTCACAACTAAATTTTGATTGTATAACAGGTCAAATCAAATGGAGAATTCCTAGTATATTCCCTACGTATTCTCAATCAGAGAGAAATAACATTATGGAAGTGAGCTATCACCTAGGAAAAGGTATAATGGAGACACTTTAGCCTAGAAGAGGCTACCTTGGAGGATGAGGATTTTATGTAGCAAGCATATCTTGACTTGTTCCAATGGGCAAGGATGAACATCAGGGATGGTGTTTTGCACAAGGTGGGAGAGATGTGACACCCTAATCTAGGAGGATTCCGTTGATTCAATTGTATAGGTGTTCAAGTGTTGTCATCAGTGTTCAGTGTCGTCGTCGCTTCAGTTCAGCTTTGACAGTTCGACAGTCTTGGTTATGGATCAGTTTTTTTAGGTAATTTTCATAGTGTTCATGGCGTTCAATTAATATGGGTTGTACCTGGCTATCAACTTGAGTTCAACAACAGTTCTGCCAGGAATGGTCGATGACATGTGTTTTTGTCATTCTTCAAGCAGGATTAGTGTTGACATGGTTATTGTTTGTTGTAGAGGTTTGATATGGTTTCATCGATAGAACTCATGGTGGAAATGTCACAATGTGACAATTTTTATTGATGTGGTTCATTAGAAGGGACATAGGCTATGGTATTGTAACCATGCTTCAATACCTACTATGGGGATGTTCTAAACCTAACACAATTAAACTATTACACAACCCTAAGTTCTAAGTTCTAAAACCCTAAAACCTACTACAAATACAAACCTAAACCTAATGCTAAGCCTAATCCTAAGAACACAACCATTGCATTCAAAACATGTTGCAAACCTTGTACCTAACTCAAAACCTAGACATATTAACTCTCTCAGCCTTTGCAAATATGTTAAAACATTGAAAAATATAATACACAACCCTAACCATGTCCACAGACTGCAGCTGAACCGTGGTGATGTGACCACAACGAGGCAACCCGCAAGGGTTCGAGAACCGTAGCCTAAACCGTCAATATAAACCGTAGTGGAGAAAACATGTAACAGGGTTTGGAAGACCATCAGAGCTAAGTCATGATGGTTAGCGCCAGGAAGGTTAGCTAGCCTTGTGGTCCACAATAGTCGGCATGTGACACATCTCCACAGAATGGAACCGTCGGAGAGCAAGCCGCCAAGGTAACCACCATCCAAATAGTTTATTACAGGTGTTCACATGTAGTGGTTACAACCCTCCACCCAGTTAGCCAGTTGTTTGTGGTTTCGGGGTATGATATGGTTTATTTTGGGTTTTAAAACAATTTTATTATTGGAATTAATTCGGCCACCATGGTGCTATCCCTAGGTGTCTAATGCCTGCAAGATCGAAGCTAAACCATATCCAAAACCTAACCAAATTCACCTCAAAATTAGTCAGAGGAGGTTTTTATGTATCCACAGGCCTATAAGAGGTATTTTTTCCCATGGAGGAAAAGAGAGAGTGGTTCTTGACTTTGTATGTAGATTCTAGAGGACATAGGTGATTTTGTTTTTAGTGTTTCAAGAGAATCCGGGTTCGGTTTGGAAACCGTAAGAAGCATTGGAAAGATGATTTAGAGGGTTATCTGATCACAGTGATCAAAAGTTCTTGAATGCACATTTAGTCTAGTATTTTCTCTGTGTAATCAACACCTCCTTCTCATTCCTAGTAAAAATGGTCGCCCATCTTGAAAGCGGACCCGAAGACGTAGTCCATTAGGGACGAGCTACTTCATCAATTCACTATCTAGTATCACTGTGTTTTTATTGATTGTACTTCTGTTATGCATCAATTTTATGTTTAATTGATTGTCGTAAATTGTTCTTATAAATCAATTTTCCTCAATTTGTGTGCTTCATCTAACATTCAAATCATTAATGGCTAATCAATTCTACATCAGTTTTTAGTTTATGGTCATTTTAGATCATATAATTTGGTATCAGAGCAGGTCACATTTGTAGAATGTGCCATTGAATGTTAACCAGGTCAAAGTCACAACAAGGAGAAGGAATCCTTGAGTCGATCAATCCAGAGATTAGAAAGCGTCAAGTCATTCAAAAATCAACCATGTCAGGACTTGATGCAGGTGAAAACACTGAAACTAATATTAGTGAAGAATATATTTAGCAGGCATTCTTAACCATGCAGCAGATGTTGGGAGAACTGTATGAAGACAAGAAGGTGAGAGATGCAGCTTCTTCTTCAAATCCATCGAAGAAGGACAAAGGTAAAGGGAAGAGTGATAAACCACCTTCACCTCCATCATCTCCATAATCTTCTTCTTCTTCTTCTTCTTCTTCTTCTTCTTCTTCTTCCAGTGCAGAATCTGAAATGGAAAAGAATCCTAAGGAAACATCTCTTTTGAAACTTGATGTTAAATTTGAGTTACCTATTTATGATGGGGAAATGAATCCTGAAAAGTTAGATAACTGGATAAAGAAGTTAGAATTCTATTGTAGCATTTAAAACATTTCTAGTGATAAAACTAAAATTTAGTTAGCTACACTTAGAATGGGGGGAACAACTTTAATCTGGTGGGAAAGTAAAAATCAGATAGATGTAAAGCGTAAATGAAAATTCATCTCTTCATGGTCTAAGTTCTTAAAAGCTCTTAGGAAACAAATCTATCCTTTAGGATGCATGCAACAAGTTGTTATTGATTAGCAGCATCTGAGGCAAGGTAAAGGGAAGAGTGTTCAGGAGTTTACTCAGGAGTTCAGAAAGAAAGCATTGGTGTTTGGAATTTCATTGGATACATGTGAAACTTTGTTAAAATACATCGGTAGTTTACACTCATATTTGTATCATACTTTATTGATGTTTAATCCTGATGATTTTAATGAGGTGTGTGTTCAGGCCTTACATATTGGATCAGGTGGTAGACCATTCAATTTTCATTGCAGTCATTCAAAGAGCAGGAAACCAAATATTCTAGTGATATTAAGTGGAAGAACAATTCAAACAAAAATAAATTGGTGGTCGCTCAGAAGGAACAACCTACTTGTTCTCATTTCTAGAGAATCGGTCATGATGAATCGAAGTGCTGGAAACTTAATCCAGAACATAAACCCAAAATGTTCCTTAAGGTGAAGGATGAAAAGAAGGCCATTGCAATAGTCCAACAAGAACTAGGTTCAGATTCAGGTGATAAAAGGAGGATAACCGTTATGGTTATGACAGGCAAAACTTTTGAAACTGGTTCAAGTTTGAAAACTATTACATCTTCTTCAAAAATAAATCCTCCACATGAGGATAAAAGTGTTTAACTATTCCACATAAGGATAAGTTCTAAGCATACAAAGATTGACACAATGATTGATAGTGGATCGCAAGCAAATTTAATATCTAAACATATAGTTAACCAATTGGGATTGGAGACACAAAATCATCAAAGACCATACCCATTAGGTTGGATTAATAAATCAACTCAGATACATGTTACAAAGTAGTGTCGGTAAAATTTTCAATTACATCTAAGTACATTGTTGAAGTGGAGTTATATGTGGTCCCAGTAGAGATATGTGGAGTTTTCTTAGGAAGTCCTTATCCTTACGATAGAGATGCATTGTTTTACAGAAGAGAACATAAATACCACCTAAAGAAATAAGAGGTTGAATTTATTGTTAGGGCACATAAAATCAAATCAAACTTGGATTTAATTGTTACAAATCAAGTTAAGCAGTTAATAAGTTCAAGTAAATATGTACTCATGTTTATTAAGGAACAACATAGGGATGGTTGTTTGGAATGCGAGATTCAATTTATAGATCAATTGGTCAAGGTGGTTAATTCTTTTCCAAGAAATCTTATACATAAATAGGATAAGAAACATTAGATACATTTAATGTCCTATGAACATCTTCTTAAAGAAAAAATGACTCTCAACTCATTCGTGCAACTGAATTCTAGAAACTATCATCATCACAGTGTATTGTAGGGAAAGGTACATGTGAGTCTAATCAGAGACTTGTTTAAGATGGTATGTTTATTTTCAGTTTTAGGGGTCCATGTTAGTATTGGGGAAATTTAGTGTTCAATTTATCTTGTATTTTGTCGCCATGTCATGTCTTGAGCAGTTTGGAAACCTCTTTTCAAGTGGAGAGGAAACCTATTTATTTTCATATCAAAGCTTTTTATAAAGAAATGTCAAAGTGTTTAAGGGGAACTTATGCATAAGAGGAAAGTGATAATCAATGGAAACATCATGTAATAAATGAAGGAAAAATGATTCAAACAAATCTAAATCAATACTTTTAGAATCAAACTAAGTTGCCACAAATTTCACCTTACAATTGGATAGGTTCAGTGCAGCAAGTTCACTTAGTAAACATGAAGCAGGAAAGTATGTTAAATCAAGTAGATGGTTTGATGTTGAAAGTATCTTTGATTGTCTCCGTTATTCTGCAAAATAGATTGTTTATACAAGTTGACAGTATTAAACAACATTCAGTAGAGACTGTTTTCAAAGATTGTGAATCACTAACTCATGATTCTTTGTGGAAAGAATTCAATTTCCATGTTGATAACAGGTTGTTTTCCCATCGTTGCAAGTTTTTCATATTGCAGATGGAAGAAACAAGTCATCGAATCAAAAAGTGCCATGGTCAGCATTATCAGGGTCATCACTTACATGTGATTGATTGAATGTATTGGTACATCGTCAGGTCAAGGTGAAAAGAAAGGGGTTCTACCCTCTTCGACTAATTGTTTAAGTCAAACTTTTGTGGTCTAAAATCTTTCAAGTGGAGAGGAATGATCTAGGAGGATTCTGTTGATTCAATTATACATGTGTTTAAGTATCGTCATCAGTGTTCAGTGTCATCATTGCTTCAGTTCAGCTTCGATAGTTTGACAGTCTTGGTTATGGATCAAGTTGTTTAGGAAATCTTCATAGTGTTCATGGCGTTCAGTTGATATGGGTTGTAGTTGGCTGTCGAGTTGAATTCATTGACAATTCTGCTAGGAATGGTCGGCAACATGTTTTTTTTTCATTTGACAAGCAGGATTAGTGTCGACATGGCTATCGTCTGTTGTAGAGGTTCGATATGGTTTCGTCGATAGAACTCATGGTGGAAATGTCATAATGTGACGATTTGTTTTGATGTGGTTCATTAGAAGGGACATAAGCTATGGTATTGCAACCATGCTTCAATACCTATGGGGATGTTCTAAACCTAACATAATCAAACTATTACATAAACCTAAGTTCTATGTTCTAAAACCCTAAAACCTACTACAAATACAAACCTAAACCTAATTCTAAGCCTAATCCTAAAAACACCAACCATTGCATTCAAAACATGTTGCAAAACCTTGTACCTAACTCAAAACCTAAACATATTAACCCTCTCGGCCTTTGCAAATATGTTAAAACATTTCAAAATATAATACATGGCCCTAACCATGTCCACAGACCACAACAGAACTGTGGTGATGTGACCAGAAATGGGGTTGAAAACAAGGGTTTGGGAACCACAACCTAAACCATTAGTCTAAATCGCGGCAGACAAAACATGTAACAGGTTTTGGAAGACCGTCAGAGTTAATTCATGACTGTTAGCACCTGGAGGTTAGCTAGCCTCGTGGTGTACAACAGTTGGCATGTGAAACATCTCTGTAGACCGGAAACACTGGAGAGCAAGTCCCTGAGGTAACCACCATCCAAACAGTTTATTACAAGTGTTCACATGCAGCGGTAACAACCCTCCGCCCGGTCAGTCAACTGTTTGCGGTTTCTAGGTATGACATGGTTTATTTTGGGTTTTAAAACAATTTTATTGTTGGAATTAATTTGGCGACCATGGTGCTAGCCCTAGGGGTCTAATGCCTAGAAGATCTAAGTTAAACCATATCCAAAACCTAACCAAATTCACCTCAAAAGTAGTTAGAGGAGGTTTTTATGTATCCACAGGCCTATAAGAGGAATTTTTTCCCATGGATGAAAAGAAAGAGTGGTTTTTTACTTTTGTATGGAGATCCTAGAGGACATAAGCGATTTTTTTCAGTATTTCAGCAGCACCCAGGGTCGGTTTTGGAAATCGTAGGAAGTATTGGAAAGCTGATTCAGAGGACTATCTGATGAAAATGATCAAAAGTGTATGCATGCACATTCATTCTAGTCTTTTCTCTGTATAATCAACACCTTCCTCTCATTCCTAATAGAAATGGTTGCCCATCTTGAAAGCGGACCTGGAGACGTAGCCCATCAGGGACGAACTTTGTCATCAATTTGTTATCTGGTACCACTGTGTTTTTACTGATTGTACTTTTGTTATGCATCGATTTTATGTTTAATCAGCTGTCGTAAAGTGTTCTTATCAAGAAATTTTCCTCGATTTTCATGCTCATCTAACATTCAAATCATTAATGGTTAATCAATTCTACATCGGTTTTTAGTTTATGGTCATTTCATATCACACCCCCATAAATGTAAATAATTTGTTTCTTGTTTTTATTGTCAGTTAATTATTTATTTCTATTTACAAACTAAGACTTATAAAAAAAAGCAGGACTTGGTGACAAGTTGAATGGATATGGAACAATTAGTGAAACTATTATTTTTATTTTAATTAATAAAAATGACAATTCTTGGAACTTCTGGAAAGACAGTAATGAATTCTAAATAACTCTCAAACAGTTATGGAAGTTGGTTCTCTCATCCTTATGAAAGGGATAAAAGATCACAAAAGGAAGGAAAAGGGGTTATTTTTCATTTTCTCTAGGAAAACTCACTAAGGAGAGGAAAGCAACACCAAGAGAGAGAATAAAACATACCCGAATAATACATTGTACGGGTATGACAGGATGCTACTGGAAGATTTTTCTTGAGATGGACTAGGGTCAGTGGAAAACTTAGAATATTTAAGTAGAGTTAACCCAAAATACTTGTCTTGGTTAAGTTCCAACATATAACCCTGAGGGTTTGGAAGGAGCAATCCATGGTATGAATTAAGAACCTAGACAAACACCTCAACTGTAGAGAGATTGAGTTCTCTAGTTCTTGAGAACCTAGAAAGACTTCAAGAAAACTTAATATAATCAAGTAAACATAATGATGCATTGCATGAAGAAATATAATTTTACGCCCAGTGTATGTAATTCAAGTACTAAGCATCACTAAAATTAGAAACGAAAAAATAATATAACAATTCTACAGTTATGCTCGATAAACAGTAACAAGATTCCCATCATTGAACAAAGATAGTTTAGTACAATTCTGATAAAAGAATAGAGGAGACATTTCTTACGCATGAAGCAAAATATTGTTTCATAAGAAGAATAAAAAAACTTAACATTTATGATATATATATACTGAGTAAAAAAATAAGGGGGTTAACCCAATAGGGATTTGGTATTCTAGTATTGAAAAATGAAAATTACCAGTCGTAGCCATAACTGAGAAATAGAAAATTTCAACCTTAGATGAACTTTAAGTCCTAGCCCGATAAACAATTAAACCTATATGGTATCAAATCTCAATGTATTGAAAATAGTCGACCCCTAAAACTTAGTCTAATAACATCACTTGAAACCTCGTAATAAGTTATGATTGTTCCCAAGGGATTAGGTGCCTTTCGGCATGTAAAGTAACTAGACATAGAAAGGAAGGACTTTGGAAAGATATGGCAGAGATAAATAAGAAACTGGAAAAAATGAAAACCCCATATGTGTGTGCAAGCTTACCTAATCAATCTGGACGATACATAAATGGAGAGTCGGGTTGAGTTTGATGCTACCTGAGAAAAGAAATAGGAAACATGATTAGATAAGAAAACGAGGGTTTCATCTGAAGCAAGAGGGAAAAGAGATAATAGAAGGGGATTTTAGGTTCAGAATTGTGGTTCACGTGCATAGAGATGTTCCCCCAAAATCTGAGCAATAATCTACAACGACATGCCTAATATGAGCAACCAAATAAGAAAAACTAAAGAGCTTACCACTTTCCAACATGGATGTGGTAATAAAAAAGAAATTAAGAGGGAAACTTACTCATTTTGACTCATTTTCCTTGCCGAGTTCATCGTTGTAACCAAACCCTTCGTTGAAACCTACAATTCACGGGTAGAAATCTATCCATAGAACCATCCTTCCACTAATTACGAGATGAAGGTAAAGTCAATGAGAGTCAGCAAGAAATTGGTACCCCTAAAGCATGGAAGTGACCCTAGTTCACTGAGTAGGTGCAAATGGAGTGGTAGTGGAACACATGACTGAGTGAAGGCCAGAATCATAGATGGGAGAGCTAGTTTCCCTAACTCCCCTCCATAATATCACGTCTCTTGGATCAGTTGGTGAAACATAAAAAAAAGTGATAGATTCATGTGTTCAACGAGTCAGATTAGGTGTAAGGATAGTACATCAAGAACCTTTAGAGAGATGACACCTTAGACATATGTGTTATTAAAATTAAAAATGATACACCATTAAATGTACATATCACAGTCATGTCAATTCTCCCAAGAAACATTAGCGAAGGGGCAGTCTTAGGTAAAGAACAGAAATTTACACTTAGCAAATAACCTTGCACTGCATGTTGTTTATTAAAGTAATTAAATTTAAGTATTTCCCACACATTACCTAAGTTGAGTAATAATAACATAAAGTAAAAAATAAAAAAATATGTGTGTTTGGTTTGAGCATGTTACACAAAATAATTACAAGTTTTAAAAAATTGTAAGTAAGATGTGTAAACTTTATACTTCCCAATAATATTATAATACATTATTTAAATTAACTATTTGAATATTTATATCGGTATCAATTTCATATATATCTATATATAGAAAGAAAATGTTAAAATAGAATATTATAATGTGCTATATTGTAAAATAGTCAATGTATAACCAAAAATGTAATTGAAAGTTAAATAGTAAAACAAAAAGTATAAAGTAATCCCTAATAACAATAATAAGAGGGAGATGCTTAATTCATTCAATTCTTAATAATTTTATATCAACTATGTATATATTATATTTTTTTGGAAAAAAAATTATGTATATATAATATAAAGTAGTTGAAACAAATATTTCTTTTATAGTTAAAACCTTTTAAGTAGTCTTACTATTTAGAATTTTTGGTCATTTTTTAGATATATTATGTTTTTGGCAATATTCAGTGAAATCCAACAAAGATTTTATCGAATTACAAGTTAATACATATACTCTATATAGCATTCAAAAATACAATTTAAGCAATGAAAAGTTATGCCCCACTCTCCACCCCTCGACCCCACCTGTAAGGACCTGTGATCCGTGCGACGGGCAGGGCAACTCCATTGTGTGAAGGACGTGCGAAATGCAAAGTGAATGACCAAGAGATGAGTTTATATGATGTTGGGCGAGTTGAGAGGGCGGTCCCACGAGTTTGGAGGGTCGACCCTCCAATTGGGAGAAGGAAACATGTTGAACGAATTGGCTTGGGCATTGGGCGTGGGTCGGGCGGGTGACATAACCCGCCACCCACCCATATATATTGGTGGAGCGTTTGAGGAGACGAGCCATCATCATTTGGCCAACATGAGTTCGATGAGAAGAGTTCTGTAGCACGTCGATGAGCCTTCACGATGAGAGGAACTCAATTGAAAAACTCGTTCAAGAAAGTAGGGTGAAAAACTCGGGTTAGAAACTCAGGTGGAAAACTCGTGCAGGAAACACGTGCAGAAAACTTGGGCGAGGGTGAATTCGGGTGAGGTCGTTTAGGCAGAAGGGCGAGGTCATCAGGTAGAAAACTCGGGTGAGGTTGTCGGGCAAAAAACTCAGGTGAGCTTGTTCAGGCAAACCGGGCGAAGTTGTCAGGCGACCCGGGCGAGGTCATTCGAGCGACCCGGATGAGGTCGTCGGGCGACCCGGGTGAAGTCGTTCGGGCAAACTGGGTGAGGTCGTCGGGTGACTTGGGTGAAGTTGTGTGGCAACCTGGGTGAAGTTGTTTGGGTGAACGATTTTAGGTGAATGGGTGGACATGTGCACGGGCGGCTGGGCGAGGGCACGCCGTGCACGCCAAAACGAAGAATTGTGAGGACAGGCGACCCGGGTAGGGTGCGCTGTGCACGACGAAGCAGTGGAAATGGTGAAGTTTTGGAGTTGTAAATGGAGGTGTGACTTGTGCGAAGGTGACCATGTGTGGTGACTTGGTTATGATGATGTGCACCCAGGTTGGGCAAACGACACGATCATGCGATGATATGAACGAAGGTTTGGTGAGTTGTGTGGAGGCGTCGACGAGCTGGGCAACCGAGTTTGCCGAAGTTGGAAAATTGGCTAAGTGTAAATTTAGGGTTTCCAAAGATTTAATTTGTGCTTTGTAAAAGTGGAAAATTATATATATTGATATCGGGTAGACTCATATTGCAAGGAGTTGCCCCTCCCTTTATATTGTTGTGCAATTGTATATGTGTTAATTGTTGTTGATGATGAATATGTATGGGCTTTCATTTGTATAAAGGATAAAGATAATACTTGTTAATGAAAAATAAACTAAGTATGAATGTTAGGCATAGTCTACAATCATAAGTATTGGTGAAAAGAAAATAGTTGATAGTGTCGCACCTCCCTAAAAGCAGTTGAAAGACTACCGCAGGTGTAGGGGCGTGACAGGTGGTATCAGAGCTGGTCTAAGTTTTGCAAGAAACTTGGTGAACTGAATCAAGGAGATAATTCTATGAAGACCAAAGACTTGAAAGGAAGTTCAAGTTTTGCAGGTGATAGGTGGAATATCAGGGTGATTTGGGTGAATGGTGAAACAGGTTTAGCAGAGGTGAAGCATTGTGCTTGGATCAAGCTGAACAACAAGGCATGCAAGGTTTGGAAGAATGTGAAGGGAAGCTCTTGCTTACCTTATACAGGTTGAATTGGATGAAAGAAGAGAATCCCCGGATTCAAAAGGAACTTGAAGTCTTGGAAAGGAATGTTGAAGACGAACTTCTTCAACTTGGTTGGACAATGGAGCAGGATGAAGTTGCAGATTGTGCTAACAAGGAAGAGGAAGTGGTGATGATCGAGGATGTTGCAGATGTGACAACAATGGAGGATGAGCTTGAGATTGATCAAGTTGGACCAAGATCATGCAGTTTGCAGACATTGATGGATGGGGATACTCACATGGAGGAGCCTCATGATGATGATGTAAGTACTATTGATACTTGTGTTTCACTTATGCGTTTGGTAGATGAACCGTATGTAGGGAAGAGCAAAGTCAGTTTGCCGATGCAAGGTAGCATCTCACCATGGATGTCTATGATGAGACCTTGTATGGAGAAGCAAGGATTTTTGTAGGACCTGTGGGGATTGTTTTTGACCTTATCATAGAAGGTGAAAGGGCCCGTGACAAGGGAATAACATGATGATCATTGCGAAGGAATGGGTCATGCTTTAGCCACATGGAAAATTGGCTAAGTGCCTGGCATGACTCATGGTCATATTGGAGAAGGGCACACACTTGAGGTATGATGATACTTGGGTGGACTTCTCATGGCCCAGACCAAGAGCAAGTCTTGGTGGAACCTTTAGTGGGGGAGCTATGATGGAGAGACTCGTGTGATGATGATATGGTTGGGTGACCGAGTTCACTAGATTGAATATTGCAGACTTGGATGGGGATGACCGATTGTTTTGATGGGTCTACTTAGTTGGACTACATGGGAAACTTAGTCATGGACATCAGGTTGGAGACATGGAGCATGGTAGTCTTATGTAGGGACATTATGTAGGATCACTTATAGAGGTGTCACTTACGAGCATCCAATGAGGAGTGCCAAGGCAGGGATGTTGTGCAGGTAGATCAGCTGGTGTGACATGGAGATGTTTTACTTATGAGCCGATGGAGAGGTTGTGCACTCTTATACAACAAGGCCATGGACTTGGATGGATTTGTGAGCAGAATATGGAGAATTCCTACTACATGGAGAGTTGAGGCATCTTGCAGAGACCTTTGGGCCGAGACTTGTATGCTTGCTAGAGTGTTGGTTGGAGATGACTCATGGAGCTCATGATGACATGAGGTTGTGACTTATGGGGACTTCATATATGGTGGAATTGGAGGATCTAATGCATTGAGGAGCTAAGGTTAGAGACTTTGATGCAGAATGGGATGCATACGTTCAAGTACATGTATAGGTGTGGCTTGGAAGAGTGACTTGATGAGGAGGATCGATATGAGACACTTTGAAGTGATGGAGTTAAAACGATGATGATGCATTGATGGAAACACTTGGGCATGGGTTGAGCCGAGACTCAACAACTTTTGACACATGGGAGTTGATTGATCTATGATCAAGGGCAGTACATGGATATATGAGACAGGTATATACTTGTTTCTATGGCATACTTGAGGGTTAGCACATATAGATATGATGGAGATTGCTTCATGGACCTAGATGTGGCACATTGAGAGTTAGAGTTTGATGAGACGATCTCTTCACTTTGAGGAGATGGATGTTTTGCAGATGGATGATGTTGGGATAGATGCGACTAATTTCATGCAGCACATTGACACCAAACATCAAGGACAACATGTTGCATATGAGATGGAGATTACTTCATGGACCTGAGCATGGCTTACACTTATATGGAGATGGATTCTTGATCGAGTTGAGGATGTGACAGGATGCTCTGAGAAACAACTAATGATGGCATATGGATGTGCATTCTCATGGTTTGGGTGTGACGGTTGGATTAGCTACCCAACTAGTTCAAACATGGGGGCTATAACATGTATAGAGATGTGTAAGCGTTATGTTGGAGTATCATGGCAGCAGTTCACACGAGGATGACACATGATGAGGTCGACACAATATATTGTAGTTGGCATGTAGCTTGAGATGGAGGGGCTAGCCTTCCACGATGGGGAGTAGCATGTGGAGATTGTGACAAGGTGGTTGATGATCATGGATTGAGATGATTTCCAATATATGACATATAGATATGGTATGGTGATCTTGGTGACAGATGGTTACCAGGATGAGATATTTTCGAGGACGATAATGACTTCAAGTGGGGGAGGATGTAAGGACTTGTGGTTTGTGCGACGGGAAGGGCGACTCCACCATGCGAAGGACATGTGAAATGCAAAGTGAATGACCAAGAAATGATTTTATATGATGTTGGGCGAGTTGAGAGGGCAGCCCCATGAGTTGGGCAGGCTTACCCTCCACTCAGGCGAAGGCAACATGTTGAACGTGTTGGCTTGGACGTTGGGCATGGGTTGGCCAAGTGACATAACCCGCCACCTGCCCATATATATTGGTGGAGCGTTTGAGGAGATGAGCCATCATCATTCAACCAACACGAGTTCGATGAGAAGAGTTATGCAGTGTGTGGATGAGCTCGCACGACGGGTAGAACTCAAGTGAAAAACTCGTTCAAGAAAGTCGGGTGAAAAACTTGGGTGAGAAACTCGGGCGAAAAACTCATGCAGAAAACTCGGTTGAGGGCAAACTTGGGCGAGGTCGAACTCGGGCGAGGTTGTTCAAGCAGAAGGGTGAGGTCATCGAGTAGAAAACTTGAGCAAGGTCATCGGGCAGAAAACTTGGGTGAGATCGTTCGGACGAACCGAGCGAGGTCAACGAGCGACCCAAGCGAGGTCGTTTGGGCGAGCCTAGTGAGATCGTCGGGCAACCCGAGTGAATTCGTTCAAGCGAACTGGGTGAGGTTATCGGGTGACCTAAGTGAAGTTGTATGGCGACTCGAGTGATGTTCAAGTGAATGAGTTTGGGTGAACAGGTGGATGTGCAGATGGGCACGCGGGAAAGGGTGCGTCATGCACGCCGAAACGAAGAATCATGTGAATAGGCGACCTGGGTAGGGTGTGATGTGCACGATGAGGCAGTGGAAACGGTGAAGTGTTGGATTTGTAAACGAAGGTGTGACTCGTGCGGAGGCACCCGTGTGTGGCGACTTGGTTACGACGAGGCACACCTAAGTTGGCAAAATGACACGATCGTGTGATGAAGTGAACGAAGGGTTGGTGAGTCGTGCAGCGACCGTGCGGAGGTGTCAACGAGCTGGGAAACCGAGTTTGCCGAAGTTGGAAAATTGGCTAAGTGTAAATTTGGGTTTTCCCAAGATTTATCTTGTGCTTTGTAAAAGTGGAAAATTATATATATTGATATCGAGCAGACTCATATTGCAGGGAGTTGCCCCTCCCTTTATACTATTGTTCAATTTTATATGTGTTAATTGTTGTTGATGATGAGTATGTATGGGTTTTCATCTATATAATGGATAAAGATAATACTTGGTAACGAAAAATAAACTAAGTATGAATATTAGGCGTAGTCTACAATCGTAAGTATTGGTGAAAAGAAAATGGTTGGTAGTGTCGCACCTTGCTATAAGAAGTTGAAAGACTACCGTGGGTGTAGGGGCATGACACCACCTACCCACACACACACAAATACAAAGAGAAAGAGAGAGCAAGAGAGAGTCACTATAGATTCACTGGGATCTGTCAAGAGAGGAGAGGGACACAATTCTTCTTTTCAAATTTTTCACTTTAAGAGAGGTTTCCACCTCGCTAGATTGGATCCCTCTTGGGGCATGCTAGATCCATACTTAAGGTAGATTTATATTGGTTATAATGATGATAAATTTATCGTATCTATAAATTTTTTATACCTTGTTAATAGGGATAAAAAATTAAAGAAAGGTTTATATATATATATATATATATATATATATATATATATATATATATATATATATATATATATATATATATATATATATATATATCTATATTTGTGTCTATGTGTGTGTGATGGTGACATGGATTTAGATTGATTTAGAATGAGGAAATATTCTAATTGTTACAACATAGGCGTTAGATTAAAAATTAATAATATTAAAATATGATATTGTTTTAATTTAAAAGTCATAAAAAATAAAATGTAATAAAAATAATAAAAAGGATCAATAATAAAAAATATTCAATTCAATTTATTATATTGTAGATTTGTATTTATTAACACCAGTATAGATCCATCTTAATTCCTTAAAACCTCCAAATATTTGATTATGCTTGGCTCTTTCATAGATCCAAAATTAAGATGGATCTATGTTAGTTTTGAGACACACACTAAGACAATGTTTTAACTATAAGAGTTTTTTATTGTGACTTCGTTTATATATATAAAAAATTAGTTGGATAAAATAACAAGAAACAATGACTACTCTTCCACATCTAGTGGATAGTAAACTAGGTCAGTCATTGGACCTGATTATCGGTCCTCACCCCAAATGAATCTAAGACAAAATTTATTACCATTACTTGCCCCAAGGGAATCTCAGAGATTCAAATGGTGATTGATAAGAAATAGAAACAATATCAAAGAACCTCAGGTTTGACTCCAAACCTTTTTTATATAATACATACTTAGTTGACATTGATATATTTTATGAAAACGAGTTATATTTTTTAATTGAATAGAAACTCCTGATGTTTTGGAGTTAGAGATATTTGATCATCCTACTCCTTGAGGCAACTAATTCTCACCAAACTATGAGTGTTCTGAATGGGGAACTAGTTCCCCCTCCTCCTTATGCTTCAGAAATATTGTATCTGGATCTATGTTAGGAATGGCCAAGGGGTGAGTGGAATGGAGTTAATTTCCTCGAAATGCCAATTTTAGGGGAAAATGGCAAGCCATTTCTCAAGGTAAATGCATTCCAAAAGCACCATAGAAGCCTACTTATGGCATTACACCAACATCCTTGGAAGAGCACCGAAAGTGCATGAAGGTACATGCCTTCACTTCTAAATTTATCAGACGATGGCCCTTTGAGAGAGTTGGAGTGGTGGACCTCACAAAAATGACAGCTTAAGGGAGAAATTTTTCTTTTTTTGGGCCCTAAAGGTTTCTTTATTGTCATTTTTTTTAATCTAGAATATAAAGAAAGAGTATTCGAAGGAGGGCCATACTTGTACAACAATGCAATTCTATATCTCTAGCATTAGGAGGAGTTGTTTAAACCTGATAAAGAGGATTTTCTCTCTACACCAATTTGGATATGACTATAGTCACTCCAAGTGGACTTTTAGATCCCAAAGATATTGGAAGACATTTGGAATGTTTTGGTTCTTTTTGTGAAAGTTTCAGAGGTAACCAAAAGAGGCCCAAACATGTCCTATGCTCATTTTTTCATGTACAATATTATTTCTCAGCCCCTTATGGAGTCCATAAATCTAAGTTATCAAGGGGAAATATGGAGTCAACCAATTGATTATGAGAATGTGCCCTTTCACTTCTAGCTATTTCATGAACTTGGTCACCTCTTTATATACTTCCCTTGCCAAAGGAGAGAACCGAATACTATGGTTCCATCTAAAAAAGAAAGGTTTACCAAAGTTGCCACTCTCCAGAGGAATTCCAGACTGCATGCTAGAGCTAATCCTCCAATACAAGCAGGAAAAAATAGTTTGGAAATCCTATCAACAATGGAGGAATATCCCATTTAGGAAATAAAAATAGATATATGGATGAAAAAAATTCTCCTAATCAGAAGGAACAAGAAACTAAGAAACCTATCAAGAGGAAGAATTTGGAGAGTGTTGAGGAGGCTTGTGAGGAGATTGATGTCACTAACCTATTGAAGAATATAAAGTAAGATGACATTAATGATTCTTCTACCTATGATAACTACTTGTGATATATTTTTACTTATTATGATTATCTTCTCCTTATTATTACTATAGTGTGTTCTTCAATCATCAGACAACTACCAAAACAATAAGATCAAAAAGATACAAGTACGCAAGATGTAGGCTCCGAGCTAGGGAAAAACATCTCCTCTTGAGAGGAGAACCTTCAATCGCTTATTATATATTCTTTATTGATGAATAGGAAGACCCTTGAAAAACACTGGAGCCCTTCTAGTACCAAGATTGTCTTCTCAAGAATTTGATTGCTTCACTACTTCTCAAACCCAGTAGAATCTCTTCTGGCAACACTACTTCAGCCTCCATCCATAACTTTTCAGCCCTAACTGTAGATCTGCAATTTTGGCCCTCCGACAGTAGCTTCCACTTTGCATGTGTGGACTAGAACTATTTCTTCTTTGCCTCCAGCTACCTCGTTTGACCTTATTTTTCTTTCAGATCTAAAAGGGGACTTTATTGGCCCTTCCTTCAGCTCTTTTTCACCAGATCGAATATCCACAATGAAACCCTATCTCGGTAGCAAAAATCTTGCGAAAAACTATAGAATTTGATCCATCTTCTTCACATGTGTGGAGAGAAAGAGAGAGAGAGAGGAACCAAAAACAATTATTCTCCTTATTCTGCCTTCTTCGCTTGCTTTTTTCTTCTTTTTCCTTCACACGAGAGAGAGAGAGGAATGATTGTGTCCAAATGAGGTAGAATTGTCTCCTATATATAGGTCTTCTAAGGGTATAAATTATAGCTTCTAGGCTAACTTGACAGGCTAGCAGGCCGACTTGGCTTGGAAGGACTAGTAAAATACAAAAATAATTGTTTTTACAATTTTACAAGATGCCCGATGGGGTCTTCATATTATGGTAATGTCCTTATTTAACTTCTTGACCTAGGACAATTCTAGAAACACTTTAAATTAGTGCTTGACCTATAAAAAAATTCATGGGCAAGAAACCCAAGCTCAATAATAATAATAATCATTTTTCTTTCTTTACAAAATACAAGAATCAAACTTACATTTCATATATATGAATACCAAACCTAGTTACATTTTATTCAACATGCCCTCTTAACTAGGGAGGTATTCACAATTGGTACATGACTATTCTCAATACTAAAGACATACCATATGAAGAGTTAGACTAGTAATCCATATGTATAACATCATTATAACAAACATTGTCATATAGTAAGGCATTGACTAAAAACTCTATCTCTCAATATATCATAGCATAATTTTGATGAGACCAATGATTATAAACACCTTCATCATTGTATCTCAAGTTACATACCCACCTGGGTGTTCAATGAGTATGACCTTCTAGGACTATTCTTATCTTAGTTCCCTAGCCCTAAAAGAACATCAGTCCTCTTACCTACTCTTTTCTTGGATGACCTACCACATCCTTAAAGAGTATTAGATGCTAGATGATTACTCAATCCTCCATTTTTTCTTCCAAAATGAAGACAAGAATGTTGTGTCAATCTCTCCCTCTCAACTAGGGAAGATATGTTAACCAATCCAAGATTATTTCTTAAATACACAAGCCTCTTATCGGGGTGATATTTTGTCAAAACATTAGTATTTTGATCATCGGTGGGGATATACTCCAGCTTCAGTGCACCATCTTGTACCACCTTTCGAATCTACTGGTACTTGTTGTTTATGTTCCTTGTCTTTCCATAAAATATTAGATCCTCAGATAATCTTATATAGCTGGTATTATCACAATGTATTATGATAGGATCCAATGGTCCTGCAAATAGATCAGATAATATCTTCCTTAACCAGACCGTTTCCCTACTCCCTTCACAGGATGTAATGTACCTGGCCTCGGCACTACTCAAAGCCATTGTCTCTTGCTTTCTACTAATCCAAGAGACCATGGAGGATCCCAATCTAACACAACATCCTATAGTACTTCTTCAATCTCTCGTCGCCTCCCCAATTGTAATTAGTAAATCCTTCAAGATGCACATCTTTTCCTTTTTCATACTTCGGGAAGTAATGGATGGTTCTGTGTAGATATCTTAATATATGCTTTGCAGTTATCCAATCATCATTTGTTAGCTCCATTTGAATTGACTGATAACATTTACTGCAAATCATATGTCTAGCAGAGTATTCACGAGATACATCAAGGAACCAATCAATTGTCTGTGCTTAGTAGGATCCACTGGACCTGATTCAGAATTCCTTAACATTTTCATGTTTTTGTTCATCGAAGTTTTCATGGGTTTGCATTCCATCATATCAAACCTTTTCAATAACTCGATCACATACTTTTCTTGTTCAGGGAATATTTCATTTGGTTCCTACTAGACTTTTAGTCCCAAATAATAATGCATAAGTCCTCGATCCTTCATATCGAATTTGGTTGTCAACATTTTCTTACACTCTTGAATTCTTTATTCATTACCAGTTAATAGAAGATCATCTACATATAGAAGAATGATTGTAGGTTAATAATTGTCTATTTTGATGTATAGATTGGGATTTGTTGTGATTTTACTGAAACCCAACATTTGCAAGTATGCATCCATTCTAGCGTACCATCCCCTAGGAGCTTGCTTGAGGCCATAAAGTGCCTTATTCAACCTTCAAACATGAGTTTCTCTATTCTTTACCTCGAATTCCAATGGTTTCTCTATGTAGACTTCTTCATATATGGTACCATTCAAGAATATTGTTTTGACATCCATTTGATGTACCTTCAATCCCATTGATCTGACCAAAGATATTAGAGATCAGATTGTGGTATACCTTGTTGTGGGAGAAAAGGTCTCTTCACAAGAAATGCATATTTTCTAAGAGAAGCCTCGAGCCATGAATCTAACCTTGAATTTATCTATGCTTCCATTTACAACATGCTTGAGCTTATACAACCACTTAGAGGTTACCACTGATTTGTTTTCCAATCTTGGGACAATTTCTGAGACTCCATTCTTCATAGTAGATTGGTATTCCTCATTCATTACATTCTTCCATTCTTGGTATTTGGTTGCTTCTTCGAAATTGGAAGGTTCATATTCAATGTGCTTCAACATGTATGATGCATATTCTGAGTATCTTTTCGGTTTCTTGCTCTCCCTAAATCTTACTCTTGCAATGTGACCTTTTGCTTCTTGAGATGTATAAGTTAACTAGTTAGGTCTCTTTCTTATTTCAAGGAGATAGATTGTTTAACTGGTACCTTCTTCTTCATGATGAGATACTTCTTCTTCCTTATTATCTTCTTCCTCAAACATAGGAAGATCCTCCTCATCAAAATCTGATGGGAGACCTTTAGATTTCTTGAAGGGAATGTTCTCATAAAAAAATACATCTCTTCTTAATTATATTTGATGTCCTTCCTTTATGTAGATCATGTAGGCCTTGGAAGAGTTTCTATATCCAACAAATATTCTTTTGTTTCTTGGGGATCTATATTTTTTATTTTTTCCTTGAAAATGTGAATATATACAGGATACCCAAATATTTGAAGATGATCAATATTCATTTCTTCTCAATGAAGACTTCTTCTAGAGTTATATTTCCAAGTGATCTATGAGGACTTCTATTTTGAATGTATATTGTAGTCTTTGTTGCTTCTCCCCATAGGAATTTCAGTAGACCTTAATCATGGAGCATAGCCTTGACACTTTCTTCTATAGCTCTATTCTTTCGTTTTGCTACTCTATTTTGCTCGAGATTGTATGGAACAATAGGCTCCCTCTTAATCCCAGACTCCTTATAGAAAGAAATCAGTTCTTTGGAATTATATTCACCTCCATTGTCTAACCTTATAATCTTTATCTTTCTTTATGTAATATTTTCTACCTCTGCCTTGAATTCTTGAAATTTTGTGAATACTTTGTCATTGGATTTAAGTAAATAAACCTAATTTTTCGCTTAATGATCATCAATGAAAGTACCATAATATAGATGACCTCCAAGTGATTTAGACATGGAACCACATACATTCGAGTGGATGAGACCTAGCATCTCTTGAGCTCTAGATGTAATATTTGCAAATGGTTTCTTTGCATTCTTTCCCAAAGCACACCCTTTGCAGACTCCTTCATGTTCTTTTTTGATATTTGGTATCCCATTTACAATGGATTTTATAGTTGGCAAGATATTGTAATGAAGATGGCCTTGCCTTATATGCCAAATTTCAAACAAACTTATCTCAATGTGGACAAGTTCTTGATTTAGAGGAAATGAGAGTTTGTAGAGTCTTCCTTATCGAACTCCAATGATTCTATATTTTTCAATGCTAGAATCTTTAGACCAAACCACTAATTTACCATCTATAAAAGAAATCCTATCTCCTTTTTCTTCTAATTATGAAACCAGAATAAGATTTTTGCACAAACCTAGAACATATAGAATGTTGTTGAGATGAATGTTACCTCCTCCTGTCAGCTCAATTGATGTAGATACAATTCCTTTTACCGGATAGATCTTGGTATCACCAAACTCCACAGAGTATGAGAAGTTCCCTTTAGATAGGGTTTTGAGTTGCTTATGAAATACATTCATGTGTCTTGAAGCTCCACTATCTATCACCCTTATATTTCGTCTTGAAATGTTCCAGTGAGGGCTGAGAACAATCCTTAATTTTTTGAAGATTTGAGATCTTTGGAAGGGAAGAGATTATTCCATACTGACTTGAAACTTTTCTTGATGAGACTTGTTAATGATGAACACTTCTTTATAATAGGGTTGATATTCTTCATGCCTTTATCAAACCATATATCTGATACCATGTTGAAGAATCTAAGGCAAGATGACATTAATGATTCTTCTAACTATGATAACTTCTTATGATGTCTTTTTACTTATTATGATTATATTCTTATTATTATTATTACAATTCTTTCTTCAATCATAAAACAACTACCAAAACAAGAAGATCAATAAGATATAAGTACACAAGATGTAAGCTCCAAGCTAGGGAAAAACCTCTCCTCTTGAGAGGAAAACCCTTCAATCTCTTCTTATAGATTCTTTATTGAAAAATACCAAGACCCTTGACTAAGACCCTTGACCAACACTGAAGTTATTCTAAGTCCAAGGTCATCTTCTCAAGAATTTCCTTTCTTCACTACTTCTCAAACCCAATAGAATCTCTTATGGAAACACTACTTTGAGCTCCATCCACAACTTTTCTACCCTAGCTGAAAATCTGCAACTTCGACCCTCTGATAGTAGCTTCTACTTCACATGTGTTGACTAGAACTACTTCTTCTTTACCTCACGCTGCCTTAATTGACCTTCTTTGTCTTCGGTATCTAGAAGGGGACTTTATTGGCCCTTTCTTCATCTCTTTTTCACCAGATCAAATCTCCACAATGATACCCTAACCTGTCAGCTGAAACCCTCATGAAAAACTATAGAATTTCAATTGTCTTATTCACACGTGTGGAGATAAAAGGAGAGAGAGGAACCCAAAACACCTCTTCTCCTTCTTCGCCTTCTTCGCTTTCTCTTCACTGCTTCTTCCTTCGCATATGAGAGAGATTAATGATTGTGTCCAAATGAGGTCAAATTGTCTCCTATATATAGGTCTTCCATGGGTATGAATTCCAATTTCTAGGCCGACTTGGCCTTGGAAGGCTTAGCAAAATGAAAAAATAATTATTTTTATAATTTAGAAGATGTCTGATGGGGTCTTCGCATTATGACAATCTCCCTATTTGAATTTTTTACCTAGGAAAATACTAGAAGCACTATCAATTAGTTCTTGACCTATAAAACAAATTTCATTAGCAAGAAACCCAAGCTCAATAATAATAATAATCATTTTTATTTCTTTTACAAAATAATTTAAAAAGTACATTTTATATTTATGAAGACCGAACCTAGTTACATTTTCTTCAACATGACCTACTAGAAATTAATTTCCTTACAAATCCTTTTCAAAAGAACAAAGAAACTTAGTTTACCTACTTCACGAGTGGGCGAAGAAGGATTTGGGAAATTTGTCGATGGTTCAACATGAGTCCTTCCCCAAGGCTCTGTTTTCCTTGAAAACTTAGTAGTGAAAAAAATCTTAAAAAATCCCGGGTATATACTCTATAGAAGAATTCAAAGAGAAAAACAAGGATATATTAGTCAAGGAGATTGTTAAAGAACCATAAAAATGGGTAAGGAAAAATAAAAGGGAAGCATTATAAGACATGAGAGAAGATTTAGTAAACACGGGCCAAGTAATGACGCTTGAATATTATTATCCAACCCTCTAGATACCCTCCCAATGAAGATCCTTACTTGGAATATTCGATTACATAACAACTTGAAGGATAAGAAAACATATGTAAAGGAACAAATCCAAAAAGAGAAGTCAATGGTTTTAATTTTGTAAGAAACTAAATTGGTGTGGAAAAGACTAGAAAAAATATTGGATTTTTTTTTTGGAAATGAAGCCACTATATGGCATTAGATGTGCAAGGGACTATGAGAGGATAGGATATTGTATGGAAATTAGAAGATATTTTATTGTAAGAATGGGTTGCAATCCCTTGAATTTTGATAGGATTGTTTAGATACTTAGGCACAAGTGAACCAATTGTGTTGACGACAGTTTATGGACCTCCCATACCCGTCAATAAGCCAAAATTTTTAGCCCACCATTTATATCACAAAATGTGGATACTACAAGGATTATATGGGCATTTATTTCAACATAATATGGTCAATAGGAGAAAAGGTGGGTATTTCAGATAAACTTTGACCAACCTCAACAACATTTAATAGCCTAATTAAGGATCTGTGACTAGTGGATATTCCTACAGTCAATGGTTCTTTCACATTTTACAACAGAAGGGGAGAACAAGATGAAATAGACATAAGATTATATAGATTCCTGGTAACAGAGGAGGTGATACAAATGGATATTTATATTGGGGCAACCATCCTACCTTTTCTGGGATAATACCACTGTCCCCTTCATTTAGAATTATATCTCAAAGCGATGCCAAAAAAGTGGCCTTTTAGATTGGAAAAATTTTGGTTATATTAGCCCCTTTTCATCGAACAGGTCCAAGTTTGGTGGTGGGAAACTCATTTTTAAGCTAGAAATAAGATACACCCCTTCCAATTTAAGCTATAAGAACTAAAAAGGAATATTAAACTTTAAAATAAACAATATTTTGACAATATTTTTGAAGAAAAATGAAGGTTGGAATGAAAAATGAAGGATCTACAACAATGAATGATCATAGAGGGAAGGATGATGGACTTAGTTGTGGAAGAATGACTCACTCTTATCAACTAGAACGAAGGTGAAAACAGGAGGAAATGTTATGGAAGAAGAAGACAAGGGTTAAAATGGAAGAGGAAATGTTAAAATTCTAATGGATTAATATTATAAGCCCTTGGATTAATATTATGAAACCAAGGATTAGTAAAATTAGGGGATTATCAATATTATAAACCCAAGGGATTAACAAATTCAAGGGACTCATATTTAAAAAATAAAGGATTAATATTATAAACCCTAGGATTAATATTAAAATCTAGGTTTATTATTATAAACCCTAAGATTAATATATCAAACTTATGATTAATATTATAAACCCTAATATATTATTTTATATATTAGGGATTAATATTAGAAATCCAGGGGATTACTGATATTATCAATCGAAGGGATTAATAAGCCCAAGGATTAATATTATAAAACTTAATCTTATAAAAACTAAACCTGGTATTATAAAGTAGAATATTGAACCCTAATTTATTCAAAGTTTATATGCGACATTGAATACATTGGAGTGCATGTATCATTGTGACAATGATTATCACAATGCTTGTCATATTGGGACGATGCTTGGCACACAAAAACTCTAGATTGATTTATGTACCATTCAAACGTCATAATATTAAACCCTAATTTTAAACAAAATATTATAAAACCTAGAATTACAAACCATGAGATTAGTATTGTAATCCCTATGATTAATATTATAAACCCTTGCATAAATATTACAAACTATAAGAGTATAAATCAAAATATTAGAAAAGTAATAATAAACACAATACTACAAACCAAATATTAGAAACCTAATATTATAAACCCTAATATTAAACCCCAATTTTTTAATGTCACATTGTGACTTTGAATAAATTGAAATGTAATGTAACATTGTGACAATAATTGTCAAATTGATTGTCGCATTGAGATATTGCTTGTCATAATGTGATGTTGGACACATTTATGTACCATTCCAGCACCACAATATTAAAACTTAATATTAAACAAAATATTACAATACCTAACATCATAAAACTCAATATTATAAACCATAAGATTAACATTACAAACCCTAAGGTTATAAACCATAAGATTAACATTACAAACCCTAAGATAAATATATTAAACCTTATGTTTAATATATTAAATCCTAGGATTATAATCCCTAAGATGAATATTATAAACCCTTAGGATTAATATTAGAAACCCATGGGATTAATATTAAAAATCCTTGGGATTAATATTATAAACACAGAGAAATATCAATATCGTAAGCCTAACGAATTAATATTATAAACCACGGGAAATAATATTAAAAAACCCTTGGTTAATATTACAAACACGTGGGATTAATAAACCAAGGGGATTATTAGTATTATAAGGCCAAGGGATCAATGAAATGCCACATTGTAATGTTGGATAAATTGCAATTTAATATAAAATTGCAGGAATGTTTGTCACATTATGACATCATTGCTACGTTACAAACCTAAGGGATTAATAAACCTAAGAGATAGTTGAACCCAAAGGATTAATAAACTAAAGGGATTAATATTTTAAACCATAATATTAAAATAAACCCTAGGATTATTATGATAAACCCCAAGATTAATATATCAAACCTTATATTAATGTTAGAAACCCTAAGATTATAAACTCCAATATATTATTATACATATTAAGACTTAATATTATAAAATGGGGAAATTAATTATACCAAGGTATTTTTGATATTATAAACCCAAGGTACTTATAATATTCTAATTGTAAGTTATTAATACACATAAAGGAATAATATTAAACCCTATGATTAATATCTTAAACCTTAAGGGTATAAACCCTAAACCTAATATTATAAAGCAAAATATTAAACCCTAATTTATTTAATGTGAATGCACAACATTGAATGGATAAAAAAATGCAAGGGATTATAAACCCAAGGGATTAATATTACAAACCTTAGGATTAATATTAAACCCTAGGATTATTATTATAAACCGTAATATTAATATGTGAAACCTATGATTAATATTATAAGCCCTAATGTACTATTATTATGATGATGATGATGACAATGATGATGATTAATATCCACTAAGACCAATGTTGTTTGTCAAACCTTAAGAATAAAAATAATATAATTGTAATTCTTCAAAATCTTATTTCTATGTTAAAAAACAAGGGAAAGAAACACTCCAAGATCACTATTGTTGGGCTGACTTAACAAGTCAAGAAGATTGGAAGTGTGACAGGTGTTATGGAAATGAGAGTGGATGTAAAAGAAAGTTCTTTTTCATCTTCCACCCTCTTTGTGTCACAAAGCCAAAAAATTCTATTGTCTCAGGGAGTCTTTGTAATAGAATAGTACTCGTTTTCACTTTGACGCTCATGAGAATTAGTTATTATCTTATCAATGTTCCTTTTTTTCTTAGAGCTAGTCAAAATAGAAAGATAATTCTCATTATCAAGAGTGAGGTTGATCATGTCCTTATAATATCTTAGCTTCCTTTTACCCTCCAACTCCTTATCATCCCATAAATTACCCTTAAATTTGGAGGTGATAGTATATTTGACACTATCCTTGCTTCCCGAGATGATCTTCTCATTTATCCCCAATGGTTAAGCCAAGACTGGGCATCCTTATGCCACCCATGCTTGAGGCAGGGGTTTTGACTAAAGTTAGAAGAAAGTTTAGGAAGCCTCTTGGATTCCATGTTGTAAATATTCTTCTTATACAAGATATACTTAAAAATAACCTTTGTTTTAATGGGGGAGAGACCAAATTTGGTTACAAGGATAAGATAGTGGGTATTTCCCTTGATCTTGAGATTGTAAACCTAGTGGATTAATAATACCAATAGATTTTTGATATTATAACTCCAAGGGGTTAATAAACCCAAGGGATTTATAATATTATAAACTCAAGGGAGTAATAAATTCAAGGGAATAATATTAAACATTTTGATTAATATAATAAACCCAAGGGGTCAAAAACTCTAGGATTAAAATTATAAACCTTAAGCTTATAAACCCTAAACCTAATATTATAAAGTGGAATATTAAACCGTAATTTATTCAATGTGGATATTGAACATTGAATAAATGCAATGTAATGTATCCTTGTGACAATGATGCTCACAATGTTTGTCACATTGTGATGATGTTTGGCACACTACAATGCTAGATTGATTTTTGTACCATTCAAACATCACAATATTAAACCATAATATTAAACAAAATACTATAAAATCTAACATTATAAAACCCAGCATTATAATCTATGATATTAATATTGTAAGCCCTAGTATTAATAGTATAAACCCTACAGTAAATACTACAAACCATAGGGTTAGTATTTGAAACGCTATGATTAATATTATAAACCTTTGCATGAATATTACAAACCATAAGATTAAAAAACCAAATATTAAATCCAATATTAAAAACCCTAATATTAAAAACCAAACATTTCAAACCTTAATACTAAACACAATATTATGAACCCAATATTAGAAACCTAATATTAAGCCCCAATATTATAAACAAAATAGTAAACATAATATTATAAACCCTAATATTAAACCCTAAGTTAGTATTCCCACATTAGGACATTGAATAAACTGGAATGTAATCTAACATTGCAATAATAATTGTCAAATTGATTTTCGTATTGAGACAATGTTTGTCATAATGTGATTTTGGACACGTTTATACACCACTCCAATACCACACTATTAAAGCCTAACATTAAACTAAATATTATAATCCCTAATATCAGAAAGCCCAATATTATAAACCATATATTAACATTATAAACCCAAGGTTATAAACCCTATGATAAATACATTAAACCCTAAGTTTAATATATTAAAGCCTAGAACATAATCCCTAAGATTAGTATTTTAAACCCTTAGGATTAATATTATAAACTGAAGGGATTAATATGATAAAGCCAAGGCTATAATGTTAAAAATCATTGGGATTAATATTACAAACCATTGGGAATAATTTTATAAATCCTTGGGATTAATAAAACCAAGGGATTATTCATATTATAAGCCAGAGGGATTAATGAAATACTGCATTGCAAAGTTGGATAAATTGCAATGTAATATGACATTTTGGGAATGTTTGTCACATTGCGACATCAGTGTTATGTTTGATAAAAAAAATTCACAATGAGACATTATAATATTGAAACCATGTTTGTCACAATGTGATAATGTTTGTCACATATGTTGATGAAGTTCAACATGGGTGAACATGGTTCCACTAATTTGACTATGGTTGACCATTGTTTTCAATGAGAGATTATGGTTCTCTATATTGATAATCCAAGGCTACAGTTGGCTATGTTTTACCATAGTCACCTATGTTGACGATATTTTACCATATGGTTGGCCATGTCGATCATCGTATAGCCATCGTTTTTAAACATTTCATATGGTGACTATGCGTGGTGAAGTAAAATTATAAGTGTGGACAGAAACAAATTCCTCTATCCCAATAATGTGTCTAGCCATAACTGATACATTCTATGGAAGATTTCCTTAGGTTATAACCAATTAAGAGGGCCTACCTCTTATTACGCTTATCCCGTTTGATGATGTCCTTTCTTTCTCGCTCCATCTATCTCTCGCTTCCTTCTTCAAACACCTAAAACAAGTAAACAATAGAAAACAAAAACCGTGATAATAGACAAAATGTAATTCAGCCTACTTAACAAGTCAAGAAACATTAAGCGATGAACATGTAATATTACAAATCATGTAGGAAATCAATTGATAGTTGCATATATATTGAATCAATAAGAGATTACAATCATTGTCTTAACGTTGCCATTCTCCTCTGACAAAACGAGGTTCCCACACACCTCTGCTAGCATTCCATAATGACCTCAACAAAAATAGTTATAAGGCTCTCCCTTTTAGGCTTCACACTAAAACAAATTCACACTTCTCCCTCACACAACTAGAGAGATACAATTATGAATAGCTTGTTGTTTTACTCCAAACTTAATTAGCACTAGCACACCAACATTGACACTAGCTTATGCTTGGGAAAAAGGGAGGTTTATATAGGATGAATGGATGGGAGATGGATCCTCTTCTAATGGGATAAGGTCTTATCTCTTGAGGTAGTTCCATCATTATAGGGGAAATGATCCCAAACTGACATCCTCGAGCCAATTGATCAACCATTTATCAAACTTCCACTACAAAGCTTCTAAAGCTGGAAGCTTCGGCTCTTTATTTAAAAAAATATCCATAAGAGGACTGGCACGACTGGAACAAAGCTCAATAACTCCAGTTGGTGCTAGGAACAGTGTTAATCCCTACATATCGATGCAAGGACAAAGGCCATTAGCATCGGTCTTGTAAAGTGGGAAAAATAGAAGCTTTTGGGGAAATGGTGCAAAGGGGAATTGTTCTGTGAGCATGTAGGGCTCACTGTAGAGGTCTTCCAGGATCAAGGAACGGGGGAGTATAGGGATAGTGACAAAATTTTTTGTAACAGATGCCCCCTAAAGCATGAAGGCCAAACTAGAGTGAGGGATGAAATGCATTATGAATCAATGAGGCGAAGCATAGTCTACTGTCGAAAAACCTGCAAACAATTATAGATACATATACATAACTGAGAACTCTGTCAAATGATACATGAATCATGACATGGACGTGGCGATCCAAAGAATGATCATGTCAATGGATCTAGGTATGGGCAGATCCATCCGTCAAAGAGGATCATAATGAAACCAAGGTATGGTCACAACCATTCAATAGTGAGAAGGATCACATATGATAACTCATGGTATGGTTGCAACCATCCATCTAAAAGAGACATGTATATCAACATAACCATGTCACTTCACTTCGCAACCTGGAATTTTGTGATATGAGCCCAGGGTCTTCCGCTCAAAAATGACCCGATAAAAGTACAAATTCTAACATGTGAATAGATGTGTTGATGTCAAACATGCTAGAAAGTCACTTGATTACCACTCAATGATGTAAACTATTAACAAGTGTGAAAGAAACCACCAATAATGACAATGTTCCTCAAGGTACTATCAGTATAATCCACCGAATTTGAATAGAGGAATTGAAGTCGAACACCTATGAAATCACTCAATTGAAAGCAAATGATGTGAACTTGTAATCTAGTGTGAAGAACTTGCCATTAGGGCATGCAAGTTCAAAGGTACCAGAAGGGAGTTTCTCGGTCAACTTCCTGGATAATGAGTTGAAGTCGAAGGGAATCGATCATGTCGAAGGAGGGCCATAATGTATACCACATCATCGACATGAGACAAAAATATGCCAAATGATTTTGGATGATGGATCAGGGTTAAGTGTAACTACAAAAGGACAACTCTTGAATATATCGACGACACGACTGGAAGTTTGGCAGCTTTTGGATCCATAGGATTAGTGGTCATGATGATGTGGCAGAGATCAAATGGATGGCAAAATTGAATGGCCAAACCCAGGAAGTTCAATGATACAAAGGAGGATATCCCAACCTGACATGAAGCAGAAAATGTAATGTTCAAGAGTGAGCTTCCGACACAACTGATTGAATTTCCAAATTTTCCCCCATCATTTCTGGCAGGTACCCCAATTATTTTTTTAATCACAAGCTTGAAGGGGATAGCATATTCTTGCACTATAATTTCATTATTCGGATGAATCCGACCTAGTAAGTTTAACAAGCCCTAGGAAGGAGAAGCTCATGTTCGTCGTGGTAACGAATCCTATGTTGTTTAATATTTTAACAAGTCTTATAAAGGTGTAAATTGATATCTTTTTCATGTTTAGAGAGTTTTAAAAAGACATGTAAAAGAAAACTCCACATGGTCCCTTTCCATACATTTGTGTCTCTCAAGCCCGAAAAGGTAGAAAGTAATACTTGAGATAATCTCTTGACCATTTCAGTCAAGGAGTACCTTTTTTCGTAAATAGTGCATCCCAGCCCGAAAAGGGGTAAACTTATACTGGGAACACAATGTTTCCCATCCATTAACAAGTTCTAAATGAGAAGGGCTCTACCATCTTTTCACTTTTAAATGGTCGTAAAAGATATCAAAAGCGAACCCCCCATTTTATTCTCTTTTACGAGTCAAAAGGGAAAAATACTTGGCAATCTTTTCATATGAGTTTAACAACTCGAGAAAAGAGCTAAAACATGACTCGTCATCATCGTTGAACACCCATCACTTGTCGTTGTGCAAAAAGGGTAAAGTGCATTATCTAGTTCTTGAGGAAAAATAGGTTAAAATATTTACAAAAACCTAATATTTTCATGAAAAACTGAATAAAAAGGAGAAAAGTAAATATATTTTTACCATTTACCATTTTACCTTGTTGTGAAGACTTTTTACTCACTTTTTCGCTAAATTTTCTGGAGTAGATTGCGGGATATCCAAGAGGTCATTCATCGAGCCGCCAGTTACAGGTAAGAGCCAAGGCCTTGAGCTTCATTTTCATGTCTTTCATTCATGTTCTTAACCATTTTTAGGTTTTCTAAGGGAGGTTTTATGAAAAAAATTCCCTCGGTCGGCACAACTTTCGGGCATGAAGTCGCGACAGCCGAGGGTAATTAACATGGTCTATCACTACGTCAGTGCAACTATTTTTAAATAGGTGCACCGACATCGTGAATAGGGAAAAGCATTATTTCCTCACAAAACCACTGTTAAAAATTGAAATTTATGGGCCAAGCATGATTGATGACTCAAATCTATGGCTTTTGTAGGAAAGAATCACTGAAAATGGTATACTGGAAAGAACGGGAACATGAAGATGTGGACACCCAAGCATTGAATGATCCAAATTTCCTAGAAGCTTTGAAGGCTTGTGGGCTCCTCAAATTATTTCTCATGCCAGGGATGTGTGCCCAACCCGAGTTGCTTTGGTACCTGATTAGTCTTTGGGACATAAATTGGGAAATATTCGCCATTAGTGACCAGGAGCTAGAGTTAGAAACTTCAGATATCTATTTCATCACCAGACTATCCCGAAGAGGGGAACCAGTTAATTTATATGGGCCACGACTAGTTGGGGCAAGCATATCCACATTGCTCGCTGAACATTTCCCTGAGGCTCTCAAATCCAAGAGTGCAAAGATTGAGATTTCCATTATTCAAGATCTGACACTGAGATTACTACTGCTGACTATCAACAAAGTGGTGGGGTCCCAGGCAGTACATGAGACCAACAAGTCAAAGTTCCTATACGCTATCGACTGCACAACACCTACGATCTTCAACTGGGCAGAGGCCATGAAGATCAACATAAAGCACCAGCTGACCAAAGCTAAGACGGGGAATCTAAAGCAATTTTGCCTCGGATCTATACTAGTGACCTTTTTCTTGGAATGGGTGCCATTGTTATAGTACTAGCTGACTAAGATAGATCCTCCCATGCCACATGACTCGTGGAGGGCCCGCTGGAGTCGTTTGATGCCTAGGATCACTGGGGACTAGCACATGTCATACAAACCTACATTATTTTTATGGCTGCGATTACAAAATATCATCGTGGAGGACTGGCCATATAGTGGCACTGCCTTTCATGTAAATCCAGACATGCCACTACCAGATGGAGAGGATTTTGACGATGAAGGTAAAAAATCAACTTTTTTAATTTTGATATTTTTAAATAGCTTTTGATATACATGAGTTTATAACATTCTACTTTTTTAATATAGGCATTGGTCTAGAGCGGCCTGCTCGGATGTCCCCAATAGCCAAGCGTGTTTCCTGCTCAATTGATGATGTCGCTCCTTATCATGAGGGGAGTGACAATGAGGAGGAGATCGCGAGGAACCTTGAGGGGTTGACTTGTGGTATCCTAGAGTATCCTTGGGTGGGAAAAATTCCTCACTAGTACCAGAGACACATGGTGGGAGTATCGTATTGGATCCGCTAATTTTTTACTCGTGTTGCACAAGTTGTATCATTCTACGACAATCACCATGTTGATTAGTTCATAGTTCCAACACTTACATTTTTTGAGGCTTGCATGCCACGTTTATATGAGGCCTGCGAGTTGTCGATGTTATTTTGCACACACATTATTTTTTTGGGTTTTGATGTATCAAATATTATCACCTTATATATATGTGTGTGTGTTGTATTTTCTTGCTTACTATGGTACAAATGGTTTGTTTTATCTTTTCACATGTTTCGTAAATGTCTATCCAACACATAATTAGCTAATGCGTCTGTTAATGTATTCATGCATCTAGGAATATTATGATATGTAATGTAATCAAAATGTATTTCCAGTTGAATAAAAAGATACATTCTCAATATTTGAGGGTTTCTGATGGAATATTTCTCGTTTATTTGAAGGATGACAAGCTGCGAATCTAGGTTGACAACCAACTGTCGAATGTCAAGAGCAATGGATTCTGACAAAAGTTCAATGACCACAGTGTATTCAGCAATGTTTTTAGTTGTACGACCTAAATAGATACCTTGAAGGTCAACAACTCACCTTTAGGGTCACAAATATCCCATGTCGCAGATGATAGGTTCTGGGTACTACCATAAGCACCATCAGCGAAACCAATGTGAGGAGTTGCAAACATCTACAAAGCAAGAAAAGCATAGTAAATAGGAAAGTTGTTTGGAAACCAACACACTAAACCATACTGCACAAAAATGAATGACACACTAATGTACACAAGTAACCATGCAAGATGACATAAGCATAGTACTTGAGGTAAAGCTTGTTTTGGGGCTTATCCAGGGGATTTCCTTCATAATCAATAAGCTCATAGGTCCCTTTCTATAAAATGCATTTCACAATGTAGGGCCCATGCCACATGGGTTCGAACTTTCCTGCCTCCAACTTATCATTAGCTTGGTCGTACAGTAAGAACAAATCACCCTTAGAGAATGCGCGAGGGGAGACCGACTGATCGAAATGGGGCTTGACCTATTTCTTTTGTGCTTTGATAACCAACACGGAGAGATGACGAGTCTCATCTAGACATTCTAAATATAAGAGGTGTTCCTCCTGAGGTGATGTTTCGGGGAGAAGTTTAACAGCTAACTTGAGTGAAGGAATCTCATATTCGATCATCAATGTTTCTTCCAGACCATAGACTAGTTGGAATAGTGTGAAACCAGTTGCGTATTTGGTCAAGGTTTGGTAAGCCCACAGAGCTAAAAAGAGCATGAGATGCCAATTTTACTTGTGCATCCCAATAGTACGTTGAATAATTGTAACCAAAACCTTGTTCATGGCTTCAACTTGGCCATTAGCTTGAGGATAGTATGGGGTCGAGCCATCATGGTGCAAGCCCAATGCGGATGTCAGCTCAGCCATCATGTAATCTCTGAAATGGGAGGCATGGTTTGTGACAATGGCTTAAGGTATGTCTAACTTGGAAATAACATTGTTGAAAAGGATTTGAGCCATCATCTTACTGCCTACAGAGTATGTAGGCATCACTTTGGCCCATTTGGTGAAATAATTCATAGAAATGATAATATAGCCATTGCCCCTAGTTGAACAAGGGCTACATGTCATTTAATCGATGCCCCATTTGGAAAAAGGACCAACGGTAATGACGGGGTGTAGGTGAGCGGGTGGGGCATGCATCTTGCATTGGTAAATTTGGAATTCATGGCACTTGCAAACAACAAGGATGTAGTCCTTGAAAATGGACCGCCAGAAATAACCAGCCTGAAGGATTTTTTGAGCGGTAGCATAGCCAGAAATATGACCACCACATGCCCCTGAGTGGTAGTCATTGAGAACTCTTTCAGCCTCCTCGATCATAAGACATTGGCGAAGAACTGAATCGACACCGACGTGGTATAAAGTATCGCCAAGAATATGGTAGGGTTGGGAATGATGCTGAATCCTTCAGTGATCATCCTTAGTCAACACAGACCAAAACGTGGACATTCAGAGATACACAATGATATCACCATACCACGGATCAAGGGTGATAATCACGAAGAGAGTCTCGTTTGGAAGTTTTTCATCTGCAACAGTAGGGAGAGACTTATAAGGAAGGGAACAAATCAAATTAGTGAAAAATAGGGACTTCTTAGATTTGGTAGTTGTAAATACCAAATCGAATTCTTGCAGGATGACAATCCATTTATAATACTTGGCCCCAACAACCGGCGAGTCAGGGTGTAGGTCATGGGGTTGCATTCAAAAATCACCTTAGTCGTGTGCAAGAGGATGTAGTGCCAAAAGCATTGAACAACTTGGACGGAAGCCAAAGCCAACTTCTCAACATGGGCATAACGGGTTTCAGTTTCTAAGAGATTACAACTAAGGTAGTAGATATCATGTTCGTTTCCTTCGTCATCGTCTTGGACCAAGACCATAGAAATGGTGTTAGGGGCTATAGCTAGGTAAAGGATGTAATCTAGATAATAATTTGGGGGATGCAACAAAGGATAATTTATGAGGACAACCTCAAGATCATAAAAATATTTTTGGGAAACCTCATCCCATATAAAGGGTGTTCCTTATTTTAGCAGCAGGGTAAATCTTGCAGCTAGCCCAACATAATTGGGTATAAAATGACAGAGAAAATTTTTCTTTCCTTGTAGGCTCTAGAGTTGCTGCAATGAAGATGGAGGGGGTAAATTTACAATGGCCTCGACGTTAAGCAGATCAAGGAAAATATCATCCTTTGAAATGATAAATCCAAGGATTCATCTAGATTCTACACATAAACACATTTATGTGGGTTTAACCAAATGTTGTACTGTCTAGAGTGCAAAAAAATCAGTCGAAGATGGTCAGGGTGATCTTGGGCTTATGCGAATGAGCGGGAAGGTCATCCAAGTAAGGCTGGACAATGTTGCAAATATCATGAAACACATAGGACATTTCCCGCTAAAAAATAGCTCTAGCATTTTTTAGGCTGAAAGGGAGATTTTTTTATGCGAATGTACCCCATGGACAGATAAAAATTGTCTTTTATTGATCAACCAGTGCAATGTTGATCTGGTTGTAACCAGAAAATCCATCCATAAAGGAAAAAATCACACTCCTGGCACATTCATCAATGATTTGATCAATGAAGGGAGTAGGATAGTTATCTTTAGGACAAGCATGATTGAGATCTCGATAATCAATGCAAACGCGGATCATCCCTTATTTTTTTTGTCACCGGGACAATATTGGACACCAAATTTGTAAGAGGGATGGGATAGATGAACCCAGATTTGTGAAGTTTTTCAACTTCACCCTTGATAGCGATGACCTTCTTAGGCTGCACTGGGTGGATCCGCTGACGAAAGGGCTTCACGTGCGAATAAGTTGGTATTTAGTGCACGACGATGCTAGGATCAATGCCAGGATTTTATTTCTAGGACCACAGAAACACATCATGAAATTCTTGAAACAAACAAGTATAAGTCTTGATCTCAGCTAGAGAACAAGATACCCCGATATGGACATGTTCAACGTTACCAGGATTGATAGAAATATCAATCGGCATTGTTTGGGTAATATTACCCAAATTTCCTTCCAACCATACTTCATGAGTTGTATCGATGGTGGAGGTGGGAGGGAAGGAAATGGGGAAGAGAGATCTTCAAAAATGGTAGACATGACCGCCAGGTGAGGCAGGAATGAGGAATGATGATGAGTGTTGGTCCAAGGTGGTTCCTCGAGATACATGACTTCCATGATACCTTCATCAGCAAGGAAGGTCTCGACTAAGGGATCAGGTGATTCCAAAGTGCCAAAACACAGGGATTGAGAATACGCATCGAGAGAGGTCTTTGAAATAGAAGAATCAGAGGATGTGGAACTCAAAGCCAAAATAATTTCCATGTAATTGATTTCGGTGGGACTAAGTGTCATAACCTCGCCCCAGGTAACAACAAGATCTGGTGAAGGTATAACCCAAGGATCAGATTTGAGCGAGACCATGTTGACAGAGGCAACATGAGGAGGTGGGATTGGAAAAATTCCCATTAAGGTAGAATCTTTGAAAAGAATTGCCCTGACACTCTCATAGGGAGCATCAGTGTGCTTAAGGTATGAAACATTTCCATTTGAAGAGGAATAGGCAAATAAAGACAGTTGGTCAACAGTGACAATCTTTACTTGACAGGGAAAACAAATCACATGAAATAGAGATGAGGCTATAGCATGCATAGCATGGGTCCAGCTCTGGTCGAGTAAAATATTGTAATTATGATTGGTGTAAAAAATCTCTACCTCGACTTGCACTGTCTTTCCTTCCAGCGTAATGGAAAGGTTAGGTAAGGCACCGAAGGGTCATGAATCACGCCCATTGAGAGCTTCCAAAGTATTCAGAGATTGGTTTAAAATAGGAGAACCAATAGCCTTCCTGAATGCTATTGAAATGATGTAGGTGGAAACATCTTCATTGATGGCAGTCCTGTGGATGGTCTTCTCATTGATGATTCATTGAATGAGAAAGGAAATCTAATGAGGGAGACGTATAATATGGTTCTCTAGATCAAAACATATCAAATTTGAATTGGTGGGATTGATACCCCCGATAGCTGACAGCAAATATTTTTGTTGTGATGGGCCGAATCCTCAACAATATTAAAGTTCTGAGCAGCTAGGGCATTAGGATTGTATGAGGATCTCCATAGCACACCTCGAGAGGGTGGCCATATAGTGGAATTAGGGTTAGGTCACTTGATATGAAGAGGGCCTGGGCCAAATCCTCAACAATATTAAAGTGCTAAGCGGCTCAGGCATTAGGATTGTACGAGGCTTTTCGTAGCACACCTTGAGAGGGTAGCCATATAGTGGAATCAGGGTTAGGGTTCTCGATATGAAGAGGGCCAAACTTAGGGTAGAAGAAGAAGGGGTGGATTCTTCTCTTTCCCAGCTATTGGAGCAAGAGTTTGGTAATCTTTTGATCTAGTAGCCACATTAATAGGTATACTCATCACGAAAACTTAGGATCCTGAGGAAGCATATGATTGAGGTTGGTCTACCATTTGGGTTTGGTGAGATGGAAATGGCTCTTTGAGGACATCAGGGGTCCCTTTGAGCAGAAAAATAACTTCTGATCATTGGGGAAAATTCTTAGTGTAGTGATCCTCTTCACAAATGAGGCAGGGATACTTGGGTTTCTGTTGTGAATATTCACTAGCAGACGATTTGGGAGGACCCTGTTTTGGGGCATTGGCTTTACCCTTGCCTTTTCTTTTCTTATTACCTTTCGAGGATTTGTTCATTATGGTAGATTGGACAACGTGTACCTCTAAGGTTTTACCAGGGCCAGGTGGATTCTGGGAAGAACAATTGGGAATAGCATTTGATACTGACTTCTATTTGGAAGAAGATTTAGTAGGGGTCTAGGATACTGAACCAATAACTTTTGATGTCGTGGGATCGGATGATGGCCATGGAGCATCGGGTAATAACACATACAAGGTGCAAAACTGAGAGTGAACTAGATCTAAGTACTGGGCATGAGTAATGGCTTGTTCTTCAGTAACGCATCCACCCATAACTATATCATGAGCAATTGGGGCCACGAATTATTTAGTGAACCATTCGGTGAGCAACCGATCAGAAATCTCAAATTTCATTAGGCGACGTCTACGTCTCCATTGATGGATGTGATTGGAGATGTGTGTCACAATATCTTGCTTAAGCAATCTAAGAAAATAGGTGCTAGTTTCATAGCGAACTGACAGCTGAAAATGCGTGAGGAAATCCATGGCTAAAGAGTTAAATTCATGGTAAATACTTCAAGGAAGCTCGATGTACCAGTTGGTTGCAGCACCTGTGAGGGTTCGTTGGAAAATACGGAGACGAATAGAATTGTCAATGTAAGAGTTCGAAGAGCACTAGAGGTGATATGTCATCACGTGGGCTTGAGGATCTTCTTTTTCCTTCCCATCGAAACTTGGACAATTTCTTTGTATCTTGGACGGAATCAGAGGCCAGTATGGTCAATTAAGAATTGGATCATTCGTAAGGAAAGATAGATCTGGAAACTCAAGTGTGGCTAGGAATGGCAATTGAGTATTAAAAGGCATAGGAGTTCGGTAAGCTGGTCCAAGCGGAGGAGCCCATCCTTACTGGTAAGAATTTTGGCCCCACAATGGGGTATTTTGGCCATATGGCATCTGATGTTGCCCCCATTGCGGGTTACCTTGACCATAGGAAGCATTTGGACCATGAATACCTCGGAACTATCTAGTCATAGGTTGTTGGTAAGCAATATATGGGTTAAAAGGTTGTTGAGCCTGTTGACCTTGGACTTATGGATATTGTACCTATTTTCCTTGAACAAGAGGATTTTGGACCTGGTGTCCTTGGGCATAAGGTTGATACACTTTTTTGCCCTTGGACATAGGGATTATGTACCTGTTTCCCTTGACCAAAAGGATTCTGTACCTGGTGACCTAGGACATTAAGGTTTTCCACCTGTTGCCCTTTGCAAGAAGGATTATGAACTTGTTGACCCGGGATATTAGGATTTTGGGCCTGATATTGTAGGACTTGACCCTAGCCTTGCCCTTGCAAGGGTTGACCCTGATGATATGTATATAAGGGTTTCTACTGCCCGGGTTGGTTTTTCTACTACAGGGGTTGGCCTTGCGGTTGCAAAATTTGGCCCTAGGGCTGCAGAGGTTATCCATGTGACGACATGCGCTGGGAGGTTTGTGGAGCATATTGCATTTTTTGTTGCATGGTTTGTTGCAACTGTTGTAAGGGTTGAGCCTGCGATTGTTGCAGTTGACCTTGCTGTGGGATCATTTTCCCTTCTTGTTGCATAGATAGCCCTTGCTGCAACAAAGGTTTCCCTTGCGGTAGAAAAGGTTTTCCTTGTTGTTCTAGAGGTTGTCCTTGCTATTGCAAGGGTACCTGAATAGTGCTCGAAAAATTTCCGAACTAAATCTAGCCATAGCCACCCTATAAGGTGGATGAGCTAGGTTGAATGTACTACCAAGAGTAAAGGGTGTAAGGTTGATTAAACATTCCTTGAGAACCATATGGAACGTAAGGAGTTTGGTATTAGACTTGAGCCCCATAGGGCTGTTGATACTGGAAATTTCTCGACCCAGATGAACCAACGATATTTTGAACCTGTTGGTACTTGACATTATTTGATCCATTGGGATCAGCAGGGTTGTGAATAATGCCAGAAGAAGGTTGGTTCATACCAAGCATGTGATCTTGTGAGCCACTCCCATTGGTGGCACCTGACACTATATAAACATTCAGGTTTTTCCCCCTATGCAGTGGCACATCTTGGCCATTCTCCAAAGGGATGGAAGAACTGATAGAGACATTCCTCAAGACCACTGGTTGAACCAGACGGGTGACTGGCACTGACGATAAAAGGGGGTTCAGAATGGCGCATTGCACCAGGACTGAGGTAACAACCTGTTGGGAGGTCATGTTTGCAATGAACAGACTTGAAGTAGGCATGGTGCTTGACACCCAAATAGGGTTATGGTAAACTGATGAGGTGCTAGGTGTACCTGAAACCAACTATGCTAAAGAAACATAGTTAGGTGGTACACTGGCAGGAATGCTCCCTGTATAAGGGAAATCTTCAGGATGAAAAGGATGTTGTTCCTCCTCGACAATGTGTGGAGTAGAAACTTCTGACTTCTCTAGATAGGTGATTGGTTCATCACCTTCAGGTTCCATATTCAAGAACAAACAACGACGAATGGCCGAAGAAGTACAAGGGAATAATTCCAAAGGAATACCCGGCTGGTTGTATAGATTGTAAGGACGCTGTTGTGATATCACAATAGGGTCAAATAGATGATTCAAAGGATAGATAACTAGTCCTAGCTGACCTTCAGTGGTCGGAAAATTCTCAGGAGTTTGATCAGGATTGTGCAGAGATTCCAGGCCAAGATCAGCAGATGACCCAGTATTGAAAGTAGGTGGAGGACGAGATGACAAAGGTTGAATGCTCAAAATTATTCCGAGTTCAACACCTTGGTACTTGATTTGACTCTAGTAATTTAGGAAACGACTCCTCAGGAAATCTTTCAGATGGAGGATAGGAAGAGGAACTAGGTGGACCTGATGGTTCAGCCACGATGACCTTGTCCTAGTTGATATAAAAATATAAACTTCAAGTTTTTAAAATGTTCTTTAAAGGAAACTCATGATTTGGTCTAGAAAAGACTAAGAGGATGTTATTGTATTGTGGGCAATCAATTCTTAAGACACATAAAAAGGCTGGCGCTCTTTCTTTTTTTAAGAGTCGAAAAAGAAACAAAGATGACTTTATCTCTTAAATGATAAGTCCTCGAATGATATTTTAAGTTTAATGAGTCAAAAAGATCAAATGACTTCTCTAGATGATCTAGGTAAACAGGATTACCAGGAAATCGTGAACTGCAGAATACCTCCTGGCAAACCTAGAAGTACGAGCAGGAAATCTCCCTGAATGTTGTGTTTAGTGTATCACATTTGCAAGGGAGCCAAATTAGCTTCCTAAGGATAAAGGATTGCTATCTAGAAGGGTCTTCCATTATATACTCAATGGTACAGGGAGAACAAATCCATACTAGCAATGTCTAATGCTAAAGCTAATGACAGCTGTTAGGTTTAAAGATGCTAGAACATGTCTCTAGCCTAGATCTTCTAGATATGATCATTAAATGAAAAATGCACCTTAGTTTAATTGAATTCATTTTAAATTTTATCTTAAGTTATGTTTCAGTTTCCAGGCCTTATCGATGTGACTTGAAAAAACTTAAATGCAACTAATGAGACAAGACCCTTTCAATTCAATGAATTGCCTACACTAGAGAGGGTATAAAATACATAATCAAATGCAAACAACCGAGCAACTAAAATAAAAATGATCTTTCACTACTTCACTTTTCGAAAAAAATAAACTAATGAAAAATACATTCCAATTCCTAATTTCTTGACAAGCACATTTCTAACAATCCTTTCAAAAGAAAAGAGATTTCTTTTCCTTTTTTCAAATGCTAACACAATCCTAGTCTCTAATCATGTAGGTTATCGTAGCACAATGATGCAACAAACTAGAATTTCATACTTTTCATGAAACAACGAAATGAATTTTCCGCATACAACACTTCAATGAAAAATTTTTAGAGACAATTATCTCTTCAAGCAAATGAAAACATGAAAAGAGAGACTTATTCAGACTAATGAAGCACTGACTTTACCAACAACAAGAAAAGCAATGTAATCCATGCCGAAAAAGAAACGTTCAGAAAAGCAAACAAAAACTTTTCAAACTTGTGTAATGGAGGTCAAAGTCGTAAAAGGACTGCAAACAAAAGGCAAGGAGTAAGTACACCAACAACTCGACTCATTGAGTTCACAATCAGCTAAATGGATGACAATCTAGATGCCCTAGTGTCACTAACCATCCAATGACTCAAGAAATCAAGAAGAAAGATGATAAGCCAACAAGCAAACAAAACCAAATGAAAAACAACTTTCTAGATAGGGTGAAAATGGTCTAAAAGGTTTATGGGGTTGAAATCATGAGAGAAAAACACACTGGCCAAGATTGGGGACGAACCCTAATCTTCCCTTACAGGCATTGGCATGGCTGCCTAACTGGCAACAAGCGCCAGAGGCTGGTCGGCGCAATTGTTTATCAACATATTGTGCTGATCGATGTGACTGTTAGTAGATTAAGTGCACTGAGCGAGGGAGAAAAGAAAAAAAAAATGAAACGGGAACCAGATCTGCTACTATGAATTTCAAACTCAGACCAGTAAATAGAAGAAAAGAAACAAAACCAAAGGGAAAAAATGGAACTAGAAAATTTCACACGAAATCATGAAATCTCAAACAAGACAAACAAAAGGATTGGTTCCCCAGTATGGTCGCCAATTTGTGGTGAAGTAAAATTATAAGTGTGGACATAAACAAATTCCTCTAGCCTGATAATGGGTCTAGCCAAAATTGATACATTCTATGGAATATTTCCTTAGGTTATAACCAATTAAGAGGGCCTACCTCTTAGTACACTTATCTCATTTGATGATGCCCTTTCTTGCTCACTCCAGCCATCTCTCGCTTACTTCTTCAAACACTTGAAACAAGTAAACAACCATGATAATAGAAAAATTATGATTCAACATACATAAAAAGTCAAGAAACATTAATCCATGAACATGTAAGATGACAAATCATGTAGGAAATCAATCAATAGTTGCGTATATATTGAATCAAGAAGAGATTACAACCATTGTCTTCATGGTTTTTTTCTCCTCCAAAAAACCAAGTTCCCACACACTTCTAATAGCATTCCATGATGGCCTCAACAACAATATTTTTAAGGCTCTCCCCTTTAGGCTTCACACTAAACCAAATTCACACTTCTCCCTCACACAACTAGAGAGCTACAACTATGAATAACTTGTTGTTTTTCTCCAAACTTAATTAGCACTAGCAGACCAACATTAACACTCGCTTGTGCTTGGGAAAAAAGGAAGGTTTATATAGGATGAGTGGATGGGATATGAATCCTCTTATAATAGGAGAAGGTCTTATCTCTTGAGATATTTCCATCATTATAGGGGAAAGGAGCCCAAACTCACATCCTTGACCCCATCCAACCAAACCATTTACCAAACTTCCTTTACGAAGCTTCTAGAGCTTGAAGCTTTGGTTCTTTATTTAAAAAAACTTTCCATAAGAGGACTGACGAGACTAGAAAAAAGTTCAGTCGCTATGGTCAGTGCTAGGAACAATGTTAATCTGTGCATATCGGCGAGAGGATGACAAATGCCATTAGCATCGGTCTTGTAAACTGGGAAAAACAGAAGTTTTTGGGGAAATGGTGCAAAAGAGAATTGTTTTGCTCATGAAGAGGGACACAATGGGAGTTTTTTCATGAATGGTAAGCATGTAGGGTTCACTATAGAGGTCCTCCAGGATCAAGGAATGGGGAATACAGGGACAATTACAAAATGTTGTGTAACACTATGGTTGGCCACATTAGTAAATGTGGTTAATTAATTTTGTAATATCACATTATGACGTCATCAAGATGTTCAATAATTTTTTTGGCACTATATGAAAAAGTAATAATGCAACCATATTTTTCATAATGAGATAATATTTGTTACATTGCAATGTTTGTGAGATTTCTTGACCAATTTCACGATGGGTGAACGTGGTTTGACTAATTTGATCATTGTTGACAATAGTTTTCTATGATAGATTATGGTTGTCTATATTGGCAATGAGAGGCTACTGTTGACCATGTTCTCACTATGGTTAACAATTGTTTGACTATGGTTGAACATGGTTGACTATCATTGTACATGTTCAACCTAGAATGTTTGACTATGTTTGACAATGTAATCACATTGATTATTATTAAATATGCTAAACATATGGTTGACCAACTTTAATCATGATCAATTAAATAAACATTGTTTATAAAATTTGATACATATATATAATTAAAATATAATAAAATTATATACTATAATTATTTTAATTATAACTTGAAATATATAGTAATATTGATTAATAATAAAATTAACGTATTAATATATCATATATTATTGATATATTAATATATTAATATATTAATAACTATATATGATTAAATAATGATTATTATTAACCATAATTATATATATATATATATATATATATAAATATAACCATAATATTATTAACCTTATATTCAAAACTCTATGTATTATTATATCTTAATATTATACAAATAATATAATAAATATTAATATATTAATGTCTTAATTAACATATTTACTTATATTTGTGTTGATTAAATTATTTTAAATTTTATTATGGTTGACTATATTTTCTATAATAAATTATAGTTGTTTATATTGATAATGCAAAGCTACGATTGACTATGTTTTATCATGGTGACCTAGGTTGACCATATTTGACCATATTAACAAAGATTGGTCATGTCAAGCATGGGATGACCATGGTTTTTAAATGTTGATTATGGTGACTATAGTTGACCAGATTAGTAAATGTGGCTAAATAGTTTTTAAATGTCACATTGTGATGTTGGATAAACTACAATATAATATAACATTGCGACAATCTTTGTCACATTGTTGCATCATTGTGATGTTCAATAGATTATGTCACAATTCTTAATGTAACATTACAACCATGTTTGTCATAATGATACAATTTTTGTCACATTGCGATGTTTGTAAGATTGTTTGACCAAGTTCAACATGGGTGAACATGGTTTTACTAATTTGATGATGGTTGAAAATAATGTTCTATGATAGATTATAGTTGTCTATAATGATAATTAGAGACTACAATTTACCATATTTTCACTATAGTTAAACACTTGTTTGACTATGGTTAAACATGGTTGACTATCGTTGTCCACGTTCACCCTAGAAAGGTTGACTATATTTGACTATGTCACCATAATGAAATATGCTAAACATAAAGTTGACCAACTTTGATATATCAAATTATATATATATATATATATATATATATATATATATATATATAAATATATATTAATAATTAATATGAAAATTATCATATATTATTAATATATTAATAACTATATATGGTTAATATTATATATATAATTTAATAGTATATGATTTATATATTAATCTTTTATATTATAAATTAATATAACATTACTTATTATTTATATCATAAAAAATATTTGATTAATAATTTATTTAACATTTAATAATATATTTACTAATTATTCAATTTTTATAATATATGTGTATAATTTAACACTATTATTTATATTAATAATGTTATAATTTATCATAATATTAAGTGTATTGATTAATTATAAACTCTTAAATTAATAATAATATTAAAACTAAATCAACCACATTTACTCATTAAAACAACAAAAATACTACAACAATACATGTCTAAATTCATTACGTTTTCATTTTCCTTTGTGTGTAATGAAGTGATTTTTCATTTTCTATTATGTGTAATATTTATGACTCGTGTTTACAACAAGTTTACATGGACCCCATACTTGTGATATGGTTTCCATGTCCACCATCAGCAATAAAAATTTGTCGTTTGGAGGATGAGTTTACAAAAAAAACGTCCAAATGAGTTTATACGGGCAGCCTCAAACAACCCACCCAAACAAGTTTTCATGGAAAATGACCCACACGAACGAGTTTGAAAGGAAAACAAGCTACCTGAATGAGTTTACACGAGCACCCTGACACGACCCACAAATCCTATCTTAGAAAGACCATACAAGCCTCCCCGCCCCACACTGATGCCAGCTAGGAGTCCACCCATATAGAAATAACAATGGAACTCGATTGATTGATCACCTGCGGTAGCCTCGATGCAAAGGAAAAGGAAGGAAATAATACAAGACAAATCAATCCCGCAACCTTTCTTAGAAATGACCCCCAACCCTCCCCGTCCCTCACAGAGGCCACCTAGGATTCCACTTGGACAACAACAACGGTGGACCTCAATCGCATGATTGTCTATGACAACCTCAATGGAAAGGCAAAGCAAGGAAATAAAACAAGATTGACCGAGCCCACGACATCTCTTATAAATTCTCCCTGACCCTCTCTATCCCACACCAAGGCCACCTAGGAGTCCACTCGGATAGCAACAACGGTGGACCTCAATCACTTGAATGCTTACGACAACCATGATGTGAAATCAAAGAAAGAAAATAAATTCAAATCAAGAGGCTCGCTACACGATACAAAAACATATTCAAACAGGAGGATGGATTGAGTAGCTCCACACCCCAAACACCCTACGTACAGGCAACCTAAGAGATTGCACACAACTTTACCAATTGGACAATGAATACTTTTCACCTATAGCCACCTCCATGTAGAGGAGGGAGGTCGAAGTGTTCCACCTCAAAATCCTTCTTCTAGATAGCCCCCACCATCGATGTAGCAAACCTCCTCCCCATTGAACCACAATCGCAATACACAATTGAAACAAAAAATACCCATAAAGGTTGTGACCTAACATTTCCAGCCACAAAAGTCTACCATACACATGAGATGCAAGGAAAAAGCCAACCACTCAATCAAATATATGGGCCACCACATATATCAAAACATCAAATCCAATGCAACCACAAACGATGTTCACTTTAAAAGGAATGGAAACCCTTAACTTTACAATAAGGAGAACCACTCCTCACATCGCTCGATGGAAAAAGCAAGTAAGAGGGGGGGTAGGTGGTTTACAACCAAAACCCTTCCACATTCCTCTTAAATGTATGAATATCAAAAAAAAAATCCAACACAGAAAGAGTACAAGCACAAGAAACTGGCACCATAAACAACCAAACAATGAAGAGGCTAGTCATCACAGGGAGCCACAACACAACAACCCATACAAGTCCAAGAACTTAGAGAAGAAGGGGAATTTTTCACATATGTCTCTCAGGATGAGCATGGCCAACATTACCACTCATGTGCTACCGAGTGGGGATGGAGAGAAGATGAAAATCGGACACCCTACAAATGACCCGAGGCCATTCTTTAGGCAAACCCAAAAAAACAACTCAATTACCAACCCACCTTTCGCACGAAAATAAATCTCCTCCCCACCAAATAGGGAGGAGGTGAAAAATATAGCAAGGAGCCAATTTTAATGGAGCCACACATGGGTGCCCAACCTAATCAAAATTTTCCATTCCAAATAACTGAGGGGTATGATAGCGACATAGGCATGAAGGAGTTTTCGGGTTTCTATCTGGGACCACGATAATGAAGGCACAAAAGAGCGTTGAGAAAACTTATCATTTTTATCATTTGGATGGGAATGAGGGACAGGGACGAGCATGGCCAAAATTATCACTCATGTGCTACCAAATGGGGATGGAAAGAAAAATAAAATCGGTCACCCTACAAATGACCCAAGGCCATTGTTCAAGTAAGCCCAAAAAAACAATTCAATTACGAACCCACCTTTCACATGAAAAGAAAACCTATCACTTGTATCATTTGGATGGGCACGAGGGACCAGTACAATCCAAGGAGCCACACCACAACAACCCATACAACTCCAAGAACTTAGATTAAAAGGGGAATTATTCACATATGCCTCCTGGGACGAGCATGGCCAACATTACTTCTCATGTGCTACTGAGTGGGGATGGAGAAAAGATGAAAATCAACCACCCTACAAATGACCCATGGCCATTCTTCAGGCATACCTAAAAAAAACAACTAAATTACCAACCCACCTTTCACACGAAAATAAAACCCCTCACTACCAAATAGGGAGGAGGTGAACAATATAAATAAGGTCCAATTTTAATGTAGCCACACATGGCTAGCCAACCCAACAAAAATTTTCTATTCCCAGCAACTGAGGGGCATGACAACGACATAGGCACAAAGGAGTTTTGGGGTTTCCATATGGGACATCAAAAACTAAGGAACAAAGGTGCACCAAGAAAACTTATCATTTTTAGAATTTGGATGGGCATGAGGGACCGAGACAAGCATGGCAAACCTTAATACTCATGTGCTACCGAGTGGGGATGGAGAGAAGATGAAAATTGGCTACCCTACAAATGACCCAATACCATTCTTCAGGCAAAACCAAAAAACATCTCAATTACCAACCCACTTTTCACACGAAAAGCAAACCCCACTAGACCTGCCCAAACAAGTTTACATGGATGCCCTCACACGATCCAACCAACAAGTTTTCATGGGTGCCCTCACATGACTTGACCCGACCCGACCCACCTGAACGAGTTTACATGGGCACACACACCCAACCAAAATGAAGGCACAAGGGAGAGTCGGGCAAACGGGCAGTACAAACATGCATAAGGCCCACCCCCAGACACAACTTAGCATTTTTTATATGGGAATGTGTGCCCGAGTGTGCCCTCACACAAAATGCCCTGACCAAATTAGTTAAACACATGAGTTCCCTCAAACGACCCGACTGAACGAGTTTACACAGGCCCCCTAAAATGACCCAACCGAATGAGTTTACACGGACACCCTCACACGACATGACATGCCATGCCCAAGAGTCATTCGGGCAATGTGTGACGAGGTGATGCATTGTGCCCTCGGTTAAATGTGACGAGTTGGCGTGTAGTGAGTCGATGGGTGGTGAGCCAGTGCGACGAGTTGGAGTGTGGCGAAAATTTTGTGACAAAAGTTGCGACGATGGGACGAGGTGGGTGATCGATTAACAGCGCCAGAGACACAAGTTGCGATGAGCCAACAAAGAGTCAAAAATTTGGCTAAGTATGGAGATTTGTGATGGTGAGTTTGTGCATGCACGGTTGGGTAAGTGGACTTGGCGGGACGATGACATGGCGAGCCGATGTGAAGTTGGGGCATGGTTGGCCGAATTGGGAGGTCGGCCTGGGAAGGTCAGCCCACCTTCATCCTTATGAAGAGAATATAAGTAGAGGATGCATTTGAGGAGAGAAGGAAATAAGTCAAGTTCAAACATCTAAGGGAAAATTCTAAGTGATGGTGGACATTCTTAAGGTTGGGAGAACGAAGGAGGGCGAGGTGTAGGCAGCTCTAGACAGAAGCACTAAACCGAGGAAGAAATTTGAAAAATTGGGTGAATGGAGGTTTGAATGGGTTGAATGAAGGTCTAAAAAACTTGGGCCAAATGTAGGTCTGAATGGACCAAACGAAGGTCTAAATGATAGGGCCGAACGAAGGTCTAAACTAGCTTAATGAACGTCTAAATGACTGGGTCAAATGAAGGTTGAAACGGGCTGAACAGGCTAAACAAAGGTCTAAATGAACAGGTTGAACGAAGCCTCGAACAGGATGAATGGGATGAATGAAGGTTTGAAGGAATGGGCCAAACGAATTTTTAAATGATCGAGCTGAAATAAATTATGAATAACCGAGTTGAATGGAAGTTTGAATGACGGGGCCGAATGAGAGTCTAAATAATGAGCCGAATGGAAGTCTGAATGACAGGCTGAAGGAATGTTTGAATGACGAGCTGAATGAGCTATAGGCAGCTCGACCCGGTAGGGGTGGGTGCTCCTAAATGATAGTTGGGCACTATTGAATAGTGCAGGTCGAATTGTGGTGTTTTGACAGAATTGTTGAGAGGAAAGTTGGGGTTCCTTCACAAAGGTTGTACTTGTATATTTATTTGTAAGAGATTATTATTATCATTGTTGGGAAAACTCTTATCAGGGAGTTATGCCTCCCATTAAAGATTTTATCCGTTGTTCATATGTTATAAATGATAATGACGATGAATATATTTCCTTTGTGTTAAAAAGATGAATGCTTGGTAAAAAGTGAAAAATAATCTAAGTGTTGAATGTTAGGCGTAGTCTGTACTTCAGAGTATTGGTGAAAAGAAATTGAGTAGCGGTGTCGCACCTACCTATGTGTGGTTGAAAGACCACCACTAGGATAGAGGCATGATAGTTGGTATCAAAGCTACTGATGTGCGAAGGAAAGTGATACAATTTCACTCATGATAGTTGGTATTAGAGCTCTAGATATCATAGGCTTTGTCGAATAGTTGAAGAAATGTTACTACTACACTTTGTGACAGGTTTAGCATGGGTGAAGCATTGTGCTTTGGCCAAGCTAAATGACTAGACATGGCAAGTTTGGAAGAATTCCAAGGGAGGCTCTTTCTAACCTTATACAAGTTGAAGTGCATGAAAGAAGAGAACCCACAGATTCGAGATGAACATGAAGTCTTGGGAAGAAATGTTGAAGAATAACTTCTTCGACTTGGTTGGGCAATGAAGTAGGATGTAGTTGCAGATTGCGATGATGAAGAAGAGGAAGTCATGATGTATGAATATGTTTCATATGTGACAATAATGGATGAAGAACTTGAGACACTTCCAATTTCTCAAGTTGGACCAAGATCGTTCATTTTGCAGACATTGATGGATGAGGACACTCACAAGGAGGAGCCTCATGATGAAGTAAGTATTCCTATTACTACTTGTGTTTCATTGGAACTTTTGGAAGATGGGCCATATGAAGGCAAGAGAAAAGTCATTTTTTTGATGCGATGGACAACCTTGCCATGGATGTATACGATGAGACCTTATATGGAGAAGTAAGGAACATTGATTGTTGGATACCTTGTTGGAGAAATTTGTGATCTCATGGAAGCGGGTGCAAATGCTCGTGACAAGGGAGGAACATGATGATCATTGTGAAGGATGGGTCATGCTTTAGCCATATGGAGAATTGGCTAAGTGCCTAGCATGACTCATGGAAAAATTGGAGAAAGGACAGATACTTGAGTTTTGATGATACATTGGGTGGACTTCTTCATGGCTGAGACCAAGAGGCAGTCTTGGTGGACCCTTTAGTGGGGGAGCTATGATGGGAGGGACATATGTGAATTGATGATATATATGGTTTGGGTGACTGAGGGAACTAAACTAGATTAAGGACTAGGATGAATATGACCGATTTTGTGATGGGTCTACTTGGTTGGAAAACATGGGTAACTTGAGTCATGAACATCGAATTAGATAGATGGAGCATGACAGACACTATGTGGGGACATTATGTAGCTGCACTTGTAGAGATGTCACTTATGGGCATCCAATGAAGAGTGCCAAGGCAACGATGTGGTGCGTATGGATTTTCTGATTCAACATTGAGACATTTTACTTATGAGCCTATGGAGATGTTGTGTACTCTTTTACAACAAGGCCATGGACTTGGTGGATTTGTGAGCAGTCTATGAAAGCGTTCCTACTACATGGAGAGTTGAGGCATCTTGCAGTAACCTTTGAGGTTGAGACATGCATGCTTGCTGAAATGTTGGATGGAGATGATACATGGAGCTCATGATGACATGATATTGTTGCAGCCATTGGGGACTTCATATTATAATGGACTTGGAGGATCTCATGCATTGAGGGGCCGAGGTCAATGAATTTGATGCAGTATGGGGTGCATACTTTTGATCAATTTTATGGGTGTGCTTGGGAGAGTGACTTGATGTGGAGGATCGAGATGAGACACTTTGGAGTTGATAAAGTTGTAGTGATGATGATGCCTTGGTGGAAACACTTGGGCATGGGTTGAGATGAGACTTAACCACTTTTGATACATGGTGGCTGATTGGTTTATGACCATGGGAAGCACATGGATGATGGGACAAGTGTATACTTGTTTCTTTGGTATACTTGAGGGATGACACATTACAGATATGATGGAGGTTGCTTCATGGACCTAGATATGGCACATTAAGAATCGGTTTGATGAGAGGATCTCTTCATTATGAGGAGATATATCTTACATACACATATGGATGATAATGTTGGGATAGATGTGACTAATTGACATGCAACACATTGATACCAAAATCATGGACAACATTTTGTAGATGAGATGGATGCTACTTCATGGACCTGGGCATGGCTTACTTACATTTTTATGGAAATGGGATGGATTCTTGATCGAGTTGATGTTGTGATAGGATGATGAGAGAAAAAATTGATGATAACATGAGGAGGTGAATTCTCATGATTTGACCATAATAGTTGGACTGATCACCCGACTAGTTCGAGTCATGGGGAATATCAATGTACCGTGGTATGTTAGAGTTCGGTTGGAGTATCATGGCAGTAGTTCACATGATGGATTTGACACAAGATATGTTGTGGTGATATCATGTAGCTTGAGTTGGAGGGACCAACCTTCCATGGTGATATAGCATGTGGATTTGTGACTAAGGTGGTTGATGATCATGGATTGAGTAGAATTTCCTATTCATGGATGCATGAGCCTTGATGGTATGTGCATTGGCATAGCAGAGGTGGGTAGCATGGACCTCTTGGATGTTGGATCTGGTGACACTTTGTGATGTCATATGATGGAGTTGTCGAGGATGACAAACATTTAGAGTGGGGTAATATGTCACACCTACAATTCATGTCGGTGATGTGTGACGAGGTGGGGTGACGCACCCTCGGTTAAATGCAATGATCTGGAGTGCGACGAGTTGGAGAGCATGGATTTGGTTGCAACTAAATTTTCAAAAATGGGATGAGTTGTTTTTTGATGAGTTGTGTGGTCGGTTAAAGGTGCCCAGGACACAACTTGGGAGGAGCTAATGAAGAGTCAAAAAGTTGGATAAGTATGGAGATTTGCAATGGTGAGCTTATACAGTGCATAGTTGGGTAAGTGGATCCCACAGAGCGACGAAATGGGTGAGCCTATGTGAAACTGGGGCATGGTTGGTTGGATTGGGAGGTCAACCTACGCAGGTCAACCCACCTTCATCCTTGTGAAGAGGGCATAAGTAGAGGATGCATTTGAGGGAAGAAGGAAATAAATGAAGTTTAAACATATAAGGGAGAAGTCTAAGTGATGGTGGATGAGCTTAAGGTTGGGCGAACGAAGTAGGGTAAGGTGTAGGTGGCTTTAGACCAAAGCACAGAGCTAAGGAAGATGTCTGAATGACTGAGCGAACAAAGGTTTGAATGGGATAAACTACCAGGCTGAATGAAGGTCTGAATGGGATGAACGAAGGTCTGAATGACTGGGCCAAATCGAGGTCTAAACGTGCTGAATGAAGGTCTGAACGACTAGTTTGAATGAAGGTTTGAATGGGCTAAATGAAGGTCTGAAGGACCAGGCTAAATGAAGGTTTGAATGGCCTAAACAAAGGTCTCAATGACTAGGCCAAATGAAGGTCTAAATGACCGGGTTGAATGAAATCCTAAACGACCGAGCTGAATGGAAGTTTGAATGATGGGGCCGAATGGGAGTTTGAACAATGAGCCGAACATAAGTATGAATGACAGGCCTAACGAAGGTATGAACGATGAGCTAAACGAGCTGTGGTTGACTCGGCTCGGTAGGGGTGGGTGCTCCTGAATGACATTTGGGCATTGCTGAAAAGTGTAGGATGAATTGTGGTGTTTTGACACAATTGTTGAGAGGAGAGTTAGGGTTCCTTCACAAAGGTTGTACTTGTATATTTATTTGTAAAAGATTATTATTATCGTTATTGGGAAAACTCTTATAAGAGAGTTTCCCCTCCCATTACAGTTTGTATCCATTGTGCATATGTTATAAATTATTATGATGATGAATGTATTTCCACTCTGTTAAAAATATGAATTATTAGTAAAAAGTTAAAAATAATCTAAGTGTTGAATGTTAGGATTAGTTTTTACTTGAGAGTATTGGTGAAAAGAAATCGGGTACCGGTGCTACACCTGCTTATGTGTTGTTGAAATACTTAGCATTTTTTACATGGGCCCGTATGCCCGGGTGCATTCTCACATGACACAACCTGACCCACCCAAACGCGTTTACATGGATGCCATCACATGACCCGACCCAACCCAACTGCATGAGTTTACATGGGCGCTCTCCTAAGACATGACCAAACCTGCCCGAACTAGTCTACATGGGCATCAACACCTAACCAAAATGAATGCACAATGGAGAGCCAGGCAAATGGACCACATGAACATGCACAAGGCCCACTCCCGGTCACAACTTAGAATTTTTGATACAGGCATGTGTGCCCATGCGTGTGCTCACACAGAACGACTGACCGAACAAGTTTACACAAGTGCCCTCAAATGAACTGAATGAATGATTTTACACAGGCACTCTCAAAGGACCTGACCAAATGAGTTTACATGGCAAATGGCCCGCTTGAATGAGTTTACATGGGTGCCGTTAAATGACCCGCCTTAATGAGTTTACACGGGCGCCCTCAAATGACCCACCTGAACAAGTTTACATGGAAAAGGAAGGCACATGGGAGCATTGGGAAAACAAACCGCACAAACATGCAAAAGGCCCACCCCCGGTCACAACTTAGCATTTTTGACATGGTCCAATGTGCCTGAGTGTGCCCTCACATGACATGACCCGAATCGCCCAAATGAGTTTACATGAGCGTCCTCACACGACCTGACCCAACACGACTGAATGAATTTACATGGGAACCATCACACAACACAATCCAACCCACCTGAATGAGTTTGCATGGGCACCCACACACAACCAAAATGAAGGCACAATGGAGAGGCGGGAAAACGAGCCACACGAATGTGCACAAGGCCCACCCTCAATCACAACTTCGCATTTTTACTACAGGAATGTGTGCCCGAGTGCATCCTCACATAGAATGACCCGACTAAATAAGTTTACATGGCCCCCCTCAAACAAATCAACTGAATGAGTTTACATGGTCACCCTCAAACGACTTTCCTGAACAAGTCTACATTGGCGCCCTCAAATGATCTTCCTGAACGAGCGGGTGCCCTCAAATGACTTGTTTGAATGAGTTTACGTGGAAAATGAAGACACATGGGAGTTTTGGGCAAATTGACTACACAAATGTGCTCAAAGCCCACCCCCGATCACAACTTAGCATTTTTTACACAGGCCTATGCATCCAGGCACGCCCGCACACGACACGACTTGACCCACCCAAACAAGTTTACACGGGTGCCCTCACACAACCCGACCCAACACTACTGAATGTGTTTACATGGGTGCCCTCACATGAAATGACCCAACCCACCTAAAAGAGTTTACATGGGTGCCCACACACGATGGAAATGAAGGCACGAGAGAGAGGTAGACAAACGAGCTGCATGAATGTGCACAAGCCCCACCCCCGTCATAACTTAGAATTTTTGATATGGGCATGTGTGCCCAAGCGCGCCCTCACATGAAACAACCTGACCGAACAAATTTACACAGGTGTGCTCAAATGACTCATTGAACGGGTTTACATGGTCGCCCTCAAACAACCCACCCGAACGAGTTTACATGGGCGCACTCAATCAACCTGCTAGAACTAGTTTACATGGGCACTCTCAAATGACACACCCAAACGAGTTTACATGGAAAATGAAGGCACATGGGAGAGTTGGGAAAATAGGCCACATGAACGTGCACAAGGCCCACCCCTGGTCACAACTTAGCATTTTTGGCACGGCCCTGTGTGCCCAGGCATGCCATCACCCAAAACGACCCGGCCCGCTCGAACAAGTTTACACGAGTGCCCTCACTCGACCCGAACTGACACGACTGAATGAGTTTACATGGGCACCCTCACACGACATGACCTAACCTACGCAAATGAGTTTACATGGGCACCCACACATGACCGAAACGAAGGCACAAGGGAGAGGTGGGCGAATGAGCCACACGAACATGCACAAGGCCCATCCCTCTGCACAACTTAGCAATTTTTATATGGGCATGTGTGTGTTATGGATCCATTTGGGTACTTCACTCCCATCATCCAAATTAGTGTTTTAGGGCTCATCAAACCCTAATTTCAGTTACTGCATGCCCTATACAAGTCACCCTTTTGAATGCCTCCTTCCTAGACAGTTTCATGACTTGAAGACATCCTGAAATGACCTCTAAAGGGACCAGCGTAGGTAGGCCCATGTAAGGGTGCACTGCAGAGTAGTTGAGTCCATGCCAGGGTGCTCTGCGAAGCACTTAGGTCCTCTTTCACTTGTGCTAGGTGAGATTTAGCAAAATTCACATAGGGTCTGGGGAATATTCTTATCTCTTTGAGTCATCTAGAAGTTTCCCTCACTTATCAACTCTTATGAGCTCAAAAATGGATGAGGAATGAGTTAAGATACATCCTATCCTTTCATCATTTTCTGTTGGCTTGTAGGGGCCTGACCTAGGTTTAGATGTGATTAGCCAAACAAATCTCGGTACTACTGGCCCTTTCGGCAACAGTCCGCGGAGCATAGACTGAGGTCTCACCTGGAGTAGTAGGGGAAGGTGCTAGAACCAGGTTTTCACCCCCTAGAGATGTTTGATGGTTTTTGGTGGTCCACGGTTTGGCCCTGCCTACACGTCGCTACACGCACTTACCTGTACCTCACAGCCTGAGATGCTGCCTCTGTGCAGCCTTACTCGGGGGTCGAACAATGTTATTACCCAAGTCCTTACTAGTAATCCTATTTGATTTGATTAACTTATCGTATTTGTATGCATTCACTTATACTTAACAATATTCACAATTCATACAAGTGCATGCAACAAATAAACAATATAATTGCAATTCATATCCAACAGATAATAACCCAAGATAGATACATGTAATTTAGATAAAATTTCTCTTTATTATTCTTTCTGTTCGGTTATAGACTCTATCCTACCTTGCGCACTTAGCTAGAGGGGTCTGCAGACTTAGCTGCCAACTCTACTAGGCCTCTACGCACTCAACTACAGAGCCTCTTCCTACTACTATGACCTAAGACACACTTAGACACTTTCTCTATACATCAATCTCATACTTTTCTCTTCCTTCTTTTTTCACTATCTTTTTCACTTAGAGCTTCACTCTATTTATACAATCCCATGGTCTGTGGACCATGGGTAGGCTGACACTACATTCAAAACTTAGGGCAGACAACCCTATGAATCTAACATACAATTCTCTCTCCATGCCCACAATTTGCGGAGTTTTACAACAATAATACTTAAAACTTGGGCTTTGAGCCCCAAAATGTGATGTGGTGAGATTCCATGCCCAACAAGCCCCCAACACAAACATTATGACTCACCCTCGAGTCACTCAGTCGGTGTGGCAATCTTGGCGTGGAGTCCCTCCAGCTGGTCCCGAATGGCCTGAATGTCAGTAGTGCACTGAGCTGCTGCCTGCTGAACCCGCTGCATTCTTGCTTCTGAACCCTCGATTTCTAGCATTTTATGCTTCATTTGTGCATGCATTCCTTGAATCTATGCAAGATTTCCTTTAATATCTGCTGTAATTGTTAAAGCTTCATCAATCCATAGCTGGACATGCGCTTTTAGAACTGCTTCTTTGTGGTGTGCCACGTCCACCTGCTCTTTTAAATCCTTGGCCTCCTGCATCCTCACAAGTTGCTAAGTAAGGATGACTGACTGCATAGTCCCTCTAATGTTTTCATATTGTTGTTGGAGTTTGCGTGCCTCAGCCTCCAGCCACTGAATATTGGGGTCCTCCTGCAGTGTGGTGAGGACACCCAATGCCTACTCCAATATGTTGGTACAGTCGCGAACTTCACCTCCAATCTCTTCCATCCTTGCTGCAATAGCGCTACCGCACTAATCTCTGACTTCTGGGGGAGTGGAAGGCTGCGCCTTCAATCGCAGCTCGGTAATCTGGAGATTCAGCTCCAACTTCACTCTTGTTCTTTCCTTGCGTGTGTTTCAGACGCCACTTGCCAAAAAATGGATCCGTACTTCTTTTGGTAGGTGCACTACAATGGAAAACTCTGGGATGCATTGGCAAGTGTCATCAACTATCTATACCAACTATTGGTTTTGCGACACCAACTCGTCGCACTGCAAGCTAAGCTGTTCTATATTAATCTTTTTGTCGCTCAGAACCTGGATCACGAGAATCTCTTTGGCACGGAGTTCTGCTGTTATCCCATCTTGTAGCTGATAAAGTGTGTCATGGGGAAGGGAAACCAAGTTAAGGCCAATGCCTTTCCTTGTATTTAGTATCGTCCAATCCATTGTTCTCTCCGAGACTAGCGATCCCTCTAGCAAGGTTATCATATTGTCCATCTTCACGCAGAGCATCTGTTCTGTTGCTGACGTACCTATTTCGATGTGGGTAGACAAGGTACCCTCCTACGGGGGCCACACCTGTAACTCTTGCAGCTACACCCTTAGGTCCCCCAACACTATATGTTGCTCCATCATAAAGTCATGGAGCACTTCATTAGTGACATCACGAACCATCTTGCCAATGTCATGGAGATCACCTTCAGTTAAGGCGATTGGGTCGATGGCCAGTTTTGAGGCCTTGACCTTCTTTCTTGGACCTGATATTTCTACTATGTGCGGCCATTTGAGTTGTGTAGAGGTGGTCCCTGGGTCCACACTCTCCTCTGCAAGTTTTGTGTGCTTTGCCTCATGTCCTACAGACACGGCTTGGCCCTCCTTTGCCTGCACTGTTGCAGCCTCTGCTGTCTGCGTTGCTGCTGCTGCTTTGGTGGCCTTCTTTTTCTCCATGGCTACTTATGCTACTCACAGACTACCCTGACCTCGGTTTTCACTTATTCTTTCTACTTTCTCTCGGCCAGTTGGGTGATGCACAACTTGGAATCATCCTTCCTTTTCTGCGCTGTCGTCTTCCCCAACTCCACCAAATTTGGGGTGTGCCACTTGGGAGGCCACGTATCTAACACCTTAAAGATCACGTCGTTAGTGGATATGAATGGGAGCTTTGTCCACTACTACGTCAGATCTTTTCGTGCCCTGATGTAGATATTGTGCATGTCTACCTTGTATTCTACAAAACTCTGCAAATTGTTGTGTACCGTGTGGGACAAGCGTAGTCTCCTATTAATGCCGGACCTAGGCTCAGAGGTGATTTAGCTAAAAAAATCACAGTACTACTGGCCCTTTCAGCAACAGTCTGCAGAGCACAGACTGAGGTCTCACCCAAAGTAGTAGGGGAGGGTGCTAGAACCAGGTTTTCACACCCTATAGATGTCTGATGGTTTTCGGTGGTCCGTAGTTCGACCCTGCGTGCACGTTGCAACGCGCTCTTACCCATACCTCGTAGCTTAAGATTCTTCCTTCACGTAGCCTTACTCAGGGGCCGAACAATGTTATTACCCAAGTCCTTACTAGTAATCCTATCTGATTTGATTAACTTAGCTTATTTGTATGCTTTCAGTTATACTTAACAATATTCACAATTCATACAAGTGCACGCAGTAAATAAACAATATAATTGCAATTCATATCCAACAGATAATAACCCAAGACAGATACATGTAATTCAGATAAAACTTCTCTTTATTATTCTTTCTCTTCAGTTACAGACTCTATTCTACCCCGCACACTTAGTTGTAGGGGTCCGTGCACTCAGCTACGGACTCTACTAGGCCTCTGCGCACTCAGCTGCAAAGCCTCTTCCTACTACTATTACCCAAGACACACTTATACACTTTCTCTATACTTCTATCTTATACTTCACTCTTCCTTCTTTTTTCACTATCTTTTTCACTTAGAACTTTGCTCTATTTATACAATTCGATGGTCTGCGGACTATGGGTAGGACGACACTACATTCAAAACTTGGGGTGGAAAGCCCTATGACTCTAACATTCAATTCGCACTCCGAACCCACAATTCGTGGAGTTTTTACAACAATAATACTCAAAACTTCGGCTTTGAGCCCCAAAACATGTTGTGGGGGGATTCCATGCCCAACACCTTCCTTCGGAACTAATTCTGTGTATGGAAGGCCATTCAATACCCCCATTTATGACATAACCTCCTTCATCCTCCTATAAAATGAACACTCATCTAAGTGGTCAGGGGCTGGACTATGTTGAATTGTAAGGAGATAATTTTGCTATGAGAATTGACTTTGAGACAAGTATTGTTATGCTACAAGTTTGTCATTCTTTTGATGTGATGTGGATGGTATCCAAGCTGGAGGAGTGACCTCAAATCAGACTTGATGGTTGTAATTCCTTATTCTATTCAATAAAGTATTTGAACATTTTTCCCATATTCTTCTCTTGTCATATGATGCTTATATGTGTAAATATATCTGATTCCATTTACTTGTATTCAATAGATATTTTTCTTTGATCGGTTCTTTGTCTTCTGTTGATGTTTACAGGTACTTCTCAAGCATGTTAAGTACGAGAAGGAGTGATAGGATCGATACAAAGGATACAAGAGGAAAGTGGAACTACAAGTAGGTATTCTCATCTTTTTTGTCTTATCTATTGCTTATAGGAAAAGGCTAAAGTTCTTTAAATTGTTGTTCTAGATATGGCTACTTATCTAGGGAATTAGAATTTATCCGTAGATACTAAATTCTCCAAAAAAAATTGGCGACTCCACTGGGGAACGATCATCATTACAAGTAGCTTATCCACATCCTAGGACACCCTAGTAGACCTTACTTGCTTTCACTAATCTTATTTCATCTTTTTGAAGTGTTTTTTGGTCAAAAAATCAAGGTTAGATGACCCTTAAGTGGCCTCTCAAGAATCAGAGTAGGCTTGGTCAGGGGACAATGCTCTATAGAGCACCCTTGAGTGAGAGACAGTGCTCTGCAACATAGGCCCTCTTTGACCTGCGTTGATCCACCTTAGGTCAAATTTTCACCTCTGGATTGGGTTTTTTTCTCCAAATTTCCTTTTTTTTATACTTGTTGAAAGATCAATGATTGTAGTATCTCTGAAATCAACTTGTATTTCCTCTTTCAAGCCCTACTTTGGCTTGACTGATTAATTTTTCTTAAATGATTTCTTTATCATTATCATTTCATTGCCAAAGTTATATTATAGTCGATTAATCTTTGTTCAAAAGAAAGTGTCGTTAAAGTCCTCATTTCTTTCGAAAAGGAACTGTCGTAAAGTATTTGTTCTTGCAAAAAGATTGATTGATTGTATCTGAATTAATTTCCTTTTATTCATCTTAACATTAAGGAAATTGAAAAGAAAAAATTTCATTGTTCATATTGTAGTTTGTGAATGCTTGAAAGGAATAGCTAGGGAAATTGCATTAGATGTGCTCTTTGCTCTTTGTCAAAGATCTGATTGTTCTGTCCCTTTCTAGCTAAGGTTTTCATTGTTCAATTGAATGAAAATAATTCTTATCATATTAGTTGTATTTTAGGAATTGAAAACATACATCAAGTGGTGAACCTTGAAAGGAAAATTCTAAATAAGATCAATTTAAAATTTATCTTAATTTACCTAATGGAGAGATATAGCCTAATGAATAACATTTAGAGGTTCTAGGCTAGAGATGTGTTCTGGTGTTGTAAAACATAGCAGATGTCTCTAACTTATCTGTAATACATCCCGAGTGTGATATCTTATTCCACGTACATGAGTATATCGTAGCTCGTCCATGTACCTTTAGGTATATAGGGTGATGTTACAGTACATAAAGTATATGGGAATGCTCTCACTGTGCGGTTTTTCATTAGAAAACGATAATACGGATTGGGCCTCCACATACTTTCAGGTATATATGGGATGAAAACACTAGGTTGCTATCCATCCTTAGGTAACTGAGTTGGCCACCTTGTACACTTTGATACATCGAACACAACATTTGGATAGATTGCCTGCCCGTACTTCTCAGTTTGTCAAGAGGTATTCTGTAGTTCACAGTTACTTGGTAATCCTTTTGCCTAGATCATCCATTTTTTATTTTGCTTTGTTATTTTGATTAAAATAAATTTAATTGACCGTGGATAACATTCTCCATGCTCTCTCCTTAGTTGATGTTAGGTTGACACATATGGCAACAAATCTGGAGTCCACCGATCAAGGAATTCCTTCTGATGGGAATCCTAGTCCTTTTCCTCCTTTCGGAAATATTGGTGCTCCTTAAATGGCTACATTGTCCCTTCGGGGACTTACCATTGTCTTACCAGTATGGTTCTTTTCAACCTCCTTGGTTCAAAATGTCGTGATTTCTTTGCAATTGAGTACTCCTCCAACTGGACAAAATCAACCTCCAATTGATCCTAAAGTTGATCCTTTGCCTTCTGCCTTGGTTGTTTCTTCCTCCCCTTCTTCCTCTTCACCTAGTGAAAGTATTGGTACTAGTAACCAAGTGCATAAGAAGAAGAAGAAAATTCAGCAAGGGTGCAACCAAATAACCATTGCTTTGAATGGAATTTTTGATGAGAAACCGTTCGATAAGCCTCACAAAGTTCAATATCCATGCAAACTTTGTACGAGAGACAATATTCTTCGAAATTGTCCTGATATTCCTTAGATCTTAGAAGAATGGTCCTCTCATTCACATCATCCTGTGCCATCAACTTCTAGAGATCATGCTAGTGACACACCATCAACTAGTGGTAGTAAAGTTCATGGAAAGAAGGGTAAAGTTAAGTTTCCCTGTAGGTTATGCGAAGGGAATAACCCCATTCACCTTTGTCCCTATCTGGATGAAGCCCAAAAAGTGTTGGATAATCATCCTACTTCTCTATAGGGACTTCCATCTGGTTACATGAAACTCTCCTTTCATGCTTCACTAATTGATGAAGTAATTGACCCAAATCAAACGTCAGTCAAACCCACTCTCTCTGAATGTGAGTCCCATGAGTCTATACCTGACCAATCATAGGTTGAGGAAACAGCTGACCCAATTTCACCTTCAGCTAATTGTACCTTTCCCATAGAGAGTGAGTATGATACCATTCAGGTTCTTTTCGTTTCTTCAGATTGCAATGAGCTTGGGGTCAACCCTCATGTTCCATCAAGCCAGGAGGAAAATCCTTTATTTCTTGAAACTCAAGGGGGTGATACTTCCATTTCTATGGTACCCCCTCCAAGTAGTATGGTCACTTCCTTTGATTGGAATCCACTGGTAATATATCATCTTCCTTCTAATGTGCCTTTCCAGATCATAGTATAGGTTTGTAATATGATTGTATCTGGAACTATTATACATGAAGGTGAATATGTGAGTATCCTTTCCTCCACTACTTGGAAAGCACTCAGCTTGCCGTTGCTTGTGCCTATTACCCATAATCTATTGGATATTAACAGAGGAACCAGTCAACCATTAGGGAACCTCCCTCAGTTACCTATTACTTTGGGAAGAAAAATTGTTTATCTCAATGTGCAGGCAGTCCCAGTCCCTTTAGATTACAATTTACTTCTTGGGATCGACTATATTTATGACATGGGAGCTATTGTTTCAACACTCTTTCGAGTGATTTGTTTCCCGCTTGAAGGCAGAATTGTCATCGTTGACTAGCTTTCATTTCTCGGTCCAAATATGGCTTCCAGTCAACCATCTTCCCTAATGGTCCTTTTGTACCAATGGTATCTTCCCCGCCATGGGTCAATTATGTGGAAACTTGTTCCATGCCTACATCAATTGATGATCAATCTCATGATTTTGTACATTATGTACTAAGGGCATTGGAACCAGATCTTGGTTTCCTTGATATCGATCCCTTCCAGAGCATTGTTCTCCCATCAGATGAGAACCTCTTGGAAGTCATGACCTCATATGGGTTGTGATCAAGGAATATGAGGAAAAGTCCTTTTCTTGTGTCAACCTCATTAAAAATTGAAACAAGGAATATGAGGACAGTGCCTTGTCTTGTGTCAACCTCGTTAGAAAATGAAACAAGGAATATGAGGATATTTCCTTGTCTTGTATCAACCTTGTTAAAAAATGAAACAAAGAATATGAGGATAGTTCTTTTACTATGTCAACCTCATTAAAAAATGAAATAAGTCACATGAGGATCGTTCTTGTACTGTGTCAACCTCATTAAAAAATGAAACAGCTCCCATGAGGATAGTTCCTTGTCTTGTGTCAACCTCATTAAAAAATGAAACAAGAAATATGAGGATAGTTCCTAGTCTTGTGTCAACCTCGTTAAAAAATGAAACAAAGGGCATGAGCATAGTTCCTTGTCTTGTGTCAAGATCGTTAAAAAATGAAACAAGGAATATGAGGATAGTTCCTTGTCTTGTGTCAACCTCATTAAAAAATGAAACAAGGAAAATGAGGATAGTTATTTTACTATGTCAACCTCATTAAAAAATGAAACAGGTTCCTGAGTAGAATTCCTTGTCTTGTGTCAAGCTCATTAAAAAATGAAACAAGGTCCCCTGGAGCAAAGTTCCAAGTCAATTCTTTGATTAGATCTCATAAAATCCTAGTCAAGTCTTTCACTTGATCTCATATATGAACCTTCATTCCATCCACCTCATAACCACAAGTTGTCCACTTAGCTGAATGCAATGAAGCTTGGGGGACATGCACCTAGTCTCGAGTCATCATGTTGGGGGCATGTAAACTAAACTCAAGCATAGTTTTTCATTTCAAACTTGTGTAAAAATGAAGCTAAATTCAAGCATAGTTCTTCATTTTAAGCTTGTGTAAAAATGAAACTAAATCTAAGCATAGTTTTTCATTTCAAGCTTGTGTAAACATGAAACTAAATCCAAGCATAGATCCTTATGGTTCAAGATTGTGTAAAAATGAACCCATCTGTCACACAGAATAAGTCGATCTTGTGGACAAGATAGACCTTCCTAGAATCTAAAGAAGACCTAATGATAAGCAAACCATTCAAACACTATCTTTCTCTAAATATGCTTTTATAAACAAAGGAAAACAAGTGTTTTTAGGCCTACCTTAGGTCCAACGCAAGTTTGTGGAAGCCTTCGCTCCTTCGATCCAAATGAGCTCCTTTGTCGCAAATCTGCAAACACAAACAAGCAAACAAATTAAATAGCACCTAAAAATCCAATATCATAAAACATATTTAACATGAAAGTCAAGGAATTCATGAAATAAATGACATGAGACAATTTGTTGAGAAAAATGAGTTTGATTGTATTAATTCAAATCAAGAAGAACTTTACAACCTGTGCCTTGACGCTGTACAAGCTCCTCCCAGGGTCTAGCAAGAAGTCTCCTCTACTTTGATAAGTTTCACTCTCTTCCCAATGAAGCCATAAAAGGTATGTGATCTCTCCTCTTAAGCTCAACTAGGAAGTCTTAATTTCACCAGCATTTACCCTCAAAAATGTTCAGCTTATAACCTCTTTAGCAACCAGCCCAATGCCTGAATTTATAGTGCAATGGAGGGAAGTTACTAGGTCCTCCTTCAAAGGGATAAAGCCCTCCTTCAAAGGGATAGCTCCTCTCATCAAGGGATTAGCTCCTTCTCTTTTGGGATGCATGAACCACATAAGAGCAGCCAATCCACGTCAAAATTCCTTCTAGAATCATCTAGAATTAACCCAAAGTGAGTTTTTTAGAATAAACTTGCGCCTTTTTGACTTTCACAGGGGTCCGCACCCACACCTTTAGGGACAGAGCGGGGAGGTCCACAGTTTTTGTAAAGAGAAGATGTGGGACTGCAGGCAATAGTGGGAGAAAGTGCGGAACCAGAGTTTTATTGATTTTCAATGTCTTTCTCTCAATTTCAAAGCTTGACTTGAAGAGCTGAGGTCTGAGACTTTCTTAGGAGGACAGTACAAGTGATGATAGACCCATACTAACTGCAAAAAATCATGGCGACAATATTTCTGTGTAACAGATTGCCCCCTAAAGTGAGAAGTTTGTAGTAGATGAGGATTTCATTTATCATTTAGGAAGAGTGAAGTACTTTATCATTTCGAGGATCATCTTGTGGAGAGCCCGGTTGGAACCTGTAAAAACATTCAATGCAAGATATATATATGAGATCATATCATCACTGAGGTAGGCATTCCCATACTCAGATCAAAACTAACTTAGAAAACTAGTTACTGCTCTGATACAGGAATGATCTTGTAATACATCACAAGTATAGACTCATGTGGACACAATATGGACGCAACCATCCATTTATGAATAGTCCATTACATAATGAATACAAAATTCCTCGCAACCTGGATTGTGGAAACTAGATCCAGGGTCTTCATTTCTACTTCCCGAAACAGTACGATTCTATCCATGCGAATGAATGTGTTGGAGTCGAACATGGTAGAAACCACTTGATTACCAGTCAATGATGTAAACTGTTAACAAGTATGAGAGAAACCACTAGTGATTTCAGTGGTTCTCAAAGTACCCAGTACAATCCATGAGATGTGAATAAATGTGTTGATGTCGAACATGTCACGGAATCCTTTGATCGAAGGTCAATGATGCAACCTGTCATTAAAGGCGAGAAACCTACCATTGAGGCATGCATATCCCAAGCTACTGACGATTTCTAAATCATCTTTCTAGATAATGAGCTGAAGTCGATAGAAAGCGATCCGCCGCAGGCAAGCCCACAACACGAAATCATAGATCAAGTTGAAGAAATTTAGTTGCATGGACTGACTCAGGGATGGTCAAGATGTATCACAGATATTTTGCAGATGAATGGCTTATTGGCAGTGACCTCTTGAACACGCAATGACACAACAGATGGCTTGGTGAAAATTGACCCAAAGTTAATACCCAGAAACCGGCTGAAGACATTCAATGTGGTTTGATCAACTGTTAGGCAAAGGATTTCCCAACCCAGGTGAATAAAAGTGTCGTGTTCAAGAGTGGTTACAAAGTATGACAAGCAGGCTCATTTTTCTCTCTTTCCCCCACCATTTCTGGCAAGTACCTCTTTATTTTTTAACAAGCTTGAGGAGGATAACATTTACTTGATTATAAGCTCATCCTTCGGATGAGTCCAACTTAGTTTAAATTCGAATCCTAAGAAGGAGTGGTTCGTTCCTGTTCGTAATTGAACAGGTCCTTTACTGTGAAATTTTAACGCGTCTAGTATAGGAGAAACTCGGCGTTTTTCAATTTTAGAGAGTCTGAAAAAACTTAAGAAGACTCCAAGGTTGACCTTTTTCGTAAATTTGTGACTCCCAAGCCCGAAAAAGTATAAAATAATACTTGAGAGAACCGCTTGATCTTTTACGAACAAGGAGTACTTTTCGTAATTAGTGCCCTTGATCCGAAAAAGTAAAAAAGTGATCAATGACACGTCGTTTTATAACCAATATCGAATTTGTAATGACAAAAATCCGGCAATCTTTTCGTGTTTTTACGGTCAGTAAAGAGTTGTAAGTGGACCATCTTTTAATTCCATTTTAACAAGTTTAAAAGAAGAACTCGACAATATTTTCATGTTTCAGGAGTCATAAAAGAGCTTAAAGGTGACTCTAAATGTTTTTCGTCGAAAATGATAGGTTTCGCCTGAATAATCCGTTATCCTGAACAAAAACGCAAACATTACTCATACCTGTTTGAAATGGATAAAAATGTCACAAAAATACCTTTCCAAAGTGAAACATAAGCAAATTTGCAATTTATTTACTCAAAAAACTTATAAAAAGGGTCTTCGTCAATTCTTTTTTACCGTTTGAGTTTTGGGTGAGAAAATAGTGCTTTTGTTCAGAAAACTTCCCGTGAAGATTGCGGAAAATCCAACCGTCAGAATTGAACGACGTCTTCTCTAGGTAATCCACATCATCCTACTCTTCATTTTTAATCATTTCATTTCTTGTTTTAGGTTTTATTTCATTTTTTGGAGGGTTTTTAGGCTTAAAACCTGCGCACGGGGCCCGCAGGTGTACCACTGCCAGCCCGCGGACCCCGACTTTTTCTCAATGGGGAAAAATTTAGGGGTCCACGCCTTCCATGTAGACAAGGTGTGGACCCACGAACTTTGTATAACTCAGAGGGTGCGGTCCCCGCCACAAGGGTTTTTAACCCAAAAATTCTCAAAATTGACCCAAACAAATTAATTTCTAGCATTCTAATTTGTCTTTTAACTTGATGCAGAGAGTACATCATGCTAGATTTGCGTGAACGAGAGCATGAGGACGTGGATGCTGCCGCATTGAATCACCAACCTTCAATCGATGCATTTAAGGCCTGCGGCTTGTACAAATTCTGGGCCATTCCTGGCATGAGAGCCCAGGTGGATTTCTTACAGTGGTTGGTTGACAGATGGAGCATACAGGACCAGTGCTTCTTCATTGGTGGCCACCAGCTCGAAATCGAGCCGGAAGATATATATTTCTTGACTGGTTTGCCTAAGAGAGGCGAAGACTTGACTCTATTCGGGGCTAGGCCAGGTGGCCAGTCTGTCGATAGCCTCCGGCTAGAGTTCTACAACAGCTAGGCTAGAGACAAAGGGATAGACATAAAAACCATATCCCTTCCTGAACTCATGGTGATCGCGTTTACTGTCACCAGACTTTGCGAGAGTGCTGCATTACATGTTGCCACCGGATCCCAGATGCGTATGGCAGTTGATTGGTTTCGAGGCACCATCTTCAATTGGTGCGATGTTGTGTTGGCCAATGTGAAAGGCCAACTGACCAGAGCCAAGAATGGACAACTAAAGACCTTTGGTTATGGGGCTTTGGTTGTGAGCTTTGGTCTGGAGAGGGTTCCCATGTTGATCCCGTAGCACCTTACTATTGGAGCTGGGCTTCCTCGAGAGCCCAAATTGATGCGATGGGTTGCAGTTATGGCCCGTCATCTGGACGAGGGGACAGAGGTTGTTCAATTCAAACCTGAGTATTTCCAATGGTTGGAAAACCATGTTTTTTCTATTCAAGACTTCCCATATGCTGGGGTAGATTTTTGTGGTGACCCAGACATGGCTCTTCCACCAGGAGAGCAATGGGATGACTCAGGTAAAATCATTTTCAACATTTTTTCTATTTTAAATTTTTTATTATTTTTCCATCGTCCCAAAACTGATAATAAAACTTTTAAATGCAGATGTGGGTCCACAGCGACCAGCGGCTCTCCAGCCTTACGAGAGGAAACAACCAGTCGCAGCTGCGCCAGCCCCACAGGATGAATCAACAGAGGTTTTGGCCGACTTGGAGGGTCATCTAGAGCGCTTGACAGGAGATATTCCGAAGACCACTATAGACGAAATTCCTCGTCGGCTTCAATGCTATGTGATTGGGGTCCCAGGATCTTTTTTAGGAAGTTCCTTTGCAAGGTGGCCTGTGCAGTGGTTTCTTATCGAGATCATCACTAGTGATAGGATGATCGCCATTGTGGGCACATATGACATTTTTGTTTTTTGTACTTATCATTTTTGCCAATCATAAGGTGTTTTTCAACCTATGATCGAGGATGATGTATTTTTTAACACACTCCTATATATATATATATATATATATATATATATATATATATATATCACTATTACTGGCTTATCTTGTAAATCATGTTATGGAATGATTTTACATTTACTTGTATGATTATTGCAAATGTCTATTTAACATTTGAGAAGCAATTGCATCTGCTAATGTATTTAAAGATCTTGGAATATGCTGATACTCAATATAATCAAATTCACGTTCCAAGAGATGCACTCTCAAAAATAATCTTAATAACACTGGATTTCTAATGGCATACACTCTATTAAGTTGTAATACAACAAGTTCAGAATCTAACCTCACTATCAAACTCCGAATCCCAAATGAAATAGATTCAGATAATAGCTTAATCACTGCACTATACTCGATAATGTTGTTCGTTGTTTGATCGAGGCTTACGCCATGTATAGATACTAACTCGTTAGAGGGCGAATAGATAACCCAAGCTGCGGAAGAAATATTTCGTGTATTACGACAAGCACCATCAACAAAACCAATGTATGTTTGGAGAGGCATCGACATCTACAATATCAAGAGTAAAACCAAGATAAGCAGGAATAATGACGAAAAAACACTCTCTAAGCTAAGCACACTATTTAAACTAAAACACACCAGCTAGAAAGAAAAACTATCCTAACTAAAAATCTCCATACTCATTCTTTAAGCATAATACCTCTTCAGGTAAAGACCATTTCTGGGTTTACCCAAAGAGTCCCCGTCAAAGTCTACCAATTCATAGGCCCCTTTTGCTAGCTTTCGCTTGACAACATAAGGACCATGCCACATAGGAATGAATTTTCCAACGCCTAATTTATCATTAGCTTGATCGTAAACTAAGACTAGATCTCCTTCCGAAAAATTTCGAGGGGTCACATTTCGATCATACTGAGCTTTCATACGTTTTGCGTGAGTCTCGATCGCCAATGAAGCATCACGTCGATTCTCATCTAATTGAGCCAAGTATAAAAAACGCTTTTCCTCTTTGGAAGTGGCTGGAAGTAACTCGATGGCCATTTGCAATGACGGGATTTCGCATTCAATGGGCAACATAGCTTCCAAACCATAAACTAGTTGGAAAGGAGTGAACCCTGTTGATGTTTTTACTGAAGTTCGGTACGCCCAAAGCACTGAAAATAGCATGTTATGCCAATTCGACCGATGAATCCCAATGATTTGTCGGATCATGATGACTAAAACTTTGTTGATGGATTCACCCAGACCATTAGCTTGTGGATAATAAGGAGTTGAACTATCGTGACGCAAACCAAGTTGGCCTGTAATTTCGGTCATCATAACGTTTTGGAAATGATACCCATGACCAGTGATTATCGCTTGTGGGACACCAAACCTAGCAATTATATGATTGAACATGAAAATTGCAGTTGTCTTGCCATCTGCCTCAAATGTAGGCATCGCCTCGGCCCACTTGGTAAAATAATCTACCGCAAGGATGATATATGCATGCCCCCCGGCTGAGTGAGGGTTACATGTAATAAAATTGATACCCCATTTGGAAAACGACCAATGTCAATTATAGGGTGGAGAGGAGCAGGTGGAGCGTGCATCTTTCGAGCAAATATTTGGTAGTTGTGGCATTTTCAGACCGCAGTAATACAATCTTTAAACAAAGATGGCCAGAAGTAGCCAACGTGCAATATATTTTGGGTTGTGGCATACCCAGACATATGACCGCCACACGCTCCATAGTGACAGTCATTTAGAACCCTTTCAGCTTCCTCATGAGTTAAGCAACGTCGAAAAACAGAGTCCACCCCACGATGATAAAGAGTATCTCCAATAATCCTGAATTGTTGGGATTGGAATCGTATTTTCCGATGTTTTGACCTTGAAATTTTTGGCCGAAAGGATTGGGTCCAGAGATAAACGATGATATCCCCATACCATGGATCTAAATTTCTGATTAGAAACAAGGATTCATCCGCAATGGGCTCCTCCGCCACAGTTTTCGTGTCAGCACGCGGGAAGTCACACATTAACTCCGCAAAAACTAAAGATTTCTTACACTTAGGTTTTTCAAATTTCAAGTCGAATGCCTGCAGGATAACAATCCATTTAGAGTACTTGCCCCCTAGTAATTGCTTAGTCAAAATGTAGATCATAGGGTTGCAATCTGAAATTACTGTAGTTTTACGTAGTAAAATGTAGTGATGAAAACGTTGGATGGCTTGAACAGCTGCCAATGCCAATTTCTCCACATGTGAGTATTTTAGCTCAGTTGGATTTAAAGTTTGACTAAGGTAATATATCACATGCTTAGTTCCGAAATCATCTTCCTGAACTAAGACCATTCCAATGGTGGAATGAGAGGCGGCGAGATACAAGAAGTAATCCTGGTTGTAGTTGGGAGGATGCAATAACGATGCATGGGTCAACGCGTGTTTTAGTGCATCAAAAGATTTCTGAGCTATCTCATCCCAATAGAATGGAGTATTCTATTTCATCAACCGGGTAAAACCCTTTGTAACCTCGGTGTAGTTAGGAATGAATCGTCGTAAAAAGTTTGCTTTCCCTTGCAAACTTTGGAGTTGGCGAAGACTCGAAGGAGGAGGCAATTTGACAATAGCTTCGACCTTCGAGGGATCGACGCGAATGCCGGCTTTCGAAACTACAAAACCCAGCAATCGACCCGTTTCTATATAGAAGACACATTTGTGTGGGTTCAACCGAATTCGATAATACCTACACCTCATAAAGGTTGCTCGTAAATGGACGAGGTGATCTACTCGATGTAATGAATGAGCAGGCAAATCATCGAGATAAGGTTGCACAATGTGCTTGATTTCATGAAATGCATAAGGCATGGCCCTTTGAAAAGTTCCTTCGGCATTCTTGAGCCCAAAAGGTAGTTTGAAATAAGAAAATGTCCCCCATGGACAAATGAAAGCCGTTTTTGGTTGATCGGCAGGTAGAATATTGATTTGATTGTATCCAGAAAAACCATCCATGAAGGAGAATATTTTGTTGCTGGCACAATCATCAATGATTTGATCGATATAGGGAGTTGGGTAATTGTCCTTTGGACAGGCTCGATTAATGTCCCTATAATTGATGCATATTCTTATTGTTCCTTGCTTTTTGTTAACTGGAACAATATTCGATACCCAATCCGTTAACTTAGACACTTTCTTTATACATCAATCTCATACTTTTCTCTTCCTTCTTTTTTCACTATCTTTTTCACTTAGAGCTTCACTCTATTTATACAATCCCATGGTCTATGGACCATGGGTAGGCTGACACTACATTCAAAACTTAGGGCAGACAACCCTATGAATCTAACATACAATTCTCTCTCAGTGCCCGTAATTTGCGGAGTTTTTACAACAATAATACTTAAAACTTGGGCTTTGAGCCCCAAAATGTGATGTGGTGAGATTCCATGCCCAACAAGCCCCCAACACAAACATTGTGACTCGCCCTCGAGTCACTCAGTCGGTGTGGCAATCTTGGCGTGGAGTCCCTCCAGCTGGTCCCGAATGGCCTGGATGTCAGCAGTGCACTGAGCTGCTGCCTGCTGAACCCGCTGCAATCTTGCTTCTGAACCCTCGATTTCTAGCATTTTATGCTTCATTTGTGCATGCATTCCTTGAATCTACACAAGATTTCCTTTAATATCTGCTGTAATTGTTAAAGCTTCATCAATCCATAACTGGACATGCGCTTTTAGAACTGCTTCTTTGTGGTGTGCCACGTCCACCTGCTCTTTTAAATCCTTGGCCTCCTGCATCCTCACAAGTTGCTAAGTAAGGATGACTGACTGCATAGTCCCTCCAATGTTGTCATATTGTTGCTGGAGTTTGCGTGCCTCAGCCTCCAGCCACTGAATATTAGGGTCCTCCTGCAGTGTGGTGAGGACACCCAATGCCTGCTCCAATATGTTGGTACAGTCGCGAACTTCACCTCCAATCTCTTCCATCCTTGCTGCAATAGCGCTACCGCACTAATCTCTGACTTCTGGGGGAGTGGAAGGCTGCGCCTTCAACCGCAGCTCGGTAATCTGGAGATTCAGCTCCAACTTCACTCTTGTTCTTTCCTTGCGTGTGTTTCAAACGCCACTTGCCAAAATATGGATCCGTACTTCTATTGGTAGGTGCACTACAATGGAAAACTCTGGGATGCATTGGCAAGTGTCATCAACTATTTGTACCAACTATTGGTTTTGCGACACCAACTCGTCGCGCTGCAAGCTAAGCTGTTCTATATTAATCTTTTTGTCACTCAGAACCTAGATCACGCGACTCTCTTTGGAACGGAGTTCTGCTGTTATCCCATCTTGTAGCTGATAAAGTGTGTCATGGGGAAGGGAAACCAAGTTAAGGCCAATGCCTTTCCTTGTATTTAGTATCGTCCAATCCATTGTGCTCTCCGAGACTAGCGATCCCTCTAGCAAGGTTATCATATTGTCCATCTTCACACAGAGCATCTGTTCTGCTGCTGACGTACCTATTTCGATGTGGGTAGACAAGGTACCCTCCTACTGGGGCCACACCTGTAACTCTTGCAGCTGCACCCTTAGGTCCCCCAGCACTATATGTTGCTCCATCATAAAGTCATGCAACACTTCATTAGTGACATCACAAACCATCTTGCCAATGTCATGGAGATCACCTTCAGTTAAGGCGATTGGGTCGATGGCCAGTTTTGAGGCCTTGACCTTCTTTCTTGGACTTGATATTTCTACTATGTGCGGCTGTTTGAGTTGTGTAACAGATTTCCCCCTAAAGTGAGAAGTTTGTAGTAGATGAGGATTTCATTTATCATTTAGGAAGAGTGAAGTACTTTATCATTTCGAGGATCATCTTGTGGAGAGCCCGGTTGGAACCTGTAAAAACATTCAATGCAAGATATATATATGAGATCATATCATCGCTGAGGTAGGCATTCCCATACTCAGATCAAAACTGACTTAGAAAACTATTTACTGCTCTGATACAGGAATGATCTTGTAATACATCACAAGTATAGACTCATGTGGACACAGTATGGACGCAACCATCCATTTATGAATAGTCCATTATATAATGAATACAAAATTCCTCGCAACCTGGATTGTGGAAACTAGATCCAGGGTCTTCATTTCTACTTCCCGAAACAGTACGATTCTATCCATGCGAATGAATGTGTTGGAGTCGAACATGGTAGAAACCACTTGATTACCAGTCAATGATGTAAATTGTTAACAAGTATGAGAGAAACCACCAGTGGTTTCAATGGTTCTCAAAGTACCCAGTACAATCCATGAGATGTGAATAAATGTGTTGATGTCGAACATGTCACGGAATCCTTTGATCGAAGGTCAATGATGCAACCTGTCGTTAAAGGCGAGAAACCTACCATTGAGGCATGCATATCCCAAGCTACTGACGATTTCTAAATCATCTTTCTAGATAATGAGCTGAAGTCGATAGAAAGCGATCCGCCGCAGGCAAGCCCACAACACGAAATCATAGATCAAGTTTAAGAAATTTAGTTGCATGGACTGACTCAGGGATGGTCAAGATGTATCACAGATATTTTACAGATGAATGGCTTATTGGCAGTGACCTCTTGAACACGCAACGACACAACATATGGCTTGGTGAAAATTGACCCAAAGTTAATACCCAGAAACCGGCTGAAGACTTTCAATGTGGTTTGATCAACTGTTAGGAAAAGGATTTCCCAACCCAGGTGAATAAAAGTGTCGTGTTCAAGAGTGGTTACAAAGTATGACAAGCAGGCTCATTTTTCTCTCTTTCCCCCACCATTTCTGGCAAGTACCTCTTTATTTTTTAACAAGCTTGAGGAGGATAACATTTGCTTGATTATAAGCTCATCCTTCGGATGAGTCCAACTTAGTTTAAATTCGAATCCTAAGAAGAAGTGGTTCGTTCCTGTTCGTAATTGAACAGGTCCTTTACTGTGAAATTTTAACGCGTCTAGTATAGGAGAAACTCGGCGATTTTCAATTTTAGAGAGTCTGAAAAAACTTAAGAAGACTCCAAGGTTGACCTTTTTCGTAAATTTGTGACTCCCAAGCCCGAAAAAGTATAAAATAATACTTGAGAGAACCGCTTGATCTTTTACGAACAAGGAGTACTTTTCGTAATTAGTGCCCTTGATCCGAAAAAGTAAAAAAGTGATCAACGACACGTCGTTTTATAACCAATATCGAATTTGTAACGACAAAAATCTGGCAATCTTTTCGTGTTTTTATGGTGAGTAAAGAGTTGTAAGTGGACCATCTTTTAATTCCATTTTAACAAGTTTAAAAGAAGAACTCGACAATATTTTCATGTTTCAGGAGTTAGAAAAGAGCTTAAAGGTGACTCTAAATGTTTGTCGTCGAAAATGATAGGTTTCGCCTGAATAATCCATTATCCTGAACAAAAACGCAAACATTACTCATACCTGTTTGAAATGGATAAAAATGTCACAAAAATACCTTTCCAAAGTGAAACATAAACAAATTTGCAATTTATTTACTCAAAAAACTTATAAAAAGGGTCTTCGTCAATTAATTTTTACCGTTTGAGTTTTGGGTGAGAAAATAGTGCTTTTGTTCAGAAAACTTCCCGTGAAGATTGCGGAAAATCCAACCGTCAGAATTGAATGCCGTCTTCTCTAGGTAATCCACATCATCCTACTCTTCATTTTTAATCATTTCATTTCTTGTTTTAGGTTTTATTTCATTTTTTGGAGGGTTTTTAGGCTTAAAACCTGCGCACGGGGGCCCGCAGGTGTACCACTGCCAGCCCGCAGACCCCGACTTTTTCTCAATGGGGAAAAATTTTGGGGTCCACGCCTTCCATGTAGACAAGGTGTGGACCCACGAACTTTGTATAACTCAGAGGGTGCGGTCCCCGCCGCAAGGGTTTTTAACCCAAAAATTCTCAAAATTGACCCAAACAAATTAATTTCTAGCATTCTAATTTGTCTTTTAACTTGATGCAGAGAGTACATCATGCTAGATTGGCGTGAACGAGAGCATGAGGACGTGGATGCTGCCGCATTGAATCACCAACCTTCAATCGATGCATTGAAGGCCTGCGGCTTGTACAAATTCTGGGCCATTCCTGGCATGAGGGCCCAGGTGGATTTCTTACAGTGGTTGGTTGACAGATGGAGCATACAGGACCAGTGCTTCTTCATTGGTGGCCACCAGCTCGAAATCGAGCCGGAAGATATATATTTCTTGACTGGTTTGCCTAAGAGAGGCGAAGACTTGACTCTATTCGGGGCTAGTCCAGGTGGCCAGTCTGTCGATAGCCTCCAGCTAGAGTTCTACAACAGCTAGGATAGAGACAAAGGGATAGACATAAAAACCATATCCCTTCCTGAACTCATGGTGATCGCGTTTACAGTCACCAGACTTTGCGAGAGTGCTGCATTACATGTTGCCACTGGATCCCAGATGCGTATGGCAGTTGATTGGTTTCGAGGCACCATCTTCAATTGGTGTGATGCTGTGTTGGCCAATGTGAAAGGCCAACTGACCAGAGCCAAGAACGGACAACTAAAGACCTTTGGTTATGGGGCTTTGGTTGTGAGCTTTGGTCTGGAGAGGGTTCCCATGTTGATCCTGTAGCACCTTACTGTTGGAGCTGGGCTTCCTCGAGAGCCCAAATTGATGCGATGGGTTGCAGTTATGGCCCGTCATCTGGACGAGGGGACAGAGGTTGTTCGATTCAAACCTGAGTATTTCCAATGGTTGGAAAACCATGTTTTTTCTATTCAGGACTTCCCATATGCTGGGGTAGATTTTTGTGGTGACCTATACATGGCTCTTCCACCAGGAGAGCAATGGGATGACTGAGGTAAAATCATTTTCAACATTTTTTCTATTTTAAATTTTTAATTATTTTTCCATCGTCCCAAAACTGATAATAAAACTTTTAAATGCAGATGTGGGTCCACAGCGACCAGCGGCTCTCCAGCCTTACGAGAGGAAACAACCAGTCGCAGCTGTGCCAGCCCCACAGGATGAATCAACAGAGGTTTTGGCCGACTTGGAGGGTCATCTAGAGCGCTTGACAGGAGATATTCCGAAGACCACTATAGACGACATTCCTCGTCGGCTTCAACGCTATGTGATTGGGGTCCCAGGATCTTTTTTAGGAAGTTCCTTTGCAAGGTGGCTTGTGCAGTGGTTTCTTATCGAGATCATCACCAGTGATAGGATGATCGCCTATTGTGGGCACATATGACATTTTTTTTTTTGTACTTATCATTTTTTCCGATCATAAGGTGTTTTTCAACCTATGATCGAGGAAGATGTATTTTTTAACACACTCCTATATATATATATATATATCACTATTATTGGCTTATCTTGTAAATCATGTTATGGAATGATTTTACATTTACGTGTATGATTATTGCAAATGTCTATTTAACATTTGAGAAGCAATTGCATCTGCTAATGTATTTAAAGATCTTGGAATATGCTGATACTCAATATAATCAAATTCACGTTCCAAGAGACGCACTCTCAAAAATAATCTTAATAACATTGGATTTCTAATGGCATACACTCTATTAAGTTGTAATACAACGAGTTCAGAATCTAACCTCACTATCAAACTCTGAATCCCAAATGAAATAGATTCAGATAATAGCTTAATCACTGCACTATACTCGGTAATGTTGTTCGTTGTTTGATCGAGGCTTACGCCATGTATAGATACTAACTCGTTAGAGGGCGAATAGATAACCCAAGCTGCGGAAGAAATATTTCGTGTATTACGACAAGCACCATCAACAAAACCAATGTATGTTTGGAGAGGCATCGACATCTACAATATCAAGAGTAAAACCAAGATAAGCAGGAATAATGACGAAAAAACACTCTCTAAGCTAAGCACACTATTTAAACTAAAACACACTAGCTAGAAAGAAAAACTATCCTAACTAAAAATCTCCATACTCATTCTTTAAGCATAATACCTCTTCAGGTAAAGACCATTTCTGGGTTTACCCAAAGAGTCCCCGTCAAAGTCTACCAATTCATAGGCCCCTTTTGCTAGCTTTCGCTTGACAACATAGGGACCATGCCACATAGGAATGAATTTTCCAGCACCTAATTTATCATTAGCTTGATCGTAAACTAAGACTAGATCTCCTTCCGAAAAATTTCGAGGGGTCACATTTCGATCATACTGAGCTTTCATACGTTTTGCGTGAGTCTCGATCGCCAATGAAGCATCACGTTGATTCTCATCTAATTGAGCCAAGTATAACAAACGCTTTTCCTCTTTGGAAGTGGCTGGAAGTAACTCAATGGCCATTTGCAATGACGGGATTTCGCATTCAATGGGCAACATAGCTTCCAAACCATAAACTAGTTGGAAAGGAGTGAACCCTGTTGATGTTTTTACTGAAGTTCAGTACGCCCAAAGCACTGAAAATAGCATGTTATGCCAATTCGACCGATGAATCCCAATGATTTTTCGGATCATGATGACTAAAACTTTGTTGATGGATTCACCCAGACCATTAGCTTGTGGATAATAAGGAGTTGAACTATCGTGACGCAAACCAAGCTGGCCTGTAATTTCGGTCATCATAACGTTTTGGAAATGATACCCATGACCAGTGATTATCGCTTGTGGGACACCAAACCTAGCAATTATATGATTGAACATGAAAATTGCAGCTGTCTTGCCATCTGCATCAAATGTAGGCATCGCCTCGGCCCACTTGGTAAAATAATCTACCGCAAGGATGATATATGCATGCCCCCCGGCTGAGTGAGGGTTACATGTAATAAAATCGATACCCCATTTGGAAAAGGACCAATGTCAATTATAGGGTGGAGAGGAGCAAGTGGAGCGTGCATCTTTCGAGAAAATATTTGGCAGTTGTGGCATTTTCAGACCGCAGTAATACAATCTTTAAACAAAGACGGCTAGAAGTAGCCAACGCGCAATATATTTTGGGTTGTGGCATACCCAGACATATGACCACCACACGCTCCATAGTGACAGTCATTTAGAACCCTTTCAGCTTCCTCATGAGTTAAGCAACGTCGAAAAACAGAGTCCACCCCACGATGATAAAGAGTATCTCCAATAATCCTGAATTGTTGGGATTGGAATCGTATTTTCTGATGTTTTTACCTTGAAATTTCTGGCCGAAAGGATTGGGTCCGGAGATAAACGATGATATCCCCATACCATGGATCTAAATTTCTGATTAGAAACAAGGATTCATCCGCAATGGGCTCCTCCGCCACAGTTTTCGTGTCAGCACGCGGGAAGTCACACATTAACTCCGCAAAAACTAAAGATTTCTTACACTTAGGTTTTTCAAATTTCAAGTCGAATGCCTGCAGGATAACAATCCATTTAGAGTACTTGCCCCCTAGTAATTGCTTGGTCAAAATGTAGATCATAGGGTTTCAATCCGAAATTACTGTAGTTTTACATAGTAAAATGTAGTGATGAAAACGTTGGATGGCTTGAACAGCTGCCAATGCCAATTTCTCCACATGTGAGTATTTTAGCTCAATTGGATTTAAAGTTCGACTAAGGTAATATATCACATGCTCAGTTCCGAATTCATCTTCATGAACTAAGACCATTCCAATGGTGGAATGAGAGGCGGCGAGATACAAGAAGTAATCCTGGTTGTAGTTGGGAGGATGCAATAACGATGCATGGGTCAACGCGTGTTTTAGTGCATCAAAATATTTCTGAGCTATCCCATCCCAATAGAATGTATTATTCTATTTCATCAACCGGGTAAAACCCTTTGTAACCTCGGCGTAGTTAGCAATGAATCGTCGTAAAAAGTTTGCTTTCCCTTGCAAACTTTGGAGTTGGCGAAGACTCGAAGGAGGAGGCAATTTGACAATAGCTTCGACCTTCGAGGGATCGACGCGAATGCCGGCTTTCGAAACTACAAAACCCAGAAATCGACCCGTTTCTATACAGAAGACAGATTTGTGTGGGTTCAACCGAATTCGATAATACCTACACCTCATAAAGGTTGTTCGTAAATGGACGAGGTGATCTACTCGATGTAATGAATGAGCAGGCAAATCATCGAGATAAGGTTGCACAATGTGCTTGATTTCATGAAACGCATAAGGCATGGCCCTTTGAAAAGTTGTTTCGGCATTCTTGAGCCCAAAAGGTAGTTTGAAATAAGAAAATGTCCCCCATGGACAAATGAAAGCCGTTTTTGGTTGATCAGCAGGTAGTCTAATATTGATTTGATTGTATCCAGAAAAACCATCCATGAAGGAGAATATTTTGTTGCTGGCACAATCATCAATGATTTGATCGATATAGGGAGTTGGGTAATTGTCCTTTGGACAGGCTCGATTAATGTCCCTATAATTGATGCATATTCTTATTGTTCCTTTCTTTTTGTTAACTGGAACAATATTCGATACCCAATCCGTTAACGGGATTGGATAAATGAAACCTGCTTTGAGTAATTTTTCAACTTCTGCTTTAATTGCAGCAGCTTTTCTTGGGTGAATCTGACGCAAAACGTTGCCGAACGGGTTTAGCGTCCTGGTAAGTCTTTATTTGATGAACAACAATCGCAGGATCAATTCCTGGCATTTCCTCATAGGACCAGGCAAACATGTCATGGAATTCCTGAAATAGGGCCTTATATATTTGAATTTCGTCATTGTACACGAGGCACCTATATGAATGTTCTCAAAAATTCCAGGCTTAACCGAAATGTCAATAGGAATAGTTCGAGAGATGTTTCCAAAATTTAACTCTAAATCACGATGTTTCATTGGATTCTGAGTTTCCTTGACATATTCAATCGTAAAGATTGTTGAAAAATCATTTTCAAAATGATCATTCTCAGGTAAAAACGAAGATCTGTGATGGAGATCTCCCCATGGTAAATCATCTACACATAGGATTTCACGAATTTGCTCATCAGAGTGAACAAGTTCAGAAAATGTGATTAAATCCGAGCTTGATGTGAAAAGTAACTCTTCACGGACCACATTCATTAAGTCAATTTCGGTTGAAGATGGGTAGGTAAACGATTGCACGGCCTCATACGCAATTTCATATGGACTCAAAGGCATGACATCACCAAATGAGTATCTCAGATTCAGAAGGAATGATCCAAGGATCATCATAAACAATTGTTTCTGATGTAATCATATGAATGGTTGCAAATGAAGACGATGTGTTGATTGGAGAAAAAGGAAAAGTTCCCAGTAAACGACATCTTTAACTAGTCCTACTCCAACATCCTTATACGGGATAATTGTTTTACCGACATGCTGAATACTTTCAGAAGAGGCTGGGTCAGATGAAAAGTAAGCCATCTGGTCTATTGTTACGATATTTCCATTATGAGGAAACTTTATAACCTGAAAGACCGATGAAACGATAGCTGTCATAGTGTAAGACCAACTTCGACCCAAGAGAAGGTTGTAATCTAGAGGGGCATCAACCACCTCCACATCTAGATTAACGGTTTTTCCTTCAACCCCTATAGGCAAATACTATAGAATGCCAAAAGGATGAAACCCACGGCCATCAAAGGCCTTTAGAATTGTCAGGGATTGATTTAGTGAAGGAGAACCAAGCAATCTCCAACACTGTATCGACATAATACACGTTGAGGCTCCCTCATCAATCACAGTCCGATGAATAGGCCTGTTTTTGACTATCACTGGAATCTGGAAAGCCATTTGATGAGGTAAGCGTGGTGTACTATTTTCTAGATCGAAAATTATTAGGTTTGAGTCCTGAACGTCAACAGCTCCTATAGCCGACAAAAGTAATTTACGTTGTGCTAGACATGATTGCAGCACTTCCAAAGCTGACATTACTGAGGATGAAACAGCTAAATCCTCAACGATGTTATAGTTCTGAGCCGCTCTCGTATGTGGATTGAAAGATGACTTTCGAAGTATACCCTTGGTGGGTGGTTTGATTACCAAGTCTGGATTAGGTTTCTCGATCTGTAGTGGATCGGAACCGGGAGCTGAGGTTGATGGATTAGAATGAGAAGATTCTGCTTCTTTACCATCAACAGGACTTTTACTACCATAATCATGTGATCGATTTGCAATCATAACATGGGACATCATCAGTATGGGTTCTTCATTGGCACTTGAGGAAGAAACTATCATCTTACTGTCTTGAGCTGGAAAAGGATCCTTCAAAATAGTAGGCGTTTGGGAACCTTTGACAATCTTCCCAACCTCTGCACAATGAGGGCAGTCTCTTGTAAAATGTTCATCATCACAAATGAGACAAGGATAACGAGGTTTGCGTTTTTCATCATTGGATTCCGATTTTTCAGGTTTCTCCTTTGAATTTTTGTCTGTTTTATTCTTCTTATTTCCTTTCTTCTTTCCACCGGATTTTGATTTGGCTGTAGATGACTCTACAACGTGAATATCAGCGGAAATCTCCGCAGAAGAATCTCCTGTCAGGGAATCAGGCAAGGTTATGATAGGAGAAGAATTCTTGGAAGACTTCTTCTTACTCTTAGTGTTAACCGTACCAATCATACCATCGGTGGCATGAGATCCCAAAGGAGCTGCAGCGATTTGATTTTGCTTGGGAAGATCAGGGATTTTCTCATGTAACGTACCTAACTGAGTATAGATCAAGTCAAGGTATTGTGCTTGAGCAATTACTTTCTCCTTAGTAACAACTCCGGCTTTAGCTACATCTTCAGTGATCTTTGGCAACAAAGACTTTACAAACCATTCAGCTAAAATATGATCCGGAATAAAAACCTTCACTAAACGCCGTCAACGTCTCCATTCATGAATATGATCTGAAATGTAAGTGGACATCGATTGCTTTAACGAAGTTAACAATTCCGTGCCATTGTCATATTGGATTGGCAACTGAAAGTGAGTTAAAAATGAGGTAGCTAACTGACTAAAATTATAAAAAGTGCCTCGCGGTAACTCAATGTATCACTTGGCCGCAAGACCAATTAGAGTGCGTTGGAAAAGTCTTAGACGGATTGAATCATTTGAAATGGAGTTAGACGCACACCAGAGGTGATAAGTCATCACATGGTTCGACGGGTCCTCTCCTGATTTGCCTTCGAACTTAGGAATATCACTAGGAAACTTATTCGGCATTGGCGGCCAAAACAGAAGATAATTAATGGGATCATTCGTTAGGCGCAACAAGTCAAGCAAGTCCAAAGTTGTGATAAACGGTAACTGATGATTAGGGTCCCTAAAACTTTGGGTCATGAGACTAGCCTCACGAGGAGGATATCTAGGATAACTAGGAATAGGAATTGCATTTGGGATATTGTATCCTCCTGGAAAACCAGGATTAATCGGACCGTACAGGGGTTGTTGAGGTTGTTGATATTTGTACCCAGGGTACGGTTGATACTGATAAACTGGCTGCTGCACAACATGACCGAATTGGTACTGTCCCTGCTATGGTTGATAAGTAAATTTTGGTTGACTTGTGACAACCGTACTTGAGCCAGGTTGTCCTACAGGCATCTGAATCGAAGTTTGAATTGTGGATCCAGATAGTGGTAAAGATGTCTGAGAAGTAGATACAGGAATAGTAGAAACCGGAGTTGTCGATACTCCAGAAGTAGGTGGGGTAGATTGAACAGATGTTGTGGTAGTTGCAACAGTCGTTTGAGGCAGAGTACGAGGCATACTAGGCCTAGGCTGAGAAACTACTGAAGGTACAGAAGTTTGAGTATTAGACTGGACAGGTTGCTGGGGTGTACCAGAAACTAAGGGTTGTCCAGTTTGATCCCACACTAAATTCATTCCGGGGTACGAACCCATAACAGGTTGAGAATATTGAGGACCATAACCGGGTTGACGGTAGGATTGATAATTCAAAGGTACATTTCCCATTCCCTGAACATATGATTGACCGAAGGGTGGTTGGAAACCTTGGTTTGAGTACTGACCTTAGGGTTGATACCCTTGAGGCACGTACTAATACTGGGGTTGACCTTGAGGTATAAATTGATGTTGGGGTTGACCTTGGGGTACATATTGAGTCTGGGGTTGACCTTGAGGAACATACTATCCCGTAGGTATGTACTGTCCTTGAGGTTACCCCCCAGATGCAAATTGGGTACCTTGAGGTTGCCCCCTAGGTGATAATTGAGGTTGCCCCCCGGCGGTAACTGGCCACCTTGAGGTTGAGGATTGGGAATAGAACCTGACATCATGAGAATATCTTCTACGCTCAACGGCTTAGTACCATTGATTCCAGTTAATAACCCTTGTTCAATGGGTTGAGGAGATGCTCCCGAAAAAGTACCAGAAAGTGACTGATACCTAAAGGGAACAGAAGGACCGCAGTACAAAAAAGATTCGGGCGATTGAGTAAACATGGACGACTGTCTTGACATATTTAAGGAAGGATAATAACCTCTAGGTGTTGGGTGATAAGGAACACGAGGTGGTGAAAAACTTAACCCTGGGTTTTCTAAGAAATTAGTCAAAGAAAGATACCAAGCACTGCTCCTAGGTGGACTGTAAAAAATTGATTCACACTCCGTTAGCTTAATAACAGGCTGATTTTCAGGGATAGGGATGCCTACTTATTCTTCCGGATTATCAAGTTCTTCAATAGCTATGAGTCCAGTAGGAAGATCTTGGGTGATTATTCTTTCTACCCTAGGTGAAACAGGACCACTAGAAGCTGGAGAAGCAAACCCCGATGTCAGAGTAGCAGCAAATTCACTTTCAGGTTCGGATATTTCAGGTTCCTCACCTAGTTCACTAGTAGATGAAAAGCTACCAGTAACTTCAGAAACAGACACTGATTGCGGATTATAATCTGCTACTAAAGCTTGAAAATCAGGATGTACCACCAAAGAAGACTCTTCTTCTTCAGGTGACCCAACTCTACTGTCTCTAGGAGTTACGAGGACTTTCAACCCTTCAAGATGGCTCAGTGAAAACTCAGGAGGTTGGCCCCAAAGTCTACGGGACTTCCTCGGTAATTCAGCCACGGTTAAAAACTTTTAACTACTTCACATGCAAACATGGTAAAATCTCAATTAAAACCACCTAAAGCCTCTAAAGAACCAAACAAATTTGAATCACACGCCTAAAGAATCTAAGAGATCAAACACACACAAACAATAACTTTTTGTACTGAAAACACTAGTTGGTGATTAAATCCAACGTCGCAGAGTTCAATACAGAAATGGTGGTTGGAACAGTTACCCCGACAACCTGCTTAATGAATAGACTGACACAAGTTCCTCCACTTAACCGTCTCGAGTGAAGAGAACCCCCAGAAAATCCAAGTGAGTGTAGCCGACGTCTGCTCTAAGTACATTGGGATATTCCCACCATTGTCACCTTAGGAAGAATCCTAAAGAATATGGCCACTAAAGTTACCAACTAAAACAAATATACCTAGGGGAACAGTCTACGATCCGATACGCACGCAAGGGCAGAGTAGCAAGCTCAATCCCCTTGAAGGCTCCTTGACATAATCCAAGGTTTACCAACAAGTGACCCCAGGCTCCTTGAAAATGGTTAATCTGAGGTTTATCGTTTTTAATACGTGAATATCTGGCGTCGTTCCCAATGAGGAAGGATTGATTCCCACACTGGTTCGAACATGATCTCATTCTTCTCCTTTAAGAAGAGCTTTCCCAGAGCATAAATGCAACAATTGGATTTCTTCCCTACCATAAGATATAGCTACTTGTTTGTTTTTACTGTCTTGGAGAGTTAATTACTCTCCTACTCCAAGACACTAGCCTAAGCTATGTTGGCATGTCAGAGCCCTAGAAATAAAAATGTTGCTAGATGAATTTTACTTTAAGCGTTATTTTTATTGGTTTTTGTTTAAGTCAAAAGGTGCGAGATGAAACTCGTGGTATGAAGACTCGACTAAAAATCACTAAAAATGCACCTAAGATGATTTAAACAATCTTTTCTCTTCGATGAACTTCTAGCTAGGAAAGATTTTGAGAATGCAAAATACATTGTAAACACAAATCTTTCTTAACACAAATTAAAAGAAGAGCTTTTGTCCTTTCCAATGCACTCAAAACGAGACAACTAGTTATTTCACAAAAATTTCCCTTTTCTTTTCAAAGCACTCAACCACTACAAAAAACAAACTTTTTCCAAAAGAGATTTTTTTAATTTTATAAAACAGTCAAAACTATGCAAACGACTAACTTTGAGATCTATAAATTATAAAAACCTATTTGAAGTCAAAGCCTACAAGATGTCTTTTTTAAGGATGTTTTACTTAGCTAGATGTAAGCTAAGGACCAATTTATGCAGAATCACAAATCAGTAAAAAACAACCAATTTTGTTTTCTTTTTAAAAATGAAAATCCAAACTTTTAAACACAAGCTTTTCAAAGTTTTGTAAAGAGAAAACACAAAGCGGATTCCTCAACAAGGGGAGATTTCATAAATGGTAAAACTCATAGGAAGGTTGGTAGACACCAAGGTGATCTGAGGTCCCTACAGCTTCTAAGCTCAGAGCTACTACAAGACCAAAACGAAAAAGAAACCCAACAAGTAAAACTCCTAGGAATTTCACCTAAAACCCTAACACCAATGAAATCAACCTAAGGAAAGCTTTTGACAGGTTATATGCAGGTTTGGGCAGTGGATAATAACTTCTAAACAAAAACTAAGCTGACTAACAGAGGAAATCTTAGGTTTTTCAAATTTTTGAGACGGTCCGCAGGCCCACAGTTAACACAGGTGTCTTACCACTTTGTGCTAAAAGCAAAAGTGCAGATAAGTACGCACTGTGTCAAAAGGCTAGGGTGCGGTCCTCTCCCAAAGCTATGAAAAACGAAAAATCACCCTAGATCTACAATCTCTACCCAATTTCACACACAACAAGCCAAAAACAGAAACAAAAACACAGTTTCTCAGGACAAAAGTAAAAACAAGGAAAAAATCAAATCCCTAGTGGAGTCGCCATTTTGTCACATGAAATAAGTCGATATTGCGGAAAAGATAGACCTTCCTAGAATCTAAAGAAGACCTAATGACAAGCAAACCAATTAAACACTATCTTTCTCTAAATATGCTTTTATAAACAAAGGCAAACAAGTTTTTTTAGGCCTACCTAAGGTCCAACGCAAGTTTGTGGAAGCCTTCACTCCTTCGATCCAAATGAGCTCATTTGTCGTGAATCTGCAAACACAAACAAGCAAACAAATTAAATAGCACCTGAAAAGCCAATATCATAAAACATATTTAACATTAAAGTCAAGGAATTCATGAAACAAATGACATGAGAAAATTTGTTGAGAAAAATGAGTTTGATTGTATTAATTCAAATCAAGAAGAACTTTACACCTGTGCCTTGACGATGTACAAGCTCCTCCGAGGGTCCAGCATGAAGTCTCCTCTACTTTGACAAGTTTCACTCTCTTCCCGATGAAGCCAAAAAAGGTGTGTGATCTCTCCTCTTAAGCTCAACTAGGAAGTCTTAATTTCACCAGCATTTACCCTAAAAAATGTTCAGCTTCTAACCTATTTAGCAACCAGCCCAATACCTGAATTTATAGTGCAATGGAGGGAAGTTACTAGGTCCTCCTTCAAAGGGATAAAGCCCTCCTTCAAAGGGATAGCTCCTCTCATCAATGGATTAGCTCCTTCTCTTTTGGGATTCATGAAACCACCTAAGAGCGGCCAATCCACGTCAAAATTCCTTCTAGAATCATCTAGAATTAACCCAAAGTGAGTTTTTTAGAATAAACTTGCACCTTTTTGACTTTCACAGGGGTCTACACCCACACCTTTAGGGACAGAGCGGGCAGGTCCGCAGTTTTTGTAAAGAGAAGATGCGGGACCACAGGCAATAGTGAGATAAAGTGCAGAACCAGAGTTTTATTGATTTTCAATGTCTTTCTCTCAATTTCAAAGCTTGACATGAAGAGCTGAGGTCTGAGACTTGCTTAGGAGGACAGTATAAGTGATGATAGACCCATACTGACTGCAAATAATCATGGTGGCGATATTTTTGTGTAACACCGTCTCCATTTTAACCCTCGTGATTGCCATTCTATCAGTCGTTTCCATTAGATGAGCCTTGGATTTTCTCCATCCATCGTCACTATCTTCTTAGCCAATCATACGCTTTCACTTGGTTGTTTTACCCTTTTTGAGGAACAGTTGTAATGAGTGGTCTTATTAGCCAACCTCTTCACATAAATCAACATGCTTTGAGAAGTTCCAACATCACCAGAACTAGTTGCTATCCTAGACACCACTTGTTCCTCAAACTAGAGTTCTCTTTAAGCTCTTTTTAGACTCTCGAACTATGAAAATATTGTCGAGCACTTGACCTTTTCGACTTGTTAACGGATTGGAAACGACATCTAATTAGTATAAGTTTAACCCTTTTTTGGGCTGAGATAGATTATTTACGAAAAAGGAATACGTTGAACGAACATGGTCAATAGGTTCTCTCTCATATTGGTTTATGCTTTTTCAGACTTGAGAGATAAAACTACGAAAAATAACTTTCGAAGTTTCCTTTTTGTCCCTTTTCAAACTCTCTAAACATGAAAAGGAACGAGCTATGTTTTTCGTTAAACCATCAAATAGTGAATAGTAAATAATTTCATTTGACATTAACTTTTTTTTGACTTCATGCTTTAGGGGGCATCTATTATAGATCCATTTGGGCACTTCACTCCCCTCATCTAGATCAGTGTTTTAAGGCCAATCAAACCCCAATTTTAGTTACTACATGTCTTAAACAAGTCACCCTTTTCAATGCCTCCTTCCCACACAGTTTCATGACTTGAAGACATCTTGAAATGACCTCTAAAGGGACCTGTGTAGGTAGGCCCATGCAAGGGTGCACTGCAGAGCAGCTGAGTCCATGCCAGGGTTCTCTGCAGAGCACTTAGCCCCTCTTTCAGCTATGTTGGGATAGATTGAGCTAAATTCACTTAGGGTTTGGGGAATATTCTTATCTCTTGGATTCATCTAGAAGTTTCCCTCACTTATCAACTCCGATGAGCTCAAAAAAGGATGAGGAATAACTTAATATGCATCGTATCATCTCATCCCTTCCTCCATGGAACTAATTCTAAGTATGGAAGACCATTCAATACCCCCATTCATGACATAACCTCCTTCATCCTCCTATAAATTGAACACTCATCTAAGTGATCAGGGGTTGGACTATGTTGAATTATAAGGAGATAATGTTGCTATGATAATTGACTTTGAGACAAGTATTGTTATGCTGCAAGTTTGTCATGCTTTTGATTTGATGTGGATGGGATCCAAGGTGGAGGAGTGACTTTGAATCAGACTTGATGGTTGTAATTCCTTCTTCTATTCAATAAAGGATTTGAACCTTTTCCCATATTCTTATCTTGTTATATGATGCTTATATCTGTGAATGTATCTGATTCCATTTACTTTTATTCAATAGCTCTTTTGGTTTGACTGGTTCTTTGTCCTATGTTGATGTTTACAGGTACTTCTCAAGTGTGTTAAGTATGGGAAGGAGCGACATAATCGATACAAAGGAGACAAGAGGAAGGCAGAACTACAAGTAGATCTTCTCATTTTCTTTGTCTTTTTTATTGCTCATAGGAAAAGGCTAAAGTTCTTTAAAATGTTGTTCTAGATATGGCTACTTATCTAGGGAGTTAGAATTTATCTATAGATACCAAATTCTCCAAAACAGTGTGCCCTAGCATGCCCTCACATGGAATGAACTGACCAAACGAGTTTACACGGACACCCTTAAATGACCCAACTGAATGAGTTTACATGACCACCCTCAAATGAATGGCATGAACGAGTTTACATAGGCACCCTCAAACGACCCAGTTGAATGAGTTTGCATGGCAAACGAAGGCACATGGGAGCACTAGAAAAATGGACCGCATGAACATGCACAAGCCCCATCCCCCAGTCACAATTTAGCATTTTTGACATGGGCCCGTGTGCCCGGGTGCACCCTCACATGACACGACCCGACCCACTTGAATGTATTTACATGGGTGCCCTCACACGACCCAACTCAATCCGACTGAACAAGTTTACATGGGTGCCCTCACATGACACAACCCAACCCGCCCAAATGTGTTTACATGGGTGCCCACACATGATCGAAACGAAGGCACAAGGTAGAGTCAGGCAAACGGGTCAAAACTTAGCATTTTTTATACGGGCACGTGTGCTCAGCACACCCTCACATGGAATGACTGGCCGAACGAGTTTACACGGTGTTAGTTTCCTATACCAATAGGTTTCATTTTTCATGATTGACAGTGGAAGTGCCAAATATGTTCATCTTTGATGCTAAAAAGGTTCCATATTTTGTGAAAAGAAAAGAGAGTTAAAAAATGTAAAGAGGGTATGCCTTAAAAGAATGATCAAAGGGCAAGAAAATGAATTGGTCAGAAAAAATAATTGAAATGAACCCCAAATAAAGACCAGGAAAGTGGCTAGCCAAAATGCCACTGCTAGCTTACTGGATGGCCTAACAGTTCAAACTGGACCATTCCATGTTTTAAATTGCTTGTTCTAGATTAGAGAATGAATACCTGTCCAAACAGTTCAAGCTTGGCAGATGAATAGCTAGACAGAGAAATGAAGGAGCCCAACTTCTTAATCTGGGCCCTTGGAAGAGATAAGGGTAGATTTAGATAGGAGGGCAGTCAAAAGAAAACAGGATAATTAGGGTTTGCAAGGCTAAGTGCACCCATTCAAACGGAAGAAAAATGTTAGGTGTATTAGGCTGGGTATGTAGTTTGAGGTTGCTGAAGCGAGGTCTGATCACCTGATGTATTGAAAATAATATCTTATCTCATCAATAAGAGAAGGGTCAAAGCAATGGTCTAAATGGCAGAACTATCAAAGCATGTCTAACTCCCCTCACTCCCCCTAAAAAGTTTCTTACTAATATCCCCTTGAGGACTTTGGGATCTGCCCAACCAGTCCTACTTGCACTTCCCCCTTGAGAAAATCAAGTCAAGTTTTGACCTTCTTCAATAAAAAGAAGCCACATTTCTTGTGTAAACCCTCATTTCAAATTCCATTCATTTCTAGTATCTAAGTTTTCAATTCACAAGCTTAACCTCTCCCTTACACTTCACCTCACAAACCCATATTAACTCCTAACTCTATTATATAGCTCCCTAGCTACTTCCCCACCCCTATTTTCTACAAAAAACTATATAAAATTCCAAAAAAAGCATATTAACTATCCCACCCTTTAGCATTATAGCTATGTAACATAGTTTTGGGAGATATTAGTCCATTTGGGGCTATTATGAACCCTTCTGCATCCTAACCCTGGAATTAATCTAACCTCTGGTTAGGTTAATAACCTATACCTAAACCCCCACCCATCTAAACCTTGCAATTCTGCCCCTCCGCAGTCAAATTCCCAATGTTTAATGCTTAAATGTTTTAAATTAAACATTAAATTATATTGCCCCGCACTAACCCAACCCGCAAAACCCACATAAACCAAAGTTTTGACCCGCCATGGTGCAATATTATTTTATATATGGGAGGGACCCGCTCCAAAGCTGCACGCCACCCAAATCGCCCCGCCAACCGTCCGTTCCCTAGCACTCTAGATCCAACGGTGGGCGGGTGTTTTTAGCCCCCAACATGCCGAAGGTTAACGTCTGGGGGATGGGCGGTTTCCTTAACATACCCCCGCCACGTGTCGACCGCCTAGGGTGTTTGGAGGCCCATCCCCCAATACCGCCTGTGCTCAAAGGTGGTGCGGGGAAACCGGATACCACCTTCCGTTCCCTAACGTCAACAATCACGTCAGCCATGATGGCACCACCGCGTCCACGTTTTGCCACCGTGTCACCGCCACATCTTCATTCGAGTCAGTGTCCACGTCACCCTGTCATACCCGGGACCTGTCGATGACATCATGCTGACGTCATCACAGAAAAGCGAAAAAAGCGCAAATGTGTCAAATTTGTTATAAAAAACGCGCAAAGTGACCGTTTTCGGTCATTTTTATTAGAAAGTTTGGAGGGATCCGTGTTTGTTGTTCACGTCATTTTACCTCCAGAATTCAAATTTAAACAATTCATACGCCGCCACCTGCAGATTCGACGTTAGTACTCACCATTCAACTAGCTCAACCACCCTCGGCGCTAGTTAAACCAGGTATTTTCCGAATTCCATTTGTTCGCCCTTGTTCTTCCCATTTTCTCGAATTCGTTCACTCAATTACCTGCAATTTCCTAAGTTAATGATTCTGTCCCTCACAAATTCAGCCTAAATTCACTGATACACCCCCTGTTTAACAGGAGCCCGGCAAACCCCAGTCCATTCGCGCTCTCACAGTGTCAAAACCCATTTTTCGAGCTCGAGTTCCCGATAAAATTTCATACCTGCTCGGCATTGTTCCCTTTTGCGGCATTCCACTACAAAGCCTTAGTGCATTGAGTTGTGATAATCCCTTTCCCCTTTGCATTTGGCCCTCACAGTCTCTCAATTCAGAGAATTTGTTAAAAAAGAAAACAAAGCATAAACCAAACTCTACAAAGTTTGCCTTTTCACCGTAGCTATGAATATTGAAGATTTTTGGTTTAGCTGAACTCATTCTGCCACCCCTCTACAAATCCTCACAAGCAGTTATCCTCAGTCTGTTGCTACTTAGAAACTTCACTCCAAAGATAACATCCGAAAATTTTTATAATGGCTACTCCATCAGCTCTTAGTGTCACTCCTATGAATCCACCAAACAGAGAGCTTGAAGCCATGCCTCTTGCTGATAGAGATTATCTTATTCAAGATCTAGTTGGTGACAGAAATCACTTGTAGACCTTCTTCTAGTTGAGAAACAGCTTTCAAAACAACTGTGACATGGATGGTATATGGGAGTCCAATTTGCCTTATTACTTCCTTCCATCTGTCAATATTTTTCCAGAGATCATCCGCTTATGTGCCGAGAACTATGAGCCAACTCAGAGAGCTGTTAAGTCTCCATCTGGGAGCATACTCTTTCACATTACTCCTGACTCCATCAACCAAATGCTCAACTTAAAACATACTCAGTTATTGTTTCCCTTCTCCCTGAACTATTTGTTGGATGCAGGCTCCAAACTCTCCAGTTCTGAAATTGAAAAAATTACCAAGACATTCATGAGGGCAGACCGCCAACCTACAGGGCCACCTCCTTTCCTATATGTCCATTTCAATGAGGTGGGCAAACTGCTAGTTGATATGATCTCTTATGTGTTGGGTTTTAAAACTAGTGAGCACATCGATGAAACAGTGTTGTTGTTATTATCTGCATATAGTCCAGGACAGCCCCCTGCTTACAAGTATAACTATGCCAAGTTCATAGCCAATAAAATACATGATCAGCTATTGAAAGTGGATAGGGAGGGAGTATTCAAATATTCATCATATATCTACCATTTGTTCATGTATTACCAGTCTGAATGCTTCCAATGCCCCATCAAGAAATTGGATTCTAGGGGTGAAAGAACGTCTGTCATCTTTTGGTCATCAGTTTTCCATGAGGTTCAAAACTCTCCATTTTCCTACTGTGAGTTCATTGACCAATTTGTATACCCAGTCTCTTGTCTCCTAATGAGATCCCCTCCTCCTAGATTGTCATTTGACATATGGAAAACCTTACAGATGTCCAAGAGTTACAAAATAGGTGATTGGTACATATATCAAAATCACATTGACATTAGAATCTATGGCTATGAGCTCTGTCCTTATAGGCTTCCAAGGTATGTACCAATGAGACCGTTTGCCTTGGAATACTATAGGCAACTCATTAGTTCTGATCTTACTCATTTTCATAGTGTCAAAAAGAAAGCTCACCTGAAATTCAAAGACCATCTAGGCCCCTTCATTATGAACAAGAAAGAAGGTTGGCAAGATGCTGATCAAATTTTGAGGGACAAATATAAGTTAAGGAGGAGCTTCTGGTGGGTCCCTTATGACCCGGAAGGTTTTATCAGTGCCAGAAGAGTTAAATACAGGCTGCTAGCTTATGACCATTGTAAACATCCACAAATTGAACAATATGCCAACCAAGATGAGTGGTTGCAAGGCACATTACTTGAGGAATTGACTCAAGAGGAAATAATGGAGAAAAATGTCAAGGATTTAGAAAAAACTCTTGACTTGGATTCTTTGCAGCAGGTAACATTCAAATTTCCACATCAAATTGGAGAAGGCACATCTGCTGCTGCAGCCACACAATCCGCCCAGGGACCATCTACATCAGCAACAGGTACAGCAAAAGGGAAGGAAATAATGGATGCAGAGAAAGAAGTGATTACAGAGCACCCTGCCTCTTCAATGGAGCAACCTCAAGTACAGGCTCCTCTACATCAAACAGAAGCACCACAAGTTCTTGCCTTACAAACTCCTGCCCATGAGGAAAGAGGCAGAAAACGAGACCAAGAAGACTCCACACCTACTAGTGGGTCTACACAACAACCCGAAGCCAAGAGGCAAAATGTTGATTCTCCAATTGAGGAGGAAGTCAGTGAAGAAATCCTTGGAAGTCCAAGGAGAGATAGAGAAGAGAGTCAACAAACAACTACAAGCTCTTTCCAACAAGAGCAAGACAGACAGCATGGCATGGAGGTGTCTTCCTCCACACAACAAAGCAAGAGGCTAGCTAGCATCAAGGCCACATTTAAAGAAATTAAGGCTCAAAATGAATTGTTAAGAGTACAGTTGTATGACCAATTTCTTAAGGCAACACCTGCCAAGCAGGAAAGGTTGATGGCAGCATATGACATCAAATAAGAAAAGATGATTTTCAGCCACTTTAAACCCAAGGTTCAACAGCCTCAGTCAGCTGCAGACTATGTTAGGAAAAAGTTAGAGGTTCTGGCAAAGGACATTCACCCCATGGATCAAATAGAGTTGCATAAGCAAACAGGGGAAATGGTCTATGCCACACTTGTAGACAAGGCCACACTAGCCCATGAGTTAAAGGAATCTCTGAAGAACACAAATACTCAACTTGATTTAGAAAGAATGTCTTCCACAACAAAAGACAATAGAATTAAAACATTGGAGGACATTATTGTGGACCTGGGGCATGATACTAAGAATCCCAAAGCTATCAAGGCCCTAATGAAGAAAAAGGAGGATGATATTGCTGCTCTGAAAAAGCAAATGAGGCTCTCCTCGACTATGCACCCACAAACAGGAGAACTGGTGAAAGAGAAAGAAGTTGAGGATACATTGGACCTGCTAATGCAAATGAACCAGAGAATAGTTCAAATGGAGGGAGAATTGGAGAGAGCACTACAAGACAAGCAGGGAGAGTCGACCTCCCAGCCACCTCAAACTGCTCCAACTACTGCTGCAACTACACAAACAGCAGTGACCCCTCCTATTACTATAACAACTACAACAACTACAGATGCTGCAGCGGCAACAACAACAGCTCCTAGTCTAGCATAAGCATGGATGAATTGACAAAAGTTGTCAAGGAGCTAGAGCTTCAAGCAACAGAGATAAAACATGCCAAAGAAAAATTGGTTGATCTAGAAGCAAAATATGATAAATCCAAGGTGACAGTGGCTGAACAGATGAGAGAAATTAAGGCCCGGAAGGACAGAACAAAGGCCTTGGAGAAGGAGTTGAATTTAGAAAAGACTGGCTGAAATAAAGAAGATTTTGTGGACCAAGATTGACCACTCTATCACTAGACAATGGAAATCAATCCGAACTGTGCATGAGCAGATTGAATTAATAGGCCAAGCCCAAATTGAAAGTCAAAAAGCTAGAGCAGCACTAGGAAATATGCCTGAGCAGGCTAGCAAAATGATACACTTCTTGAACACTCACACTAAAGAGGAGTTGGCAGCCTTAGACATCAGTAATAGAACATAAATTGTTTTAACAGCAAAAAAGGTGCTAACCCTTAGAAATTTTTTGCAAAGTTTGGAGATAAAATGTCAGGAAATGCAAGCAGAGGTAAATGATTACAAGCTGAGGATGGGATCATTGCAAGGCAAAGGATTGCCAAGCCTATTGAATGGCACTGGAAGACTGCTGACCCGTGAGTAGTATGCCACCAGGATGAGTAATTTCATTTCAAACCAGATCACAGCATCCACAAGTAGCTCAGAAGAAACAGGACCTCCATCAGGACAAAACCTTTATGACAAGCTGGAAAATTATTTTACATTGAACATGAAATTAATCACTTGTTTGAGGTCCCACCCAATTTTTACAGATACACAGAGGCAGATGAGACTTTAATAAAAATACAAAGACACCAACTACTTAAAGAAGATTGGTGGCAAGCAATGCTGCAAATTTTGCTAAAGTGATCTCGGTCCTGTCTATTTTTGGTCAACCTCAGATCAATGGAATTGAATACGCAGGCACTAGGCACAGCATGGAGACAACATGCAGAGCAGGTGAGAACAGTGACTCAGAAAAATGTTGGGACAGCAAGCCCAAAAAGGAGAAAATGCAGATTTTAGATAGCGCAGCCCCAGCCGACCCAATTGGTCACAAAAGTCAAAACTCTCTGACATAATGGACAGCTAATACATTAAATATTTACTGCAACATTTACTCTTTCAACTATACTTCCTGAAGCGTTGGCAAAGAAGTTATGAGCTATTAACTCATCAGCTAGATATTTTGTATCTTATTTTTGTATATATACCTCCCCACAGAACGTATTTGGGGTTGGTGATTTTCTCTCTAAGACACCACCTTGTAAATTTTCAGACTATCTAATACAAATGGTTGGAAAATTTCATGATCTTTGTACTGTTTGATGTCAAAGTGATGATCTGCGTTCTGCTACAGAATTCCTGTGTTTTTTGATGGAGCAATAAGTTATTCTAAACCATGTTTTGTCTTTCTGTGTTTGCTTAATTCACATATATGTTTCATTAACTTAGCAAAAGAGAAGAAGAATAGCTGAGGACTTGTTTGAATGCACCCTCTGCTCAATCTCTGTTGTTAACTGTGTTTTCTTCAGAATTAATCATAAATATGAATTCTTAACTGCTCATGTTTGTATTCATTCTCTCATTATGAATGTTATTCAGGAATTCTTAAATGCTCCTAGATAATGTTCCCACTTTTTCCCTCTATCAGTATAGTGAAAGATCCTTAGCTGCCTTTCATTCCCTGATTTCATGCCATCATATTCCAGATTTGAAGAATTGTTCCATGGATGCCTATCTGGCTCTGTAGCATTACCTTTTTCTCAAGAAATATTTCCAGCAGTGCACCATCATTGAATCCATGCCCAATGGCCTAGATTATTCTGAAACAACATACCAGTTCTGACTGAAATCATCATCCCAACAAATTCAAAACAAAATCTTGTGCATCATAACTAGCCTAAAAATTACACCAAAACAAAGCTAAATAAAAAAGAGAGAGCCCTCTCTGGTTGTAGGTAGGCTAGGACCTGTGGCTAAAAGATTGGTTAGTGGTTACCTCAGTCGTATTCCCTTTGGAGTGAAAGGGAACAACCTGAGTGTTAACACACGGGTTCCCTCAAATGACCTGACCAAATGCGTTTACATGGCAAACGACCCACCCAAATGAGTTTACATGGAAAACGACCCCCCTGAATGAGTTTACATGGCAAACGACCTGCCGAGCGCATTAACATGGAAAATGATATGCCTGAATGAGTTTACATTGCAAACGACCCGCTCGAATGAGTTTGCATGGCAAACGTTTCATTAGAATGAGTTTACAAACAACCTGCGTGAATGAGTTTACATGGCAAACAACCCGCCTAAATGAGTTTGCATGGAAAATGACCTGCCCGAATGAGTTTACATGGGAAACGACTTGCCCGAATGAGTTTGCAAACGATCCACCCGAATGAGTTTACACGGGTGCCCTCAAACAAACCCCCCGAACAACCTGCTCGAAGGAGTTTACATGGAAAATGACCCACCTGAACGAGTTTACATGGTCACCCCCAAACAACCTGCTTGAACGAGTGTACATGGCAAACGAAGGCACATGGGAGTGTTGGCAAAACGGATCACACGAATGTGCACATTGCCCACCCTTGGTCACAACTTAAAAATTTTGACACGGGCCCATGTGCCTGGGCACGCCCTCACATAACACAACCTGACCTGCCGAACGAGTTTACACGAGTGTCTTCACATGACCTGACTAAATCAGTTTACATGGGCTCCCTCGCATGACTTACCCAACCCGCCTGAATGAGTTTACATGGGGGCCCACACACGACCGAAAAGAAGGCTCAAGGGAGAGTCAGGAAAATGAGTTGCACAAATGTGTAGAAGGAACATCCTCGGTCACAACTTAGCATTTTTTATATAGGCACATGTGCCCTGGGAGCCCTCACATGACCAATTGCGCCCTCACATTACAAGACCCGACCTACCTTGGATGCCCTCACATGACCCGACCCAACCTGCCCTCGGCATCCTGACCTGACTCGACTCAGCTTGCCTTGGGCGCCCTCACACGACCCAACCCTACCCATCCATGGTGACCTGACCTGACCTAACCCGCCCTAGGTGCCCTCACATGACCCAACCCAACCTACCGTAGGAGCCCTCACATGACACGACACAACACGACCTGACCAACCTGACCGAACATGTTTGTATGCGCACCCACACACAACATAACCTAACCCACGTGAATGAAATTTGGGGTTTCGATGGGTGCATGACCTGAAACAAATTTTGGGTTTCCATGGGTGCACGACCAGAATGAAGACACAAGAGAGCGTCAGGAAAACAAGTCACACGAACATGTAAAAGACACACGGGTGGTCACCACATAGCATTTTTTGCATGGCCACATGTGCCTGGGTATCCACACATGGCATGACCCGACCGACTTGAATGAAATTTGGTGTTTGCATGGGTGCATGACCCGAATGAAATATTGGGTTTTCATGGGCACACGACCCAAACAAAGGCACAAGGTTAGGAATATATTTGATTCTAATACATAATTATGCCTGGTGTAAAATGCCCTTAAGGTCTTCAACATTTTATTTTGACTCTTTGACTCACCTATAGCACTTTCACATGTTGGGTTGTGTTATGTTCTTTCCAAAACTAGCCCACGTAGTTAACCGGGGGGTTAGAGGGGGGGTGGAGCCCCCCCCCTTCGTTGCGCCGATTACGTAGTGGGGGGATTAGAGGGGGTTTGAGGGGTGTAGGTAACCCCCCTCTATGGGATCGGGGGTAGTGTCCTGGAAACTTTTTTTTTGACCCTATATTACGTTGGGCGAACCTACCTATGGTTTTGAGCATGATTTTCGCACATGGTTTTGGATGCAATGGTTTTCGGTCCATGGTTTTAGATGCGATGATTTTCAGTCCATGGTATTGGATGCTTTGGCACGTATAAATATGTATTGTAACATTGGAAGGAAGATAATGAAAAATCAAGCTGGTAGTCTCGATTTTGGGATCTAGGGAAAATCTCTGTGTATATGTGTTTTATGTGTTATGCTTTCACATTGTTTATTCTCTGTGTTTTATAATTTGTATGCAGGTAATTTTTGTACAAGGTTAAAACCTAAATTTGGTATCAAAGTTGTTTTGGCTTCAAGGGGATGCCTTTGTTGCTAAGGGGTTTCGCTTGGGCCTCTGGTAGACCCTGTTTAGTGGGAGATATGCGAGATCGATTCTGGTGGTGAAAGAAGATGGCGAGTAGTGGAAAGATAGAGATCGAGAAATTTAATGGTCAGATTTTTGAGTTGTGTAAACTCAAGATGAGGGATCTGTTGGTGGATAAGGATTAATGGATCACGGTAAATCCAGGTACTAAACCAATGGGAGTGTTGGATGAAGAATGGAAGAAGTTGGATCAAAAGGCAAAGAGCACAATACGATTGTGTGTCTCAGATTCAGTATTGTTGAATGTATCAGGGGAAGCTACGGTGAAGGCTTTGTGGGACAAGTTACGGAATTTGTACCAATCTAAGTCTTTGGTGAATAAATTGTTCCTACGGAAAAAGCTGTACAACCTGAGGATGAGAGATGGAGATTCAATGACAGAGCATATGAACGTATTTAATACTATGGCAAGTTAGTTATTATCTATTGATATTAAAATTTTAGATGAAGATAAGTGCATCAGTTTGTTGAGTTCTCTACCATATTCGTGGGATAGTCTCGTTATTGCAATAGGTAGCAATGCAATTGCCTTGCAGTTTGATGAAATAGTCTCATCCTTGCTGATAGAGGAGATGATATGGAAAAATATGGAGATCCAGAATGGTGATGCCTTCTTTGTATGAGGACGGTCCTAGTACAGAACAAAAATAAGTCATCGAGTTGGAGATCTAAATCTCCAGGAAAACTTGTAAAGGTGCTATGCTGGAAATGCGAAAAGGAAGGGCACTACAAAAAGGACTATAAATCTAAATCTCCTAACAAAGGAAAGGGATCTGATGATTCTCTTTCTGCAGAGGAAAAAACCACCTCAAATGAAGGTGGGGATGTGTACTTGGCTTCTTCAAGTACACATGTAGATCATGAGGCATGGGTGATTGACTCAGGTGCATCCTTTCACTTAACTCCCCATAGAGAGTGGTTATGTGAATATGAGAAATATGATGGTGGTGATGTCTTCTTGGGGGATGACAAGAAGTCTAGAATCATTGGTCGTGGAAAAGTAAAGTTGAAGTTGCAAGGTGGAAGGGTTAGAACACTTTCAGGTTTTCTTCATATTCCTGCATTGGCCAGAAATATAATTTATGTAAGCAAGTTGGATGATGCAGGTGTAAAAACAATGTTCGATAAGGATACCTACAAGATGGTTCGTGGAGCAATGGTATTGATGTAGGGAGCTTAGATTGGAACTCTGTACAAGTTGCAAGGTAGCTGTTACACAGCAATTTGTCACCGTCCCTGCTACCCCTCTCCCGCGTTTTGGAGGACTCATTCTAGGACCTATGAGAAGTGACATGGCCTACACACACTTGCATTACATTCCTCTAAACATGAGCTTTATTTGCCCTGAAGACATCTCCTGCTGAAAAACCCTAAAAATAGCCCTTTTTCCATTGGCGTGATTCCATAGTGCAACCCTCGTGCCAATGAGGGAAATCTTCCAAAGAGGGCGTGCCATTTGGCGCTCTGTCATAGAGTCATACCCGTGCCAACCATAATCAGTGGTGTTTTTTAACAAACCAACGGCGGAAGTTTCATCCTAACAAATTCCTGGACTGAATCTATCTTGAGTTGGGTGGTTTGGCTACGGATTTCCATAGAGAGGAAGTGGGTTGCCACCTCTCATGGAAACTTCCTTGATGATATGGCCAATCCCATGATTATTGTGGATGATCCCAACTCCCCTTCCTCCATCTATAAAAGCTTGTCCATTTTCCTTGGCAAGCTAGTTCTAGAGTTTTTGGAGTTGGATAGATTTTAGTTCCAAAAATTCAGAATTCCAAATTCCCAAGAGCTTCATGCTGCAAGAGCCTTTTTGATTCCCTTAAGGCCAAATCCAAGCAAGGAGATTATTGTCCAAGATCCAAAGACATAGAGGCTTGTCCTTATTCCCGACAGGCTTTGCGAGACATGTGTCGCTGACCCACCAAAGGAGAATCCAGTGTCAAAACTTTGGTTGTATTCTTCTTTGACTGATTATTAATGAACGACTATTGGTTATGGTTCCACTCTTGTTGTTATTTGTGATGATGATGAGTTATGTCCTTTCTGACTGACATATAGTTTCATATGCTGGATTTTATGCTTGTGTTCATGTCGTTCTTTACATGTGCAGGTGTCTATTCATGGAGATCGTGAGGATTGTCATCTGCCGGAGCAAAGGAATGGGAGCACCACCTCTTCTACAAGCACTAGCATTGGAATCCAGGTAGGCCTTTATCACTGGTCTATTAATTTGCAATTAGTAACTTACGCTGTAGCATTGTTTGATTGTTGCTAGACCCAGTCTGGGCTAGTAGGGATCGCCTCTGTCCGCAGAGGGGATTTACCTCCACAAAAATTTGGTGACCATATTGGGGAGTTGGCTTTTTGTCTTGTTCTTCGTTTCGTCTTGTTGTTTGATTTGTAAACTTTAGATGGAGCCTGAAGTATGGTCAGATAGCCTTCGAAACGCTATTGCTATGCATTAGCAAAGTAGATCAACACCACTTCAGTCCATCTCCAGTTTGGTTTACGAGCTGAACGGCTTGGAACTTACCTTGTTTCTTGGTTGTTTCTTGGTTTCTCCTGCTTGATTAGCTTTCTGGGTTGAGTCCCTCTGTTGCTTCTTGCCCCTTGGTGTACCTGGGTACTGTTGACTTAGCTTTGGCTCGATTTTTTTTTTTTTCCATAGAAAACTCGGATGGTGCTCTTTTATAGCATTACAGTCGCGCCAGTTGGCGCTAGTTTCACATTGACAACCCGCGCCAATCCCTGAAAGGTGCTAGTTGCATCCTGACAGTCGCGCCAGGCCTGGGAACTTTTGAAGTTTTCTTGTCTGTGAGCCCTCTGAGCTTGGTTTTTGTTTTAGGTACCTTTTTTTAGACTACTTTAGTGTGTTGGAGTGTGATTTTATTGGCTTTGATTGTTACCCTTTTGGTGTTTGCTTTTTTCCATCGATTTCACATTTCTAGCCCTAGGGCATCTAGTGGCTTTGTGTGTTGAGCCTTCCTTAGGTGTTTTGATCTTCTAGTGGTCCATTCGACTCTTTGTTTGCTCCCTTTCACTTGTTTGGTGGTTGTAAATCATTTTATTGCGTTATTTGGGTGACTTGCTTCATCTTCACTTGAATTCCGCTTCGTCTTACTTTGAGCCTAGATTACACGGCTCATTGGTCTCTTTGGGATTTTTCTCGTTCTTTGGAGGTTTTCTTCGTGATTTAGGGAACTGAATGTGTTTGCATTGAGTGAAATTTGTGTTTTTACTCTTTTGTTATCATTTCTCAAAGTTTGTTTAGTGCATCTTGCCATCAATTTTTAAAGGAAAAAACAAATCTCTTTTGCTCTTGATTAGTTAATGTGAATTAGAGCTTTTCGTTGTTATTAGTGATTAGTGACTTTGAAGAAAATTTTATTAATTTCCATTAGCTGCATTAGAGATATTGTTGATTGTTCTATGATCATTTTGTTTGTGTGAAAGCTCTCAACTCTCTCGTAGCTAGCATTCATCGAATGAAATGATATATTGTGGCATATAGTTTGCATTTAGGAAATTTTGAGACATTACATATGGTAAGGCCTGAAAACTGAAACATAATCCAAGATCAACTTTAAAATGAACTGAATGAATCTAACAACACATTGGAACATAATGCACACATTTAGAGGTATAGGCTAGAGACGTGCTCCGGCGTCGTTAAACCTAGTCACTTTTGTTTCACTCAAGGCTGGGTGATTCCTCCTTCTGTGACTCAATAGTGGTCTAGTACGGATTTGAGCTCCCACGTACCGTCGAGTATATGGGGAGACCCCACTAGGTTATCATCATTTATCCATAGGAAGTCATGTCTGTCACCTTACAAGCCGTAATGCACCGAACACAACATTCGGGAAGATTGACTATCGTACAGAGAGTCCTTGGTTTTCATACGATTGCTAGGGTGTATATGCATTTTTACGGGTTGTCCGGTAAACCTTTTGCCTAGTTTCTCCAGAGTAGTCACTTTTGTTCCTTTTCGGACTCCCTAATAGAAAAGGTCCATCTGAGCACTTGTCGCTTCAGGCTCATTAAACATTTGAAGGCGACTAGAGTCATATTTTTGTCCTTTTCTCGACTCTTTAAAGATGAAAAGGTCAAGTTATGTCCTTGTGTCTTAAAATTTAGTCGACTACGTTCACATCTACCCTATTAGATCTTGTTTGCGTTAGCTTGAGTAGGGTTCTTTCTCATTTTTGATGGAAACCTTCCCCGAGTCTACCCACCAAGGTTTTCCCCCAGATGGAAACCCTAGTCCATTTCCTTCTTTTGGAAATGTCGGTGCTCCGTATATGGCAACTTTGTCCTTGCCTGGGTTAACCATCGGGTTTCCTGTTTGGTTGTTCTCAACCTTTGTGGTCTCTAATGTCTCAACTACTGGTCAATCAATTCCTCCACCCGAGCAACATCATATTGATTCCAAGGTGGACCTCTCCCCTTCTTCGCCTGTTTCTACGTCCTCGTCTTCTACTTCACCGAGTGAAAGTCTGGATTCAAGTAACCAGGTGGCTAAGAAGAAGATGAAGAAGAAGAAGTCTCATAAGTGAGAGGCTAAAAGTGCAGTTACTGCTCCAAATCCATCCCAAGCTGAAACCTTCCGCCCCCCCGTGGAAGGTTAAGTTTCCTTGTAAGTTGTGCAAGGGTGACCATCTTCTTCGTGATTGTCTTGGTATTCCCAGGATCGTAGAAGTATGGTCTCGCGATCCGGCTCGTCCCTCATCGTCCTCTGAAGTTAATGACGATGCCACCCTATCAACGGGTAGTGGTAAGAAGAAAGGGAAGATTCTAATCCCCTATAGAGTATGTGAAGGCAATCATCCCCTTCACCTTTATCCGCTCATGGATAAAGCTTCCGCTGTCTTGGAAATTCTTATAGCGTCTTCACCCCAACTTCCTGTTGGTTATCAGAAGCTCTCTTCTGAGCCCCTCCCTATGGACAATGAGATTGACTTAGATTCTTCTCTTGTCCGGGCTCCTCTTCCTGAACCTGGCTGTGCCAAGCCTGCTCCAGACCAACCATTGGTCGGAGATAGTATCAACTTGGGTTCACCACCTGTTGATTACTCTATTCCAGAGGAGCATCATGATTCTACTTCCCATGTTCTTCTCGTCTCATCAGATTATCCTGAGTCCGAGAATGACCCTCCTATCCTCGCTGATCAAGAGGGTCCTCCTTCAGCTCCTATAGAGCAAGGGGGCAATCATACGATCCCCCCACCAAGTAGTTCAGTCGTTTCCTTCTACTGGAGTCATTTGACTACAATTTGCCTTCCATCCCATGTACCTTTCTAGATTACAGTACATGCTTATGATAAGGCAGTACCTGGCACTGTCTTGGATGAGGGTGCGTCAATTAGTCTCATGCCTTTCACTACTTGGCAAGCTTTGGGCTCCCCACAGCTTGTGCCAGTCACACAGAATCTGTTGGCATTTGATGGAGGAACCAGTCAACCACTAGGGATCCTCCCGAATTTTCCTGTTACTTTGGGAGGAAAAACCATCTATATAGACGTACTGGTTACCCAAGGTGCTTTATATTTCAGTCTTCTCCTTGGCCGTGACTATGTTTATGCCATGGGGGCCCTTTTCTCTTCACTTTTCCGTGTGGTTTGTTTTCCACACGATGGAAGAATGGTGACTATTGATCAATTATTGTTCTTTAGTCCCCCAGTGCCTCCTGCGTAGCCATCTTCCCCCCTCGGTTCTTGTTTGCAAGTAGTACCTTCTTTGCCACAAGTCAATTATGTGGCTACCCGTTCCGTCTCTGCCTCTACTGATGATCATGTAGATGGTCTCGTACATCATGTACTGGGGGCATTGGAACTTGATCTGTCATTGGTGCATAATGACATGTATTCCTCCCAGAGTGCGTCCCTTCCATCCCATGAAGACCTCTTGGGAGCCATGTTCTCGTATGGCCCATGAACAGGTGTACCGAGGATAGTTATTTTCTTGTGTCAACCTCGTTAAAAAATGAAACAAGGTGTTATGAGCACAGTTCCTTGTCTTGTGTCAAGCTCGTTAAAAAATGAAACAAGGGTTATGAGGATAGTTCTTTCTCACTGTGTCAACCTCATTAAAAAATGAAACAAGGGTTATGAGGATAGTTCTTTTTCACTGTGTCAACCTCATTAAAAAATGAAACAACTCCCCTATCCAAATCAAGTCTTTGATTAAGATATCGTAAAATCCAAGTCGATTTTTTCCAAGATCTTGACAGTGAAGCTTCATTCCATCCACCTCATTGAATGCAATGAAGCTTAGGGGGCATGTGCCTCTATTTGTGTCATTATGTTGGGGGCATGCGAACTTTTAACAAGCATAGTTTTTGTTTCAAGCTTGAGTAAACATGAAACCGAATCCAAGCAGAGTTCTCTATGGTTCAAGCTTGTGTAAAAATGAACCCATACCTGATTTGCATCTTGTGATTGTCGTTTATCCACTAAATTCTGTTAGATGAGCCTTGGTTGTTCTATTCTATCGCCACCATCTCTTTGGCTGATCATATGCTTTCACTTGTTTGTTTTCCTTCCCTGAGGAACCGCAGCAATGAGTGGTTTTATTAGCCAGCCTCTTGACCATTACATGTTTTGAGCAGTTACACCATTACCAGAACCAGTTGCTACCTTTATACCACTCGTTCCTCCAGGACAAGTCTCCTTTAATCTCTTTTCTGACTCGTAAAAGATGAAAAGATTGTCGAGTACTTTTCCCCTTTTTGACTCGTTAAAGAGAATAAAAATGGAGGTCTTCTTTTAGCTCTTTTCCGACAATTTAAAGCCGAAAAGATTGCCGAGTTTTCCCTTTTAACTCATTAAATGGAATAAGAGGCGATCTGCTTTAAGCTCTTTTCCGACCGTTTAAAGATGAAAAGATTGGCGAGTTTTCCTCCCTACTCGTTTAAGATAAACAAGAGGTGGTTGTATTTAAACCCTTTTCCGACCGTGTAAAGACGAAAAGATCGCCAGACCCTTGTCGTTTTAGGTTCATTAATAGTTACGAAGCGACGAGGTTTCGATCACTTTTTTACTTTTTCAGATCGAAATCACTACTCATGAAAAGTACTCCTCGATTGTAATGATCGGGCGGTTCTTTCGAGCATTGTTTTATACTTTTTTGGACTCGAGAGACACAACTTTACGAAAAAGGACACCCCTAGAGTTTACTTTTCCGTTGTCTTTTCAAACTCTCTAAACATGAAAAGATGACGAGTTCTTCCTTTGTTAGACTCGTTAAAACTTAATGACATCGGATCCCGTCGAAATAACGCCTTTCAAGCATATGCTATCCCCGTCAAGCTTGTCATCAAAAAATAACCGGGGTACTCGCCAGAGATGGTGGGGAAAATGGAACCACAATTATTATCGTGTCGGCAGTATGTCGCTCTTGAACATGGCACTTGTCTGCATTCGTGTCTGGGTGGGGACATCTCATCTTGTTTTTACACTTGCCTCCGTGGGTTTGGGTTATGCTATTTGACCTTTCATCTGCTCATTGCCTATCACCATGACCCCTGAGCATTTGATGTCAAATACTGCCAAGTCCACTGTTGTGCCACCAATATGTTCAAGAGAAGTTGACCTCTGCAAAATAGTCAACCTCCCTCTTATGCATCACATAATCCTGATTCACAAAACATTCTTATCTTTCTCTGTCTCATGTCGATGATGTGGGAAACATTATGGCCCACCTTCGATTAAGGTCACTCCCTGTCGACTTCAGCTCATTATCCAGGAAGTTGACCCAGAGACTCCCTTAAGGTTCCTTGGAGCCTGCATGCCTCAATGGCAGGTTCTTCATGTTCAACACGAGGTTTTCATTATTGACCTTCGATCGAATGATTCTACGGGTGTTCGACGCCGGCTCATTGATTCGCATGTCGTAGATTGTACCTATAGTACCTTGAGGACCATTGTCATTATTGGTGGTACCTCTCGCTTCTGTTGACAACTTTCACCATTGGCTGGTAATCAGACGATGTTCCTACATGTTCGACTTCGACTCCTATATTCGCATGCTTGAACTTGTACTTTGGTCGGATCGAGATGGAGCGCAAGACCCTAGATTTTGTCTGTTGAGATCCAGGCTGTGATTTTGTGGATTATTATGATTATTACATGACTCATTCACTGGATGACTACGACCATGCCTCAGTCTATTTATCGATCCTCACTGGATGGCTACGCCCATACCTTGGATCTAGATTATTGTGTACTCTGTTATGGATGGTTGTGCCCATACCACATATATCATGTATTTGAGCTATTAGTTGTATTTATCCACGTAGGTTTTCTGGTGGCAGTGTTTTCGGTTGGACATGTTCTCGTAAAGCATCTCACCCCTCGCTCTCTCGGGCCTCATGCTTTAGGGGGCATCTGTTACACAACAATTTGTCACCGTCCCTGCTACCCCTCTCCCGCATTTTGGAGGACTCATTACGGGACCTATGAGAAGTGTCATGGCCTACAAACACTTACATTACATTCCTCTCAACATGAGCTTTATTTTCCCTGAAGACATCTCCTGCTAAAAAACCCTAAAAATATCCCTTTTTCCATTGGCGCGGTTCCATAGTGCAACCTTCGCGCCAATGGGGGAAATCCTCCAAAGAGGGTGCGCCAGTTGGTGCTCTGTCATAGAGTCGTAACCGCGCGAACCATAATCAATGGTGTTTTTTAACAAACCAACGACAAAAGTTTCATCCTAACAAATTCTTGGACTGAATCTATCTTGAGTTGGTTGGTTTGGCTATGAATTTCCATAGAGAGGAAGTGGTTTGCCACCTCTCATGGAAACTTCCTTGATGATATGGCCAATCCCATGATTGTTGTGGATGATCCCAACTCCCCATCCTCCATCTATAAAAGCTTGTCCATTTTCCTTGGCAAGCTAGTTCTAGAGTTTTTGGAGTTGGATAGATTTTAGTTCCAAAAATTCAGAATTCCAAATTCCCAAGAGCTTCATGCTGAAAAAGCCTTTTTGATTCCCTTAAGGCCAAATCCAAGCAAGGAGATTATTGTCCAAGATCCAAAGACAGAGAGGCTTGTCCTTATTCCTGACAGGCTTTGCGAGACATGTGCGGCTGACCCGCCAAAGGAGAATCCAACGTTAGAACTTTATTTGTATTCTTCTTTGATTGATTATTAATGAACGACTATTGTTTATGGTTCCACTCTTGTTGTTATTTGTGATGATGATGAGTTATGTCCTTTCTAACTGACATATAGTTGCATATGCTGGATTTTATGCTTATGTTTGTGTCGTTCTTTGCATGTGCATGTGTCTATTCACGGAGATCGTGAGGATTGTGATCTGCCAGAGCAAAGGAACGGGAGCACCACCTCTTCTACAAGCACTAGCATTGGAATCCAGGTAGGCCTTTATCACTGGTCTATTAATTTTCAATTAGGAACTTGTGTTGTAGCATTGTTTGATTGTTGCTAGACCTGGTCTGGGCTAGTAGGGATCGCCTCTGTCCTCAGAGGGGATTTACCTCCACAACAATAGCAATGTTTTTGATGGGTGCAACCGTTCTGTGGTTCCTAAAAGACGAGCAGAAAATCTAGTGATCTCTCGAGAGAAGACCATGATGTGGCATCAAAGGCTTGGACATATTCGAGAGAAGGGCCTTTGAATACTTCATGGTAAAGGTATGGTAGAAGGTATGAGTAACATCTCTCTGGATTTTTATTTTTGTTAAAATTGTGTATATGGGAAGCAGAATCAGGTGAGTTTCCCCTTTGGTGGTAAGAGGGAAAAACAAATATTAGAGCTTGTGCACAGTGATGTGTTTGGACCTATGAAGGTTCTATCACTCGGTAAGTCTGTATAATATGTATCATTTATAGATGAATTCTCAAGGAATACATGGATATATTTCCTTAAGAAGAAATATGAATTCTTTGACAGGTTTAAAGAATTTAAGGCTCTGGTGGAAAACCAGACAGAAAAGAAGATAAAGATGTTGAGGACAGATAACGGTGGAGAGTTTTGCAATAAGGAATTTGAAGAATTTTGTTAGAAGTGTGGTATAGCACGCAGAAGAATACTCCATACACACCTGAGAAAAATGGAGTTGCAGAAAGAATGAACAAGATGTTGACGGAAAGGGCAAGAAGCATGCTCAATGGTGTTGGGTTAGGACAGGAATTCTGGGTAGAGGCAGTGGAGACAACATGTTACCTAGTTAATAGATCACCTTGATCAGTGTTGGAGGATAAGACTCCACAAGAGGTATGGAATGGTAAGAAACCCTCTCTTTCACATCTGAGGGTATTTGGATGTGATGCATATGTACATGTTCCAAAGGATAAAAGAACCAAGTTGGATGGTAAATCTGAAAAGTGCATCTTTATTGGGTATATGGATGGTTTAAAGGGTTATGACATTTGGAACCCAATAACAGGGAAGGTTATGTACAACCAAGATGTGGTGTTCAGAGAGGTGAAATATGTTATTAAACATGAAGTCCAACCATATGAACCTGAGAAGATAGAGTTTGAGTTTAAGGAGGAAGAATCAAACTCTACAGCAGAGGAGGAATCAAAAGATGAAGAGCCACAAACTTCGGGTGTGAGAAGATCAGTTAGAGAAAGAAGGAAACTGGAAAGGTATAGTCCATCTACTTTCTATTCAAATTTTTCTTTATCTATTACTGATTATGATCCCAGAAATGTGAAGGAAGTAGTAGATTCAGAGGATGGAAAACTCTAGAAAGAGGCCATGGTTGATGAAATGGCATCTTTGCACAAAAATGAGGCTTGGGATCTGGTGGAGTTGTCGGCTGGAAGGAAACACATTGGCAGTAAATGGGTGTTCAAAAAGAAGACAAATGTAGAAGGAAAGGTGGATAAATACAAAGATCGATTGGTAGAAAAAGGTTATTCCTAGGTGCTGGGAATTGATTTTTGTGATATTTTTTCTCTTGTTGCCAAGGTAGCTTCTATTAGATTACTTTTATCTGTTGTTGTTGCTTTTGATTTTGAGGTAGAACAGATGGATGTGAAGACAACATTTCTTCATGGGGATCTAGAAGAGGAGATCTACATGAAGCAACCTAAAGGTTTTGAGGTGAAGGGTAAGAAAGAAATGGTATGCAAGTTAAAGAAGTCTCTGTATGGGTTAAAACAATCACCAAGGATGTGGTATTATAAATTTGATACATTTATATGGGGACTTGGCTTCACCAAAAGCAAACCAGATCACTATGTGTATTTTAAATTAATTGGTGACTGTGTTATTTATCTGGTCTTGTATGTGGATGATATGTTGATGGTTGGAAATGACAAAGAAATTATCCAAGATTTGAAGACCCAATTGTCCTCCAAATTCAACATGAAAGATCTTGGCACCGCAAACCATATTTTGGGCATGGAATTAAAAGAGACCGGGAAAAGAGGAAGCTATGGTTAAACCAAAGGAAGTATGTCGGGACAATACTCCAGAGGTTTAATATGCAGGATAGTAAACTGGTGAAGGTTCCTATTCCTGTAGGTGTGAGGTTATTTGCTAAACAGTGTCCCAAAACAAAAGAAGAGGAAGAGGACATGTCTCGTGTTCCATATACAAGTGTAGTCGGTAGCTTGATGTATGCAATGGTTTGTACTAGACCAAACATTGCACATGCAGTGGCAGTATTGAGCAGGTTTATGTCAAAACTAGGGAAGGAGCACTAGACAACATTGAAGCAGGTTTTCAGGTATTTGTGTGGCACTAGTGATTATGGTTTGTGCTGCAAAAGAAGACTAGTATTGGATAGAATGTTGGATATTCATGGCTTTTTTGATGTAGACCGGTCTGTAGATCTGGATCAGAGAAGATATACAAGTGGGTATGTGTTTACCCTATTTGTAGGTGCAGTCAGCTGGATGAGTAAGAAACAATCTATAGTGGCACTTGTTAGGTTGTGTTATATTATTTCCATGTAGTTAATAGGGGGTTTGAGGGGTACCCGTAACCCCACTTTATGGGGTTTGGGGCAGCGCCCCAGAAAATTTTGATTTTGGACCCTATGTTAGGTTGGGACGACCCACCTATGGTTTTGTGCATGATTTTTGCACATGTTTTTTAGAGGCGATGGTTTTTCAGTCCATGGTATTGGACACGATGGTTTTCGGCCCATGGTATTGGATGCTTCGACATGTATAAATATGTATTCTATCATTGAAAGGAACATAATGAAAAATCAAGCTGGTAGTCCCGGTTTGGGGATCCAGTGGGAAAATCTCTGTGTATATGTGTTTTATGTGTTATGCTCTCACATTGTTTATTTTTCTATGTTTTAGAATTTGTATGCAGGTAATTTTTGTATGGGGTTAAAACCTACATTTGGTATCAGAGCTATTTTTTGCTTCAAGGGGACGCCTTTGTTGTTGATGGGTTTCGCTCAGGCTTGTGGTAGACCTTGTTCAGTAGGAGATCTATGAGATCGATTTTGGCGGTGAAAGAAGATGGCGAGTTGTGGAAATATAGAGATTGAGAAATTTAATGGTCAAAGTTTTGAGTTGTGTAAACTCAAGATGGAGGATCTGTTGGTGGATAAAGATCAGTGGATCGTGGTAGATCCAGGTACTAAACCAATGGGAGTGACTGATGAAGAATGGAAGAAGTTGGATTGGAAGGCAAAGAGCACAATATGATTGTGTGTCTCAGATTTAGTATTGTTAATGTATCAGGGGAAGCTATGGCAAAGGCTTCATGGGACAAGTTAGGGACTTTGTACCAATCTAAGTCTCTGGTGAATAAACTGTTCCTGTGAAAAAGTTGTATAGTCTGAGGATGAAAGATGGAGACTCAATGACAGAGCATATAAATTCATTTAATACTGTGATAAGTTAGTTAGCATCTATTGATATTAAAATTTCAGATGAAGATAAGTGCATCAGTTTGTTGAGTTCTCTACCAGATTCGTGGGATGGTTTGGTTATTGCAATATGTAGCAATGCAACTGCCTTGAATTTTGATGAAATAGTCTCATCCTGGTCGATAGAGGAGATGATATGGAAGAATATGGAGAGACAGAATGGTGATGCCTTGTTTGTATGAGGACGAACCTAGAACAGAAACAAAAATAAGTCATCGAGTGGGAGATCTAAATCTCCAGGAAAACCTGTAAAGGTGGTGTGCTGGAAATGTGGAAAGGAAGGGCACTTCAAAAGGGACTGTAAATCTAAAGCTCCTGATAAAGGAAAGGGATCTGATGATTCTCCTTTTGCAGAGGTAAAAACCACCTCAGATGAAGGTGGGGATGTGTACTTGGCTTCTTCAAGTACACATGTAGATCATGAGGAATGGTTGATTGACTCAGGTGCATCCTTTCACTTCACTCCCCATAGAGAGTGGTTCTGCGAGTATGAGAAATATGATGGTGGTGATGTCTTCTTGGGGGATGAAAGGAAGGCTAGAATCATTGGTCATGGAAAACTAAAGATGAAGTTACAAGGTGGAAGGGTTAGAACACTTCCAGGTGTTCTACATATTCTTGCATTGGCTAGAAATCTGATTTCTGTAAGTAAGATGGATGATGCAGGTGTAAAAATAGTGTTCGAGAAGGATACCTGCAAGATGGTTTAGGGAGCACTAGTATTTATGCGGGGAGTTCGGACTGGAACTTTATACAAGATGTAAGGTAGCACTGTTGTTGATGGATGCAACAACTCTGTGGTTCCTGGAAGTGGAGCAGAAAATCTAGTCGTCTCTAGAGAGAGGACCATGTTGTGGAATCAAAGGCTTGGACATATTGGAGAGAAGGGCCTTCGAATACTTCATGGTAAAGGTATGGTAGAAGGTATGAGTAATATCTCTATGGTTTTCGATTTATGTGAAAATTGTGTATATGGGAAGAAGAATCAGGTGAGTTTCCCCTATGGAAGTAAGAGGGAAAAACAAATATTAGAGCTTGTGCACAGTGATGTGTTTGGACCTGTGAAGGTTCCATTACTGGGTAATTCTATGTACTATGTATCATTTATAGATGAGTTCTCAAGGAATACATGGATATATATCCTTAAGAAGAAATCTAAAGTCTTTGAAAGGTTTAAAGAATTCAAGGCTCTGGTGGAAACTAGATAGAGAAGAAGATAAAGGTGTTGAGGACAGATAATGGTGGAGAGTTTTGCAGTAAGGAATTTGAAGAATTCTGTAAGAAGTGTGGTATAACATGGCAGAAGACTACTCCATATACACCTAAGAAAAATGGAGTTGCAGAAAGAATGAATAAGACGTTGATGGAAAGGGCAAGAAGCATGCTCAGTGGTGCCGGGTTAGGACAGGAATTTTGGGCAGAGGCGGTAGATACTGCATGTTACCTGGTCAACAGGTCACCTTCATCAGCGTTGGAGGATAAGACTCAACAAGAGGTATGGACCCGTAAGAACCCTCTCTTTCATATCTGAGGGTATTTGGATGTGATGCATATGTATATGTTCCAAAGGAGAAATGAACCAAGTTGGATAGTAAATATAAAAAGTGCATATTTATTGGGTATAAGGATGGTTTGAAGGGTTATAAGCTTTGGAACCTAGTAACAAGGAAGTTTGTGTACAGTTGAGATGTGGTGTTTAGAGAGGTAAAAGATGTTATTAAACGTGAAGTCCAACCAAAGGAACTTGAGAAGATGGAGTTTGAGCTAAAGGAGGAAGAATCGGACTCTACAACAGAGGAGGAATTAGAAGATGAAGGGCCACAAACTCTGGGTCTGAGGCGATCAGTTCAAGAAAGAAAGTACCCAGAAAGGTATAATCCATCTACTTTCTATTCAAATTTTTCTTTATCTATTACTAATGATGATCCTAGAACTATGAAGTAAGCAGTGGATTCAGAGGATGGAAAACTCTGTAAAGAGGCCATGGTTGACCAAATGGCATCTTTGCACAAAAATGAGGCTTGGGATCTGGTGGAGTTGCTGGCTGGAAGGAAACCCATTGGTAGCAAATGGGTGTTCAAAAAGAAGACAAATGCAGAAGGAAAAGTGGAGAAATACAAATCTCGGTTGGTAGAAAAAGGTTATTCCCAGGTGTGGGGAATTGATTTTGGTGATATTTTTTCTCCTGTTGCCAAGGTAACTTCTATTAGATTACTTTTATCTGTTGCTACTACTTTTGATTTTGAGGTAGAATAGATGGATGTGAAGACAACATTTCTTCATGGGGATCTAGAAGAGGAGATCTACATGAAACAACCTGAAGGCTTTGCAGTGAAGGGTAAGAAAGAACTGGTATGCAAGTTAAAGAAGTCTCTGTATGGGTTAAAACAGTCACCAAGGATGTGGTATCAGAAATTTGATACATTTATATGGGGACTTGGCTTCACCAGAAGCAAAGCAGATCATTGTGTGTATTTCAAATTAATTGGTGACTGTGTTATTTATTTGGTCTTGTATGTGGATGAATGTTGCTGGTTGGAAATGACAAAGAAATTATCCAGGATTTGAAGACCCAATTGTCCTCCAAATTCGACATTAAAGATCTTGGTGTTGCAAACTATATTTTGGGCATGGAAATTAAAAGAGATTAGGAAAAGAGGAAGCTTTGGCTAAACCATAGGAAGTATGTCGAGACAATATTGTAGAGGTTTAATATGCAGGATAGTAAACCAGTGAAGGTTCTTATTCCTATAGGTGTAAAGTTATCTGCTGAATAGTGTCCCAAGATAGAAGAAGAGGAAGAGGATATGTCCCGTGTTCCATATGCAAGTGTAGTCGGTAGCTTGATGCATGCAATGGTCTGTACTAGACTAGACATTGCACATGCGGTGGGATTATTGAGCAGGTTTATGTCAAAACTAGGAAAGGAGCATTGAACAGTAGTGAATCGTGTTTTCAGGTATTTGTGTGGCAATAGTGATTATGGTTTATGTTGCCAAGGAAGACCAAGATTGGATAGAGTGTTGGATATTCATGGCTTTGTTGATGCAGACTAGGCTGGAGATCTAGATCAGAGAAGATCTTCAAGTGGGTATTGTTTAACATATTTGGAGGTGCAGTCAGTTGGATGGGTAAGAAACAATCTATAGTGGCACTATCAACTACAAAGGCAGAATACATGGCATCCACTCATGCAAGCAAGGAAGCAGTTTGGTTGCTGAGATTGCGTTCAAGTCTGGGGTTAGTACATGAAGCTATAAGGATAGACTATGACATCCAAAGTGAAATTTTCTTGGCAAAGAACCCTACATATCATTCAAGATAAAGCACATTGATGTTCAGTATCACTTTGTGAGGGATATGATAGAAGACAAAAAGGTGTTGCTGGTAAAGGTGGACACTTTGAAGAATACTACAAATGCATTGAAAAAATCTATGAGCTCTGAGAATTTTTCCTGGTGTAGAGAAACAATGACCGTTTCAGGGCTGGAAAAATGACTAAGCTCTCATGTGGCCCCCTATGGAAAGAAAACAACAAGTGGGAGAATGTTGGGTTGTGTTATATTCTTTCCATGTAAGTAACAGGGGGTTTGAGTGGTACCCATAACTCCACTTTATGGGGTCTGGGGCAGCGCCCCGGAAAATTTTGATATTGGACCATATGTTAGGTTGGGCGGACCCACATATGGATTTGTGCATGACTTTTACACATGTTTTTTGGACGTGATGGTTTTTCGGTCCATGGTATTGGACGCGATGGTTTTCGGTCTGTGGTATTGGATGCTTTGGCATGTATAAATATGTATTATAACATTCAAAGGAACATAATGAAAAATCAAGCTGGTAGTCCCTATTTTGGGATCTGGTGGGAAAATCTTTGTGTATATGTGTTTTGTGTTATGCTCTCGCATTGTTTAATTTTCTATGTTTTATAATTCGTATGTAGGTAATTTTTGTATGAGTTTAAAACCTACAGTGGGAGTATTGAGCAGGTTTATGTCAAAACTACGGAAGGAGCATTGGGTAACAGTGAAGCAGGTTTTCAGGTATTTGTGTGGCACTAGTGATTATGGTTTTTGCTACCAAGGAAGACCAGGATTGGACAGAATGTTGGATATTCATGGCTTTGTTGATGTGGACCGGTCTGTAGATCTGGATTAGAGAAGATGTACAAGTGGGTATGTGTTTAACCTATTTGGAGGTGCAGTCAGTTGGATGAGTAAGAAATAATATGTAGTGGCACTATCAACTACAAAAGAAGAATACATGGCAGCCACTCATGCAAGCAAGGAAGTAGTTTGGTTGCAGAGATTGTGTTCGAGTATGGGATTAGTACAAGGAGCTATAAGGATAGACTGTGATAGCTAAAGTGCAATTTTATTGGCAAAGAACTTTGCATATCATTCAAAGACAAAGCACATTGATGTTCAATATCACTTTGTGATGGATATGATAGAATACAAAAAGGTGTTGCTGGTAAAGGTGTACACTTTGAAGAATATTGCAGATGCATTGACAAAATCTGTGAACTCTAAGAAGTTCTCTTGGTGTAGAGAAATAATGGGCATTGCAGAGTTAGATAAATGACTAAGATCTCTTGTGGCCCTCTGTGGAAAGAAAACAACAAGTGGGATAATGTTGGGTTGTGTTATATTCTTTCCACGACTAGCCCACGTAGTTAATACAGGGGGGTTAGAGGGAGGGTGAAGCCCCGCCATTCATTATGTCGATTGCGTAGTGGGGGGGTTAGAGGGGATTTGAGGGGTGCAGGTAACCCCCCTCGATGGGGTTCAAGGCAATGCCCCAGAGAATTTTGTTTTTTGACCCTATATTAGGTTGGGCATACCTACCTATGGTTTTGTGCATGATTTTTGCACATGGTTTTGGACGCGATGGTTTTTGGTCCATTGTTTTGGACGCGATGGTTTTTGGTCCATGGTATTGGATGCTTCGGCATGGATAAATATGTATTGTAGCATTGAAAGGAACATAATGAAAAATCAAGCTCGTAGTCCCGGTTTTGGGATCTAGGGGAAAATCTTTTTGTATATGTGTTTTATGTGTTATGCTCTCACATTGTTTACTTTCTGTGTTTTAGAATTTTTATGTAGGTAATTTCTTTATGGGGTTAAAACCTACATAACATGTCCTAGGCCTATTTCAATGAACAAGAAACTCATTGATAAATATAAAAAAAAATAATATTTATTTTCTTGAGTAAATACAAATATCAAAAGTACATTTAGGAACACCGAACCTAGTTACACTTTTTTCAACACCCCCTCTTAACTAGGGAGGTGTTCATAAATCATTACAAGGTGTTTGTTTATTTTTCAATCGTGAAGAATTCACATAAGACAAACCATATTTGGAATCCATCTATTATAGCATCATAGTAACCAACATTGTTCATAGCAAGGCCTTCACTAATAGCTTTATCCCTCATAAGATCAGATCATAATGTTGGCGAGACCAATCGCTTATAAACACCTCAGTCATTGTCTCTCAAAGTACATACCCACCCAAGTGTTCACTGAGTATGACCTTCTGGGACTATTCTTGTCTTGGGTTCCCAACCCTAATCATTTCTTGGATGCCCTACACATCCTCAAAGAGCATCAAATGCGAGATGATTACCCAATCCTCTCATTATTTCTTGCCAAGCAAAGACAAGAATGTTGGCCTATCTCTTCCTCTTGATTGAGGAAGACATGCCCAAGTTTCGTCTGACAAGGAATTTGCCCAAGCTCATTTGTAGTTGGGAACTTGTTAGACCTCCTTCTTAGCTAGGGACTTGTCCATTCATCAGCAACTTCTTCTTCGTGGGTCCTTTAGCTACTTGATCTCCTTTTTTCCTTCGATGTCATGAAGTCTTCGTTTGAACTTTTTCTTGGTAGGGTACCAGCCATTGATCACTTTCCTTCCTGTTTTGTCATGTCATTTCTCCCTTCATTGAAAGTCAACTTCTTGATCTATATCAAGTCCTTTTGTAATCTAGCTACTCCTTTGTCATCTTGTCTATGCTTCATAATACTTATCACATGGATGCTTAGTTGTACTTTCTTGTTCCCATACTTTAACTTAGTAGCCCTTCATGACTTCATCATGATATTGCTTCAACATCATATGGCGATTTTGTTGGATGGATTCTTCATCATGACATATTTGTAGAGTTGAATCAATTATCTGCACCTTACTATCTCCAATTCCTTCATAGGTGTCAAGTGTCCTTTGATATTTTTCTTCCTTTGTCAGATTTTTCATGCCTTATTTCAGGAGATGGTAAGGATTCTTGTCAGATAGTGATTCTTTGTGACCACGATGTTCTTCACATGCCTGATCTCTTTCTTCATTTGCTTCTTCTTGGATTGATTAGTCAACCATCTTGTATTCCTTATGAGAGCACTTCTTCATGTTGACCTTTATTACATTGTAGAACATGCCTTCGAGCATATCATTGGCGAAAGAGATCCTTTTATTCTTGATCATGCATCTAGAAATTTTCCCATGACCCATATATATGATGACATGACTTAAGCTTTGATGCATACATACCTCATCTTGATTATGATTTTATCATATTGGATTTATTTGATAGTTATCCTCGATTGGTGTAGCCTCTCTTGCTTCATCTTTTCTCGCCTGTATATCATCCTTTCTAGAATCTCATAAATGGGAATAGCAATAAGACATTTGACTTTATATATGTATTATAGACATATTTGGGCACTGCAAACCCAATCACATATGTCCATAAACCAAGGGATTCTAAACCCCTAAAATTGTTGTTTCATACCCTAAAGGAACAAGGTCAGCTGATTACATCATTTCCCAGAAGTTCTCCCTGAAAAACTGCTCAAAACTAGACCATACAGACTGATCCATGCTAAGGGTGCGATGTATCTCACATGTCACATGCAAAGGGTGTGATGCATACTGAAAATCCCTTCTATAGGGTGCAATGAGCGAGAGCAGACAAATAGCAAAGGCAGTTTGCTAGGTGGAAACCCATAGAATCTTCTAGAAACTTCTCATTGACACTTTCCTCTCTGAATTTGCCTAGGGATGAGTAAGAGATCATGAAATCTCCAAGTGGAGCCAAGAAATATCAGAGAAATGACACTAATCAAAATCCCATAAGTTGATTCACCCACCTGCAAATATTTATATATGGATCCCTCATCTTAGAGATCCTGAGGCTGGAATTTTGTATTTTTGTAAGGAAGTGTTGTTGGTTTCTCTGTGAAACATTGTAGGGTTGGGTGATCTAGCTTTTCATGAGGTGAAGATGGCTTTCATGCTGGGAGGATGGCACTAGGTTAGACCACTTGGTTGTAATCCTATCTTCTACTACTTTTATCAATAAAGTTATTTGAGTTTTCCTCCATATTCTTGTATATTTCTGAATCTTATATTGATGTATGCATTTGTATGGTTAATAGACATTTGATCCTATATTTTTTATGGTTATAGATCTCTATGCTTTGATGGTATTACGTTACTTTGACTGTACAGGTGTTCTTTGAAGTGGGACAAGTGAGGAAAGAGTGGTGAAGCTCTGTCAAAGGGGGGAGGAAACAAGCAAGGAGCCAAGTGAAAGACTGAGGTTGGTACTCTCTACTTCTCTCTCATCTATCTCTCATAAAGGAAAACACAAGTAACTTTAGTTTGTTTGTTTCTAAGATAGCTACCCGTCTTAGTGGGACTAGCAGCTCTGAATGGACACTAGTTTTCCCAATAAAAAAATGGCGACTCCACTGGGGAATGAATAGTTTGATTGTTAGTTACTGTTGTTTGCTTTATAAACTACAGACGAAGCTTGAAGTTAAGCCAGCTAGCCTTCGAACTGCTTTTGCTATGCAACTACAAAGTAGATCAACGCTGCTTCAGTCAATCTCCAGGTTAGTTTATGAACTGAACATATGACTTGCAAACATCCTATGTGCCCTGCTGGTAGCTCAAATAACCTCATTAGATCAGCCCCTATACTTTTTTTTTATTGTCTATCATTAGCTTAGCTTAAATCCTTGAACTTAGCTGCAAATTGTGAGTGAAAACTGAGCTCAATCTCATCCCTGGACAATCGCACTATCTCTCATTTGCAACCTGGATGTATCGTACCTCCTGTGTGTTGCAAGTGAGATGCACCCCTATTTTCGTGTGTTACAGGTGCGATGATTGAATGAGATTGTTTCTGCCTCCAGATTTTGGTTTTTTCTTCATTTGTTTTAGCTCTATTCAGGACTTTTGTTGTCTATGATCAATATATCATTGTTGAAACCTTCTTCCTTTGCATTATTTAGCCTCCATTGATAAGGAATTGTGAATTTTTAAATTTTTTTTCCATCATTTACAGTCCTCATTTGCAAAAATTAGCTTAATCGAACTGCCGTCTTTTGATTTGAAAGTGTCGCAAGTGTCATTTTCAATCAAAGAAAATAGTGTCATAAAGTCTTCCTCTTTTAGATAGTCGATTACACTTTTTCTATTGTATTTGATTTGAATCATCAATTCTTTGAAGTGTCGAAAGCAGTTTTCAAGTCGAAATTGAAAGTGTCGTCTTAGTCTTCCTTTCATTTTTGAACAAGAAATTGCTCAAGTGTTGCTTTGAGAAAAGATAGTTCAAATCTGTACTTAGTTTTCTTTTTGTCATTCTCACCTTAAGGAAACTGAAAAAAAATACATGCATGTGCATTTGCATTTAGACTGCATGCGGAAATTGATTTAGGACAGTGCATCTTAGTGTGTGCTCTCTACTCTCTGTTGAAACAATTTTACTTCTCTTTCCTTAGTGGTTAGGATTTTCATTGCAAAAAGAAAGTAAACGACTATTTATCATCTTAGATTGCATATTTAGGAATTGTATATCTACTTCACGCAGTGAACCTTAAAGGCAAACTTCTTAATCAAGATAAACTGTAAAATAAACCTCAATGAACATAAAAATGCTTTGGAACCTAATGCACAACATCTAGAAGTATAGGCTAGAGCCGTATTCCGACGTCATAAAGCCTGGTAACTATCGTTTTCATCTTAGGTTGGGTGATTCCTCCTCCTTGATATGAAAAGTGCCAATATGGACTTTTCCTCCCACGTACCGTCGAGTATATATTAGGAGACCACAATAGGCTATATCCTTTATCCTTAAGAAGCCGTGTCTACCGCCCTATCAATTTCAATGCACTGAACACAACATTCGAGAAGATTGACTGCCGTATGCAAAAACTATTCTGCAGTTTTGCAATTGGTTTGGTAATCCCTTTGTCTAGATTTCTAGAGTAGTCACTTTCACTCCTTTTTAGACTTCTTAAAAGAAAAGGTCCATCTGAGCACTTGCCACTTTAGGCTCATTAAAAGTCGAAGGAAACTAGAGTCATCTTTAGCTTTTTCTCGACTCTTTAAAATTGAAAAAGAAAGTTGTGTCAAAGCATAATAAAATTCATTTAATTCAGAATAACATTTTCCCCTTTTTATTTTGAGTTTATTAAGTAATCCACAATCGTGAAAGAAAGTCAATCAAAACCCCGTCATTCGTGGAGACTAACAAGTCAACCATCTTTGACTCTGGAAACGAAACCATTCTAGGCCAAGAGATCTCGTTTAACTGGGTCAAAGACTCCTAGTTTATTTGAAACTTGTGTTTCAACATCCTCAGAGACTCCAGTGACTCCAACTATTTCTGGTATCCTTGCCTCTACAGAAGAAGTTCCGCAGTTACAAGTGGACACTAGAACTGATCCTAGTGTAATGGTAAACACTTCTATTCCTGAACTAGCTCCATCTAAGGTTGGTTCGAAAGGTGTCGCCCCTCCAGCATCTATTGTTGCCGAGCCTATACCTTCTTCGGCACCAGAAATATTTTACAGACCTGACGGTCTAGCTCTTCCACCTAGATTTATTTCTATAGAAAAGATTGTGGAGGATATTCCATCCAGTACTCCATTGCATTTTGTAATTGGGATCCACCTATATCCTTCTACTACAGAAGTTAATCACCCTTCATCGCAATTTCCTATAGAATTGCTAGGAAATATTTTGGATAGAATCGATATGTCTGAACAACCATCGACATCTAGGATTGTGTCATCCGATACAACAGTAGTAGAACCTTCTGCCACCACTCTGATAATGTTCGCTGGTGTACCATCTATCCCAACTAGTTCTCAACCATTAGATGGAGTCCACTCAGGGACTATTTAAACAATATAGTCTGTTGATCCTTCACAACAATATCAATTTGGGCAGTCTAGTCTCCAAAGGCCAATTTTCCCTTTGAACACTGGATTGCCGCCATATGGGGGGCAGTATGCCTTTCCATTGTTCCCTGTGAGAGAACAACCATATGAGAGTTCACAATAGAATTTGGGTCAAGCTGAAATCACATCCAGTGGTTGGGTACCAATACTGCCTCAACAGCCAAGAGTTGTATATTCAATGCAACAAAATCAACCTGTGTCGAACATTCCCACTACACTGGCTATTGTGACGGTGTCGCAAGTACAAGTGTTGCCTATTGTATGTCAACCTCCAGTCTCTCAAGTCATAATACAACAACCTCTTGTCTCCACGACTCAATCACAACCGCCGATTAGTGGCTCCTTAACTAGACGACTCAAGCTTAAATGGGTACTATAACCCCTCATCTTGGTCAAACATCTAGTATTGGACAACAAAAAATGGTCTCGCAGCCATGGTTGGTGCAATATCAATAGCCACAATTCCAGAAATCTTACCAAGGACCTGAGCAACAAAGCTTTGCAGGTAATGGGCAGCCATATATTCAAAATGGTTACCAACAACCATACTATAATGGTTCTGCCCATCAACCTTATCAAAGTTATCAGCATCAAATACATTATGTTGATATGCAAAGACCCACGGCTCAGGCAATCCCATCTTATCCTGGGTATGCTTCGGCAAAATTGAATCAAAAGTTGCCTTTTGTAGCAACTTTAGAATTACTAGATTTGAATTAGCTAACAAATGATCCAATTGCTTATGCCCTGTGGTGGCCGGTGATTCCTCATAAAATTATGTCAGATATTCCTAAATTCAATGGAAATCTGGGTGAAGATCCATCGAACCATGTGATGACCTTTCATCTGTGGTGTTCGTCCAACACTCTCAATGATGATTCAATTAGGCTTCACCTTTTTCAGCGAATGTTAACTGGTCCAGCAGCAAAATGGTACATTGAAATTCCTAGGGCTTCATTCAATAACTTCAGCACCCTTGCCACCACCTTTTTAACCCATTTTTAGTTACCCATAAGGTATGAAACAAGAACGGAGCTTCTTACCAATTTTAAGTAGATGACAACCACTCACATATTTGATCATATTCATGAGTGGTGATGTCGTTGTAGAATGGTAAAGACATATGTTCTTGATCCGTTGTTAGCTGAATGGTTTATTAAGTCATTGTTACCTTGTATTACAGAAGATGTGGCCAAGGGAGGAGTTGTCACTGAAGAGCAAGTCATTGCTCGTGTGCCATATCTAGACTTGATCTATACTCAGTGTGGCATGTTGTACGACAAAATTCCTGATTCTCCTATACCAGAGTTTTCTGTTCCTCCTCCTAAATCTAACAGGGACTCTCATGCCGACAATGGCGTGATTGGAACCTCAAGTACGCATAATGCGAAGGCCTCATCTGGTAAAGCCCTTGCATTTTCCAGTAAAAAGGCAAATGACAAACTTCCTGCCTCAGAGGTTAATGCCGTGTCATCTGAAAAAGGCAAAGAACCAAATCAACCATGGGGTAAGAAGAAAAGGAAAAGAAAAAAGGAGAAACAGGATGATTCGTCTCCTGAAAAATCTTTTGCAAAACCTTATGGGAAAAAGAAACCTAGTGAGCCGTGTCTCATATGTGATGAGGACCATTGGACGAGAGATTGTCCGCATAAAGCTAAGATTAAGAAGTTCTTTAATAGTTCAAGAACCTCAGTGGTATTGACCGACCTGTTTCCAAACCCAGAAACCAATCTGGTTGCTAGCGACAATGCTTCTCCATCCCAACTGCTTATGTTGTCCATTTCAAAACAACAAAATGATGCTTTGATATCAGCAAGGAATAAATATTACGGGAATCCACAGCTGTCGAACAACAGGGCTGCAGATCAACCTAGTAGTTCGAAAACAACTTCAACCGAAGTTGCGCCACCCATCATTCCTGAGCTAACGATAAAGCTGCCAAAGGGAGTAGTACACAAATCGACATTTTATCTGCGTGCTCAAGCAGCACAGAATTATAATATTGTAGAGGATCTGGCCCAATTTCCATCCGCTATGTCGACACTTGAAGTACTGCAAAATTGCCCCTCCCAAAAGCAAGCTCTATTATCAGTGATAGGTGGGATTGAACCAGTGGATTCCAATCTTGTGGCCTTTAATCATAACGGATATGAACCTCAGTTACCAGCTCAACTCGCTTTCCTCATCCAAGTGAAAGCCCTCAAAAAAATTGTTCATCAAACAATTATTGATGAGGGGGCATCTACATGCATTATGTCAATGAGTTGCTGGAAAACTTTATGCTCACCACCCTTTTCGCGATCATCAACGACATTAAAAGCATTCGATGGATGAACATACACCCCATATGGGATCTTAAGTAACTTGAAAGTTGAAATGTGGGGCAAGACAGTAGAAATTGACATTGAAGTTATCGATGGAAACCTCGATTACAATATCCTACTGGGAAGGCCCTGGATTTATGCTACAGCTGTAGTTGTGTCAACATACTTTGGAAAGATTGCATTTCCTTTTCAAGGAGGAATTATAATCATTGGTCAACGAACCTTCCTCCCCAATAGTTCACAAGTTACAGGAAGCATTCCAATGATCCATGGATGTTCTCAATCACTTCAAAATATCGAAGTAGGTCTCCTAAAACACCCTACCTTAATGGGTACTTTTTCCCTACCGCCTCCAAATAATCTGGCGGAAGTGGCCACGGTGAAAACCTGCAATATGATATCTTCTATATCTACAACAATTCAGAAGATTTCCAAAAATTTTGTTAACATGGATCATCGCTAGGTATTGCCTCCAAGCCCAATAGAAATTTTGTAGCAATCAATTTTCTTGGCCTGGGTGGCAAACCCAAATCAATGCTCATCGACTGTTTGGATAGATAGGTCTAAGGAATATGGTACCTCTACAGATCCTTGGTTACATGTACATTCTACAGACAAAAGAATTGTTCAGTCAATGATGATAGGAGAGGCACCATGGGAATATTACACCATCGTTATCGTCTTCTGAATTACCACAGAGATTATTCCAGAGGCCTTAATCACCCTTCAATTTTTTATTTTTTATCAAATACTGTAAATACAATGGATTCTGAGCGAAATTTGTCCAATATTGAAGAAACTATCACCATAAATATCTCAACCAAACCAGATGTTGTAGAGAATATTCATGTCAGCAAATCTTGTTCTTCTACAGAACTGGAAATATATTACACTCTCTTTCGCTAGTTTAGAGATGTCTTTGCATGGTCATATGAAGAAATTCCAGGCATTGACTCGAGCATAGTTGAACATGAAATCAAGATGTATCCAGATGTCAAATTGGTATGACAACAGCTTCGACAGGTGCACCCGACGAAAGCCACTGCCATCAAGGTAGAAGTTGAAAAACTTTTACATGCTGGTTTCATTTACCCGGTTCCTCTAACTGATTGGGTATCAAATATTGTTCCTGTGATGAAAAAACAAGGAACAATTAGAGTGTGTGTTGATTATAGGGACATAAATCAAGATTGTCCAAAGGACAACTACCCTACACCCTTCATCAACAAGATAATTGATGAATGCACCGGATGTGAAATATTTTCATTCATGGATGGATTTTCCGGGTATAATCAAATTAATATCCATCCATAGGACTAGTAGAAGACTGCATTTATATGTTCGTGGGGCACATTCACGTACTGCAAGTTACCTTTCGGTTTAAATAATGCAGGGGCAACTTTTCAGAGGGCTATGAATTATGCCTTCCACAACATCAAGAACATCGTTCAACCATATCTCGACGATCTACTGGCTCATTTGCGAAAGCAGACTGATAATCCACAGCATTTGAGAGCTATATTTCTACGTTGTTGACACTACAAGATACGACTCAATCCACACAAGTGTGTGTTCTATGTCGGTTTTGGTCATTTACTTGGATTTGTAGTTTCTAAGGATGGGATTCGGCTTGACCCATGTAAGGTTCAGGTGATCATCGATATGCCTCCACCTTCAAATTTTCTTCAGATTTAGAAACTCCAAGGGAAAGAAAACTTTCTAAGGAGGTTCATTCCAAATTATGCCGAACTTGCTAAAGGTTATATGCGTCTTTTGAAGAAAGAAGTTCCCTTTAACTGGGATCAGGTTGCGCAAGCTTCCTTTGCTGCTCTAAAGGAATCCCTAATAAAAGCATCATTAATGTACGCTCCTAACTATCAAAAAGACTTTAACCTGTATCTAGTTGTGACACATACGACCATCGTAATGGTTTTAGTTCAAGAAGACAATGGAATCGAACATCCTGTCTATTATTTAAGTCACCGCTTAAATGATACAGAGAGAAAGTACTCCTATGTTGAAAATCTAGCTCTTGCAGCTGTTCAAGCAGTACAGAGATTTCAACACTATATCCTCTTTTGCAAAACAACCATTTTGTAAGATTGCAACACTATGACTTACATTCTGTCACGTCAGTTACTTGGGGGAAAATATTCGAAATGGATAGCCATTTTGTAAGAGTTTGATCTGGAATTCATAAAATCCAAATCAAAAAAATCTCTGTTTTTTGCAGAGTTACTATGCGACTTCCCATCGTCATCCAACGATTCAACATCCAAAGCATCAATCATGGATTAATCTTTGTTTCTGATGTCATCAAGCGAATCGTGGTATGGAGATATAATCATCTATATCGAAACCCAAACATATAGGCCTAACACCTCTCGCTCAGAATAGTGATGTACTTGATACCAAGCAAAAAACTACATGATCGTCACTGATACACTTTACCGTGGTATCGATACCATTCTATGAAGGTGCCTCACCCATGGGGAAGCCGAAAAAGTCTTGAATGATTTTCATTCAAGGGCATGTGGGGGACATCAATTTTGTTATGTTATGGCACAAAATATTTTACGAGCAGGTTACTTCTGGCCAACAATGTTCAAAGATTGCACAACCACAGTCAGAAGTTGCCATGCTTGTCAAATCTTCAACCACAAAACCAGAATACCACCCACACCTCTGCATCCAGTAGTTTTTGGTGGGCTATTCTCCAAATGGGGCATAGATTTCATGACATGTAACCCCACCTTGGCCGGTGGGCATGGGAATATCATAGTCATAGTTGACTATTTTACAAAATGGGTCGAGGCGATGCCTACATTAAACAACAGCGGTGAAACAACTGCTCTTTTCTTTTTCAATCATGTAATCTCTAGATTTTTTGTTACACAAGCTATAGTCACAGATCATGGATCACATTTCCGCAATAAAATGATGGTTGAATTGGCTACCAAATTAGGACTGTCCCATGACAGTTCTACTCCGTATTATCTGCAAGCTAACGGACAAGTTGAAGCGATCAACAAAGTCCTGAAGTGCATGCTGCAAAGGATGATTGGAATCCATAAATGGAGTTGGCACCTAATCCTGTACTTGGCCTTGTGGGCATACTAGACATCAGTAAGAAATGCAACCATATTTACACCCTTTCAGTTGGTGTATGGTCTAGAAGTGGTCTTACCAGTTCAGTACGAAATTTCATCTCTCAAGCTCGCAGTTGATCTTCTCCCTAGGACTTCAGAGGAAGAGGCTCATTTCTTGGAATTAATCCAACTAGACGAAACCTGTCATGACACCGCCTCAGCTAACGAAGCTCATATGAAATGATTCAAGGCACAATTTGGCAAGAATGTCAAGCCCTATGTCGTCTCAGAAGGTGACCTGGTCTTACTCTACAATCAGGAATCCGATAAATTTGGAGTAGGTAAGTTCAAATCATTGTGGATGGGTCCCTACATTGTTAAGTATGTATTAACAAAAGGAGCCTACGAGCTAGTAGATTACGATGGGATTCCATTGTCGCAACCCCAAAACGGGTTGTATCTTAAGCATTACTATGCTTGACTAAGTGTAGTAATCTCTTCATATGTTTTTGTTACGTTTTTGTTTTCATCAAGTGTGATCGTTTTGGTTAAGTAATCTACTTTTGCATTTTTTGCAGATGTCGAACCTATTGGAATCATTTGTTGGATACACTGATGGAGCTAGTCGTAGTACGCAGAACCTATCTTCTGCAGCCTAGGCCATTTTCGATCCAAGCAGCGAGTTAGTGAGTTTTAGAGGGGTATGTATTGGTCTGTCAACAAACAACATCAATGAGTATATCACGTTGACAGAAATTCTCTTTGATGCCATCGCACATGGAATACACTGACTTTTTGTCAGGCTAGACTCACAACTTGTCATCCTATAGCTTACTGGCATCTATTCCATTTGGAATCCAGCTATCTATCGTATGTTCCTAAGGGTTAGGATTTTGGAAAGGTAGTTTGGTTTTATTCAATATCAACACATTTCTAGAAACTTAAACACATTAACTAATTCATTAGAAAATTATGTGTTATATAGACATTTGCAAAATCTATAAAAGAAAAGCATTTCATCAACATTTGCATCAGGATCATATAACTTAACCAAAATAAAGCTCCGAAAATCAAAAATTTATACAACTGTTTATAGCTTTTACAAAATGTTCTATGTCAGGACAAAATCGGTCATACGACCCAAAATCTCAAAAATGCAGGAAAGCACCCTAGACTAATAGTGCTGGTGATAACAAGTCACTGCCTGTGCGATCATATGTAGAAGCCTAGTCCATCGACTTGGCACATCAGTAGTATGGCGTTGTAATCTCAGAGGTAACTCGTCAGTCCTCACATCCGGAATACCAAGGGTGAGACCCTTGATCTAATCCTGCAATACTGCAAGGGTCTTGACTACGTCTAGATCATGAAGGACAACCCTCCCTACAACCTCTCCTGCTGGAACGGAAACTGCTACCCTCAGGCACACTGTTAGTCACACTGGTCCAATATCTGCATGAATATATGAGTTTGATTAGTCTTGATAACATGTAAAAAAACATAAGAACATTATAAAAACAATAAACAAAGATATAGTCAGATATTTTTAGCTATACCACCCCACTTCTCACCATCTGGCAGCATAAAATCTAGGTCGCCCTGGAAATCCATCCCGGCATATGGATACTTGGCATAAACCATCTGCTGACAGTTGAACCACTTGAAGAAGTCATTAGAGAAGTCTAAGTCTGCATCCATGGCTCTATTGGTGCTGGAAGTCTGAGTGAAATGTATTGTGGCTGCATCAGTGGGATCTTCTCTAAGGTGAAAGCGGTCAGAATAGAACCATAACAAAAGTTCTTAGATCTTTCGTTCTTCGCCTTGGTAAGTTGTTCTTTTATCACCGGAAGTATTGCATCACACCAGTTGAATACCTTTGGTTCAAGGCATTCCAATGCATACTACATATAGGACCTGTTGTCCAAGTGAAGTGTCGTGCTGCCAGCCAATCTAGCAAAGGTGAATAAGATAATCCTCAATGACCGAACAGTGATGTATCTAATGATGATATTGTCGTCCCTGCTCAGCTAAGATCCATATCTACAGTATCGGCGAATGTAATCCCTCACAGATTCACCCCCACGGGCGGATCCTGATAGTGAGATAGGGGCACCACACCTCGATAAACTAGTAAAAAAGTAGACATTCTCAATATTCAAAGGGATGGATTTACCTCTAATCTGGAACACTTGGTTGGTAGGATCCCATGCATCGAGAAGATATTGCAACAATTTCATTTGTTGCCTCATGCTAGATATGTGGAAGAACTTGAGCAAGCCACAGTTCTGCAATGCAGTCACCGTACCCAGATCATGTAAGGCAATCATATCCTCCTCTTCATGCTCATATTCATGCCATGTAACAACCATCTTGCTCCGATGAATCTCTGAAAAACAAACAAGAGAATGATTAGGATCCTGATTTGGGCAAAAACAGGCAAAATTTCCATGAAAAATCAGTGGATAAACTTTCCTCCTTGCACCCATCGCACCCTAGCTATGTACTGGGTGGGATGCATACTGACTGGCCAATGGCCAGCTCAGTATGCATCGCACTTTTCAATGTGTACTAGGTGTGATGGGGAGAGAACGAAATTTTCAAACCCTAGAGGCTCAGAAAAACAGGAAAACATGCTTAGAATCAAAAAAAGGAAAGAATGCAATTGAAGAGCTCAGGGTTAGCTCCTACCTGGTCTATATGGCACCGAAAATAGTCCACAGAATCTCCCAGAATCAGCTGATGAAAATTGAGGGGGGAAAACACCTCTAGAGCTCCAACAATCCCAAATTTGAATGAAATGGTAAAATGAGAGGTAAAAACTACTTTTATGTTATTGTTTACGTAATTCAAGTAAGGTATTGGTTTTTTAACTCATTTTTCAAGAATGTATGTACATTTCTAATCAGTTTGATGGAGAAATTGAACAGGTAGTACGACCGTCAAGAGAACATAGTGTTAATGGTGAATCAAACATCTCTGGCTATTATCACGAGCAATGTTTCAGCAAAGTTCAATCTCGTTAAAAAATAAACCTAGTTATGAGCATATGTTCCCCCAGAGTTAAAGCTCATTAAAAATCAACCCACTTTCGGTAGATAACCTTTGTGATCGCATTACTATCTGCTTTTGAGCCTTGGCCATATTCTTACCATCACCTCCACTTTTTAGCTGATCATCCACCTCCACTTGATTGTTTACCCTTTTGAGGAATAGTTGTGACGAGTGATTCTGTTAGCCATATTATTTACACTGTCGTGATTGAAAAGTTCCAAACATTACTTGGAACCAATTGCTACTCGAAAATATCACTCGTTCCTCAAAGAAGAGTCTCTTTTAAGCTCTTTTTAGACTCGTAAAATATAAAAAGATTGCCAAGCAATTGGCCTCTCTAGCTCGTTAAAGTGATTTTAAGTGCCATCCCTCCTCTATATTTTAATATTTTTGGACCTGAGGGATCATTACAAAAAAAATCGAGTGCTTGTCTTTTTCAGCTCATTAAAGTGATCAAAAAAGTCATCCATTCGGTATTATTTTATACTTTTTCGGGCTTAAGGGATTACACTACGAAAAACGATTACTGGAGTTTCCTTTCTGTCTCTTTTCAGATTCTCTAAAACTGAAAAGGACCGAGTTATCTTTGTTGTTAAACTCGTTAAAACAATAGTGACGAACTTGTCCATTACAGACAAGAGCAAGTTTCACTGTCGCTAGGCTTGCTAAACATAGCAACAGGTTTTCTCGAAGGGAAAATTATAGAACAAGCATATTTTATCCTCCTCAAGCTTGATAAAAATAAAGAGGTACTGGTCAGAAATGACTGGGAAAAATTAGGAAGAAAACTTGAAGAACTTTATTGGTAGCAGGCCGCTCTTGAACATGACACTTTCAGTCCATCACCATGATTGAGTCGGGTTGGGTTATTCTGTTCATTGGTCATATCACCATTGGTCCTCTGTACCATACATTTTTTGGGTTAATGCTACCAATCCATTATCATTTTCACCAATATGTTCAAGAGAAGTCGCTCAGAGAATTCATCAACCTAGCTTACGCTTCATCCACTGCAATGCCTTCACGCTCCATTCTTTCATGACCACTACCATGAACCTTGTGTCATTAGATTGTTTTCACCTCCATAAAATCATTTGCTTCATTCCATATCATAGATGTGGGATTCATTAAGGTCCTCCTACAGTGGGTCACTTATTTTCGACATCAACTCATTATCCAAGAAGTCGACTTAGGAACAACCCTTTCAGTACTTTGAAACTTGCATGCCTCAATGACAAGTTTCTCACTTTTGGTGACAGGTTTACATCAATGGCCTTCGACCAAAAGATTTTACATGGTGTTCAACAACGACTCATGTATTCACACCACATGAATTGTATTGCAGTACCTTGAGGGTCATCATCATTATCGGTGATTCCTCTTGCGCCTGTTAATAGCTTACATCATTGGCTGGTAATCAGGCGACATCTTTCCGTGTTCGACATCAGAACATCTTTTCACATAGATCGACTTGTACTTTGGGCGAAGATTTTGAAGACCCCAGATCTAGTTTCATCCATTTGGGCTGTGATATATTTAGGAAAAATAAAGACATCAAATGTACATCATAGCTACGCAGATAATCATCCAAGCCAAGGGATGATGGCTCTACCATAGTCATTAGTCTTCCACACAGACGGTTTTCTGTCCTATGTACATGAAAATGAATTTATAAAGCTAAGCATGTGAATGCCTGCCTCAACTAGATCATGGAAATATTATGAAGATAATGTATTGTATTGTATTTTATTATAGGTCACCTTCTAGTTCAAAAAACCTCATATCCTCATGATAAATCATTTCACCCGACATCAGAAGATTTACGACCTCATGCTTTAGGGGGAAACTGTTATAGACATATTTGGGCACCGCAACCCCAATCATATATGTCCATAAACCAAGGGATTCTAAAACCCTAAAAGTTTTGTTTCATACCCTAAAGGAACAAGGTCAGCTGATTACATCATTTCCCAGAAGTTCTCAGAACTGGTCAAAACTGGACCATATAGACTGCTCCATGTTGAGGGCGCGATGCATCTCACCTGTCACATGGAAACGGTGCAATGCATACTGAAAATCCCTTCTCTAGGGTGCAATGAGTGAGAGCAGACAAATAGCAGAGGCAGTTTGCTAGGTGGAAACCCAAAGAATCTTCTAGAAACTAATGATTTGACATTTTCCTCTCTGAATTCGCCTAGGGATGAGTAAGAGATCATGAAATCTCCAAGTGGAACCAATAACTATCAGAGAAATGACACTAATCAAAATCCCAGAAGCTGACTCACCCGCATGCAAATATCTATATATGGATCCCTCATCTTAGAGATCCTGAGGCTAGAATTTTGTATTTTTGTAAGGAAGTGATGTTGGCTTCTCTATGAAACATTGTAGTATTGGGTGATATATCTTTTCATGAGGTGAAGAGGGATTTCATGCTGGGAGGATCACGCTAGGTTAGACCGCTGGGTTGTAATCCTTTCTTCTAATACTTTTATCAATAAAGATATTTTAGTTTTCCTCCATATTCTTGTATATTTCTGAATCTTGTATTGATGTATGCATTTGTATGGTTAATATACGTCTGATCATATATTGTTTGTGGTTATAGATCTCTATGATTTGATGGTATTATGCTTCTTTGACTCTACATGTGTTCTTTGAAGTGGGACAAGTGAGGAAAGAGTGGCGAAGCTCTGTCAAAATGGGGAGGACACAAGCAAGGACCTAAGTGAAAGACTGAGGTTGGTACTCTCTGCTTCTCTCTCAACTATCTCTCATAAAGGAAAACACAAGTAACTTTAGTTTGTTTGTTTCTAATATAGCTACATGTCTTAGTGGGACTAGCAGCTCTAAATGGACACTAGTTTTCTCGATAACAATATGAGCCTTCTTTTGAAGATTCTATCAGAGGATCTTGAAGACCCTCATCTTGCAAATCTTTATTCCTTTGATTATGGAGGCCTTCTAATAATTTTAATCATGATCAATTATTTTTTCATGGTGGATGAGGGCCTATAATAGGCATGCTCCTTCTATATGAATATATTGAGCTATATCTACACCATGCTCCTATATTCTTGAACATATCTTTAACCATGCAATCTATTATATTTCTATATGCCCCTATACTACTCAAATTTGAAATAAGACTTTAAGAAAAAGTTTGACTTAGTCATAGTAGAGATCTAGAGGATCTTCCTTTTTCTGCTTCTTGTCTTCTTCTTTCACTTCTTGAGTTACATGAGATTCTCCCCTTCTTCTCTTGTTTTTGTTCTCCTTCTTAAGTTTAGGACAATTCCTTTTGTAGTGTCCATATTCTTGGCATCCAAATAATTTTACTTTGGACATATCTCTATTTCTTAATCTCCATGGACCAAATTTTCCCTTTCTCTTGGCCATGGTAGAAAATGCTTACTCCATTGATCCCACATCATCTTTTTCTTTGAGTCTAGTTTCCTCTATGTTCCATAGAGACCATATTCCATTTGGTGGGGTAGCTTCCTTCTTGGCATGCATGCTTGATGTGAAGTTTCCCCAATCCTCACGTAGAGGACTGAGTACTACGATTTCCATTTCTCTATCAAACATGACTTGCCCTTGCTCTTGAAGTTGATCCCTCATCTCAGAGATCTTCATGAAGTAGGGATCTATTCCTTCCTTTGATATCTTCATCTTGTACAAATAATTTCTTAGAGATATCACTTCTTGAGACGTGCTTACCAAGAATATCTATATTAGTTTATTATAGATTTATTTTGATGTTTCAATTTTGGAGACATAAGGAATGAGAGATTCTTTGATGGATTCTATTAGAATCCTTTGAGCTCTTGTCTCATCCTTATTGTACTTGGATAAGGCTTGAGTTTTTTCCTTAGTAGGCATAGTAATATTCCCTTTTATGAGGTCTAGAAGTTCATTTTCTTTGAGAAGTAAATCAGTCCTCTTCTTCCATAGAAGGAAGTTAGTGGTTCGAACCAATTCGTTACTTTCCTTGCAAAAATACATTGTGGTATACTCAGAAGGGGACATATACTTACTTGATAGAGTTTGAGATGTAGTGGTATTGATTTCTTCTTGAAGACTTAATGACTTGACTTCCTTAGAACTCGATGTTCTTCAAGTTTCTTTCTTCAAATGGACTTGCGTGATGACTTGACTTGTAGTGCCTTTCCTTTTTGAAGATGGTGTAGCTTGATGTATGTCCCTCTTTGATTTGTTCTTCTTGTAGGTGCCTTTATATAATTCTTTTCTTCTTGCTTTGTAGTATTCCTTGATGAATGATAGATGGTAGACCTTCTTGTCCTTGATGTGATTGAGACTTCTTGGCTTGATGCTTCAACCTTGTAGATGTTCTTGAGATGCCCTTTCCTTGATGTGTCACCTTAGCTCTGATATCGTGTCAAAGAATTTGTGGCAATGGGGTATAGTAGGATTATTCTAGACTTGATAACAATTTTTGAAGATCTTTTAAAATTTATCTTGTTAGCTTAATCTTCTTCTCTTCTTATTAATGCATGTGTGTTTACTTCATCAAACTAGTGCCAAAAATGTAATAACAAGAACACAAGATGTTGGCTCTCTACCAAGGGAAAACCCTGTCTCTCTTAGAGAGGAAAACCCTTTTGTAAATTTCTCTTATTGAAGCTTCTTTTTTATCAATTCCAAACCCTAGACCCTTGACAAGAATATCCTCCAAGCACAAATCGAGCGCTTCCTTCTCTCTGCACTCTATTTCTCCGGCACTTCATTCCCTGCACTTCATCCTTCTTTCAACTGTTGATAGTCCTTAGTAGACTAGCTCTAAAAGAGACTCCAAACTTTGATCCTTAGTGAGATCCTTTACCAATGAAGAAACCTTCATTCTCTTGACTAATCGAGCCTTTTTCTTGATGTGAGGTTGTAGACTTGATGTCTGTGTGCTTGGGCCATGACTTTCATTGTGGGAGGGACATAGAAACACCAAGTTTAGTGCACCTGGATGATTTCCATCATGGTGAGACATGGAAATCCCAAATTTCTAGCACTTGGGAGGCTTTCGACAAGGTGGGACATGGAAACCCTGGGTTCCTTGTAATTTGGCGAATTCTGTCAAGGAGGGACAGGGAGACCCCATGTCACACCCCTATCTTAGTGGTAGCCTTTAAACCACACATAAGTGGGTGCGACACCTCTGTACTTTTTTCTTTTACCAATACTTGAGTGCATGGTCTACGCCTACTTCAACACTTAGTCAATTTTCCAATAAGTGTTCTTAATAATGCAGTAAAAATAACTTATCATCAATTTATCTTCTTCAATTATTCTTTCATCCTCTCATGTCATGTGGTCATGTTGCACTACCCGTGGCTTGCATGACACAAATCCACACCTGAACTTCAACCGGTGTCACCCGCACCCAAGTATGCCACCTGTATGCCCAAATTTCCATTCTGTGGCACCCAAACTCTCCCCTTTAGTGCAAGCCATAGTGCGGGCGCATTGACTACATGCAGAGTGGCCTGTCTGCCCATTCGGTAACCCAATCCGCTCTACCTATCCGCACTACCAAGTCTAACCTATCCGGTGTAATCCGCCTGCTAGTGCAACCCTTTTATTCGCGGCCTTCTCTTCCTTCTATTTTCACCCAACTCCTTCCTTCACACCCATTCTGCGATGTGGAAGTATGAGTTTGATATCCCTTGGTTGAATGTCATCCTCCTTACTTATATGCATCCTTTTGCCAAAGGGTTGTGTCTTTCGAGCATAACAAGGGTCCGCTCCAACATCATGCATCCTCGACCGACTTGCCACATAACCTCTACTCACCCCATTCCAATGAATCGTCATGTTCCTTCATGTGCATCATCTCACCCATGGGTTAGCTCCAACACTTAGCCGGTTACACCCGTCATCGCACGTCGCACACCTTCCCACATCCTAACTCATCCACACATCGTCATCCCTTTCATTCGGTCACCCTACATGGGTCGCCCACACGCCTTCCACTGGTGACTTTCTCATTGTGCATGTATCAAGGGGTGAGTGCCCTACCCAACACGACGCATTGACTATCAGTGCATCCATCACCATCGCACATAAGTGAATGTCCTACCAATTCATCGCATATAACCGAACGCTTACCTGAGTCACATTTAACCGAACGTGGGTGCTCATCGCACATCAAGGTGCGCCAATACTATGGGTTCAGTTTTTCCACTCTCTTGGATGCTCCCGAATCGAATCCTTGACACCCCAGGACCCCCCTATGTGGTATGGGTTTTCAGCATGACGGGACATGGAAACCCTAGATTTCACACACTTGGGTGATTGTCGTCACGGTGGGGTAGGGAAACCCCGCTTTCCCCACACTTGGACAACTTCTGTCATGACAAGGCATGGAAACCCCAAGTTATGGAGGGAGACCAAGTAAGTGGTTTCCGCCCTGTCTTGAAATGGAAACCCCAAGTTCACCATACTTGGGTGGTTCTTCATCATGCCGCAACATGGAAAACATGAGTTCCATAAACTTGGGTGATTTCAGTTGTGTTGTGACATGGAAACCTAAGTTCCCTGCACCAGGGCCATGGTTTTCACCTAGGTAGGAGATGGAGACCTAGAGGTTCCCAAAATTAGGCGTTTACCATCATGCCACAAAATAGAAGCCCCGATGTCCCGTGGACTTGGGTGATTCTCTGTCGTTTTGTGACATGGAAACTAAAGATCCTTGCACCAAGGTCGCGGTTTCTATTGTGGCAGGACATAGAAGACCCAAGTTTCCCATAATTGGGTGGTTTATGTCATGCCACGGAACGGAAAGCCCCATGTTTGGTAGACATGGGAGGTTATTCCTTGTTGCGCAATGACAGGGAAACCTGAAGCTCCCCAGACTTGGGTAGTTGTTCCCTATTGCACGATGACATGGAAACCCGAAACTCCCTAGACTTGGGCAGCAGTTTTAGTTGCAACGTGACATAGGAACCCCATGTTTCCTAGACTTGGGTAGTAATTTTTGTCATGATGCGAAATGGAAACCTCATGTGTCCACAGACTTGGGTAGTAATTTTTGTCGTGATGCGAAATGGAAACATCATGTGTCCACAGACTTGGGTAGTAGTTTCCATTGTGCCGCGAAATGGAAACCCCAAAATCCTCAGCCTTTAGCATCTTTTTGTCACCCCACGACATGGAAATATGAAGTTCCATAGACTCTTGAGGTATTCAGGGAGTGCCATGACATGTAAACCCCCAAGTTACCTGTGCTAGGGTGAGACATGGAAACCCCAGGTTTCCCAAACTTGGGTGGTTTCTGTCGGTGGTTCCGACCACATTGCAACATGGAAACTGCGAGTTCCCCAAACTTGGTGTTGTTGGGCAAAGTATCCAATACGGAATGACCCTATCCCACTCTAAGGGTGATAGTACCTCAGCAACAACTGAATGCAAAGCTATTCAAGATTACTTCTTTATGAGATGTGAGAGAGAGGAGAAAGGGATCCACTAACCGTTATCTTCCGCTAATGGTTGATCCAATCTTCCCTCTTTGCTGCTTGCTCCCAGCTCCTTGCTCTTTCACTGGCCCAGCTACACAAAGATCCTGTAAAAGCACAAGAAAAGGAAACTACAAGAAGCATACATCCATAATTGATTCAAGGATTAGAATAAATCAAATATACAAGCATCAATACACCATTGAGACACATGCATATAGAAGAACCTCAAATGCTTTATTAATGGAAGAAGTAAAGTTCTAAGAGTGTTACAACCATAAGAGGCCCAATCCAGCAACACTTCCCAACAGACAGAAATCTCCTCTTCACCTCCTTCAAGCAAATCACCCAATAGTTATATACTCAAACCAACAACACTTCCTTACACACACAAGATTCCAGCCTCCTTAGACCTCATGAGAGAGCTCTATATATAGGAGTTTTGGAGAAAGGATGAGTCAGCTTGAGACTGGCATGAAGCTGACTAGTGTCCTCTCCCACTTCAGTTATTCTTCAGTTCTTGAGTCCACTTGGAGTTTCTTGCTTCCACTTGGAGATCTAGATCCTCTTACTCATCACAAGGTGAATTCCCTGATCCAAGTGTCATTTTGGAAGCTTCCTGGGCATTTGACACCTTGCAGAATGACTGTGCCACTTGGCCAATATCGCCTAGCACAGGTAGCCTTCATTTCTTTTGACATTCAGTGCAGGTACAGAGTGGAGCAGTTGACATTCAGCGCAGATGCTCAGTGGAGCAGCTGACATGATCCAGAAATAGCTTGTTTTTGAGTGTTTTCAGGTGGAGAACTGATTTTTAGTGTTGTGGTTTGCTGACCTTGTTCCTCTAGGGGTAGGAAAAACATGTTTAGGGACTTTGGATCCCTTAGATTATTGACATTTCATGCTTCATGTTGTTAGGCACAAAAATGTCTATAACAGTTGCCCCCTAAAGTATGAGGTCGTTTATCGGGTGAAATGCTTTATCAGGAGGATCCAAAGTTCATTCAATCGCTGAGAGGTGCCCTGTAATAAAATACAATACAATACATTATTTTTCATTCTGCTTTCATGATCTAGCTGAGGCGGGCATTCCCATGCTCAGCTTTATAAATTCATTTTGGTACATATAACAGACGACCGTCTGATGGTAGACTGGTAATTCTCTGCTGAAATTATCATCCTTTGAGTAGGATGATCATCTACTGCAATAATGTACATATCAAATGCCTTTATATTTTTCCTGAATATATATCGCAGCCCGGATGGATGAAACTAGATCCGGGGTCTTCAAACTCGTTCGATCTTCACTCTAAGTACAAGTCGATCCATGTGAGAATTGCGCCGAAGTCGAACATGGAAAGACATCGCTTGATTACCGGTCAATAATGTAAACCGTTAACAAGTGCGAGAGGAATCACCGATAATGATAATGACCCTCAAGGTACTATAGTACAATTCACGTGGTGTGAATATAGGACTTGGCGTCGAACACCACGCAAAATCTTCTGGTCGAAGGTCATTGATGTATACCTGTCGCCGGAAGTGAGAAACTTGCCATTGAGGCATGCAAGCTTCAAAGTACTGGGGGGGGTGCTCCTAGATCAACTTCTTGGATAATGAGCTGAGGTCGACAAGAAGCGATCCGTCAAAGGAGGGCCTTAATGAATCCCACATCAGTGACACAGAACGGAGTTAATGATTTTAGTGGAGGCGAAAACAATCTGTGAGATATGATTCAGGGTGGCGATCATGGGTGGATGAAGGATAATGTATGGCAGTGGATGGGACGCGGTTGACTCTTTCTGAACAACATCTCTTGAACATATAACGACACTGATGTGATGGATCGGTAGCATTACCCCAAATGTGGATGGTTTGGCGAGGACCATGGTGATGAGACGGTGAATGAAACAACCCAACCCGATGTGATACGGAGGACAAAGTGTCATGTTCAAGAGTGACTTGCTACCATTAAAGCTTTGAGGTTCTCCCAATTTTTTCCCCAGTCATTTCTGACCAGTACCTCTTTATTTTTGTCAAGCTTGAGGAAGATAACATATGCTTGTTCTATAACCTGCCCTTCGGGCAAGCCCATCGCTATGTTTTAACGAGCCTAGCGATAGGGAAACTCGTTCTCGTCTAAAGACAAGTTTGTCGCTATTTAATCATTTTAACGAGTCTAGCGACAAAGACAACTCGGTCCTTTTCATTTTTAGAGAGTCTGAAAAGGTACAGAAAGTTAACTCCAAAATTCCTTTTGCGTCATCTAATCCCTTAAGTCCGAAAAAGTATAATACAATACAGAAGGGATGAGTTTTCGATAACTTTAACGAGCCGAATAAAACAAGCGCTCGACCTTTTTGTGAAATAATCCCTCAAGTCCAAAAAGATTAAAATCTAGAGGAGGGATAGCTCTTCCGGTCCTTTTAACGAGCTGGAAGGCCAAAACTCGGCAAACTTTTCATATTTTACGAGTCAATTGAAAAGAGCTCAAATAAGACTCATCTTTTGAGGAACGAGTGATAAACAGGGATAGCAGCAGATTCCAGGTACAGGTTGGAATTTTCCAATCATGGCAGTGTCACAAGGATGGCTAAGTGAAATCACTCTTCGCAGCTGTTCCTCAAAATGGGTAAACAATCATATGGGGGTGAACGATCGGCCAAATGGAATGGAGGTGGCAAGTGCAAACACGACCAAGGCTTTTCATGGCTAATAAATTTACGATCACAATGGTTATTTACCGAAATAGGTTCATTTTTTATTTAAAAATGAGCTTAAACTCTGGGGGAAACATTGCTCACTGCTTTTATTTATTTTTTAACGAGCATGAAGACCGCGTTAAAACTACTCATATCTTGCGTTTATTTTTTAACGAGCATGAACTTTATTCTAAAACTGCTCGATATACCAGTCATAAGATAAGAAATGTCTCCTGTGAGATCTCTATTTTTTATAGAGCTTCATATTCACTAAGCTTTGCTCCCTCTCATCCTTTCTTTATGCAAGTTTGGAAATGGCTAATCCTACGAGTTTAAAGGGTTAGACCTACAGGTTTAAAGGGAGGACCTAAAAATTTTAAAAAATAAATAGTCGTCCCTTGCTTGCATTCCAAAAGGTTGCATGCCCCCAGGTATAAAATACAATTTCAAGGTTGCCCCTACTTATCCAAAAAAACATTTATTTTAAAGGGTGAGGCTTGCCTCTTTCTGGTTACCCAAAGATTGTTTTGTTAACACCATCAAACGAAAACATTTCCTCGGCACTGCCTACCGAAGTAGACAATGGTGAATGACTGTTGTCAAACAAGTAACCTTAACAAAAGAATCCTATCCCAGAACAACCCCTCTTCCAAATACGGACGGGGTACGGACTAGTCATATTCTTTCGCAGAAATTCTACCTTATACCCAGGGTTTCCTCTGCCCGAAGCAGACTAGGATGCATGCCCCCTGGGTTCCAGTCCCATCTTTCTGAATCACTCACATTCATCGGGAAGGAGGACTGGGGGTGGAGACATTTCTTGAGTGAATAGACCATTGAGGGTTGGTATTTGACTATTTGCGATGCGTGATCCTGGAAATGAAAGTTGGTCCATGAGCTTGACTACCCTTCCTTCGTGTGGAAAACACATTACTCTAAAGAGTGAGGAGACTATAGCTCCCATGCAATATATATAGTCTCGTCCAAGGAGTAGGTTATAATCCAAGGGTCCTTGAACGACCATCACGTTCATTTGAACGGTCTTCCCTTTCAATGTAACAGGCACATTGGGGAGGATCCCTAACGGTCGACTGGTTCCTTTATCAAAACCCGAGAGATTTCTTATCTCAGGCAAAAGTGCCGGGGAACCCAGTGCTTTCCAAGCAATAGAGGAAAGGATGCTCACAGATGCCCCTTCATCAATGATAGTTCCCGCCATTACCATTCTATAAATTTGGACCATGATTCTGAATGGTATACTGGCTGGCAACCGGGGTCTGCCTAGTTGGTTCCAATCAAAGGACACAACCAGGTTGCTTGGTGGTGGGACCGAATACACGGCCAGATATGATCCTGACGATATTCCTTCCTGCGATAAAGGAATGGGCGCATTGCCCTGATGCTCATCAGAATCTGTGTTGATGAAAAGAATCTAGATGGTGTCATCCTTATTCTCTTCAGTGAGGGTGTCATTTGAAGATGAATCTTTAGTGACGGTGTCATTTGAGGATGAAACCTCTGAAGGAAGAACCGGTTCAACTGCCGTATCGACCTTTAGACTTTCGTCTGGTCTGGATTCAGTAGGTTCATTTTCAATGACTGACGCTTTAGCTGACCACTTGAACGGGCCAGCTGTGTTTTCAACCAACGAAGGACTTGGCACGAGTTTTTTGTATCCAGGAGGATGTCTCAACGGTGAAACCGGGCGATCTTCCAAAACTCTCTTCGCTTCGTCTAAGAAGGGACAACGGTGGATGGCGTGATCGCCTTCACATATTCTACAGGGGGATCTTGATCCCCCTCTTTGCCTTGAACCTTCACTTTCGTTGGTTGACGGTAAGTATTCAACATGGCTATCAGAGGTTGATGCTCCCGAATTGTGCAACCGAGGGGACCAGTCCCTTAGTATCCGGGGAATACAGGGACAATCTCTATGGAAGTGGTCTCCCCTACATATGACACATGGCGATTTAGGCCCGGTCTGTGTTGTGTGTGGATTTTTGTCAGATGTTTTTTGCTTGCCCCCAGTCGCCTTAGGCTCCTTCTTCTTCTTCTCTTTCTTCTTCTTCTTCTTCTTCTCCACGGGAGCTTAGATTTTGCCGGCTCTACCTTTCGAAGATGAAGGATTGGAGGAAGAGTTATAGGAAGTAGAAGGCTGGTGGGCAGCTCTAGACTCATCTAACTATTGACTCGACTGTTCAGGAACCATGGTGTTCTGAACTACATTGGTTGAGAATAGCCAAATAGGCAGGCCAATTGTCAGTCCTGGAAGCGACAATGTGGCCATGTGGGGCGCACCAACCTCTCCCCAAGAGGAGAAAGGACTAGGATTTCCATCATGTGGAATTCCTTGGTTGGGGCGTTCCATGTTCTCAACCTAAAGATCAACGCAGGAATAGGAGGTGATTATGTTCCGTTTAAAATAAATTTTATAACGACGCTTTAGACACAACTTGCTTTTTCACTTTTTAAGAGTCGAGAAAAAGCTAAAGATGACTCTAGTCTCCTTCGATGTTTTAACGAGCCCGAAGTGACAAATGCTCGGATGGACTTTTTTAGTTATAGAGTTTGAAATAGGACAAAAGAAACTGCTCTGGAGTTCTAGGCAGAGGGTGTGTTAAACTTCTCACAAAACCACAGAATACGTTTTACGGTACGAGTGGTCGATCTTCGTGAATGTTGTGTTCACTGCATTTCGATCAGTAGGGCGGCCGACATGGTTTCCTATGGATAAAGGCTTTGATCCTATAGGGGTCTCCCAATATATACGCGATGGTACGTGGGAGCACAAGTCCGTATTGATACTTATCGCTTCACCGTGGAGGAATCACCCAACCACTCAACGCTAAGATATCACGTTTAATGACGCCGGAACATGTCTCTAGCTTAGACCTCTATGTGTTTGCGTTATGTTTCAATGCGTTGTTATGTAAATTCAATTTATTTTAAGGTTGATCTTGTTTAGCAGTTTGCCTTTATGGATCACCACGAGATGTATAGTAACACTCCTAAATGCAGTCTAAGATGATAAGCAAGCTTTTCAATCTTTCAACTTTGAAAATCTTAACTACTGAGGGAAAAGAAAGATAACATCTTTTCACACAGATCATAGAGCACACACTAATGCATTTTCCCTAAATCAACATGCAAACCGTCATAATGCACATGCAAAATGCAAGTATTTCTTTTCTCTTCCTTAATGTTTGTGTGACACAAAAAGAAAGTTGTTGTATAATTTCGAATTTAATTTCAAGTGAAAGCAAACAAGCTTGTCCAAAATCAAAAGACACCTTAAGATTTACTTGTTTCGACACTAGAAATATATAAATTCAAACCATATGGCGAAAGAAAAAGCTCAATCAGCTATGAACAGAAAACAAACTAACTCTTACGATAAAAACGACACTTAATCACAGGCCTAGATCTAAGAGGTCACAACAAGACTAGTTCACTTTCTTTATGGGAAACTGTAAATGATACAAGAAATACACAAAGAACAAACACAGTTTCTTTATACAACCGAGGCAAAATAGTGGCAAGGAAAGTTGGTTTCATATAGGCACATTGACTGGTAACAGGCAGCAAAACAAGAGTGAAAACAGGGCAAGAAACAGCAGGAAACCCCAGTAGCACTAGGCAAAACTGGTCCAGCGCAGGTGGTACACAGGCAGTTTGACCTTCAGCGCAGGTAGCCCCTTCGGGAATTGCGCTGAAATGCAGACAGCCTTCACACAGCCTGCACTGAAGAATGAAACTTTCGTTTCTCTTGGTTTCTGGGTCACAGATTGCTCAAAAATTCACAGTTTTTGGCCAAATCAGAAGCTATCAGTCAAGTACACACTAAGGGATGAAAAGTAGGATGAAAAACTATCACTAAGAGCTTATTAGAGTCCTTGTGAATCAGCTCTTCGAATCATAAACTTGCCCAGAAACTGAGCTAGAGTAGCTGCCCTCTACTTTGCATTTGAAAGATCCAAATGCAGTTCGATTCGGTACTCCCTTTGTTTATGAAATGAATAGAAAAAACTCAAACAACCAACAAGATACGATCCCCAGCGGAGTCGCCAATTTGTTGTTGGGAAAAGTATCCAATACGGAATGACCCTATCCAACTCTAAGGGTGATAGTACCTCAGCAACAACTGAATGCAAAGCTATTCAAGATTACTTCTTTATGAGATGTGAGAGAGAGGAGAAAGGGATCCACTAACCGTTATCTTCCGCTAATGGTTGATCCAATATTCCCTCTTTGCTGCTTGCTCCCATCTCCTTGCTCTTTCACTGGCCCAGCTACACAAAGATCCTGTAAAAGCACAAGAAAAGGAAACTACAAGAAGCATACATCCATAATTGATTCAAGGATTAGAATAAATCAAATATACAAGCATCAATACACCATTGAGACACATGCATATAGAAGAACCTCAAATGCTTTATTAATGGAAGAATTAAAGTTCTGAGAGTGTTACAACCATAAGAGGCCCAATCCAGCAACACTTCCCAGCAGATAGAAATCTCCTCTTCACCTCCTTCAAGAAAATCACCCGATAGTTCTATACTCAAACCAACAGCACTTCCTTACACACACAAGATTCCAGCCTCCTTAGACCTCATGAGAGAGCTCTATATATAGGAGTTTTGGAGAAAGAATGAGTCAGCTTGAGACTGGCATGAAGCTGACTAGTGTCCTCTCCCACTTCAGTTATTCTTCAGTTCTTGAGTCCACTTGGAGTTTCTTGCTTCCACTACTAGATCTAGATCCTCTTACTCATCACAAGGCGAATTACCTGATCCAAGTGTCATTTTGGAAGCTTCCTGGGCATTTGACACCTTGCAGAATGACTGTGCCACTTGGCCAATCTCGCCCAGTGCAGGCAGCCTTCATTTCTTTTGACATTCAGCGCAGGTACAGAGTGGAGCAGTTGACATTCAACGCAGATGCTCAGTGGAGCAGCTGACATGATCCGGAAATAGCTTGTTTTTGAGTGTTTTCAGGTGGAGAACTGATTTTTAGTGCTGTGGTTTGCTGACCTTGTTCCTCTAGGGGTAGGAACAACATGTTTAGGGACTTTGGATCCCTTAGATTATTGACATTTCATGCTTCATGCTGTTAGGCACAAAAATGTCTATAACACTTGGGCAGCGACTTTGAAACACCCCGAGTTCCCCAGTATTGTGATCTAGTTTCCATCATCATGGAAACCCCAAGTTCCCCAAATTGGGGCTTTGTTGAAAACCCCAAGTTTCCATCGTGTTGTAAAATATGGAAACCTGCGGTTTCGATCAAGGAAGGGATATGCAAACCCCAAGTTTCCCCAAAATTGGGTGTCGGTTTTGGTCACGGCATGACATGGAGACCCCAAGTTTCCCCAGACTTGGGCGTCAATTTTGGTCATGGAACATCATGGAAACCCCAAGTTTCCCAGGTTTAGGCACCGGGGTGCAACATGGAAACCCCAAGTTTCCCTAGGTTCAAATTTTTGGGCATCAGGGCGCGACATGGAAACCCCAAATTTTGGGCACTGGGGCGCTACATGGAAACCCAAAATTTTGGGTGACGGGGCATTACATGGAAACCCCAAGTTTCCCTAGGCTTGGGCACCTTTTCTGTCGCAACGTGGAAACCCCAAATTTCCCACCCTAAAGCAAATAATTTCTTAAATGTGAGTAATATAAAATTTTCATTTAGAGGATGAGGCAAAGGCGCAAGAGCGAGAGAGTTTTTTGGATTTGTTTTAATAATGTGTGACAAGATATAAGCTCTGCATCGAGGCCACCAAGGGTTGAATCTTAGTGGGTCATGGTAGCAAGGCCACTCTACCACTTACAATATCCTATCACTTATTTAAGTCATCTACAAAGGATTATTCTCAATGATCGTTTGGAATTGAACTTCAAAGCTACACCAACAAAGATGCTTCACGATCGCAATTTTCAACTGACACGGGCCCCTGGGGGACACAAAGTGATGCCCCTACTATGCATTGAGATATAGTCGAAGAGTGACATGCACTGCTTCTAGCATGGATTCTGACTTAGAGGCATTCAGTCATAATCTGACACACGATAGCTTCGTGCCACTAGCTTTTAAACCAAGTGTGATGACCAATTGTGTGAATCAATAGTTCCTCTCATACTAAGTTGAATTACTATTGCAATGCAGTTCATTTGTAGGGTAAATTTAATGTGTCTCATGATGGTATAAACCGAGCTCATGTTCCCTATCGGTGGGTGAACAATCCAACACTTGGTGAATTCTTCTTCACAATGATAGGAAGAACCGACATCGAAGGATCAAAAATCTACGTCGCTATGAACACTTGGCTGCCACAAGCCAGTTATCCCTGTGGTAACATTTCTGAAACCTCTAGCTTCAAATTCCAAAAATCTAAAGGATCAATAGGCCATGCTTTCACGATTTATATTCGTACTGAAAATCAAAATCGAATAAACTTTTACACTTTTGTTCCACACAAGATTTTTGTTCTCGTTGAGCTCATCTTAGGACACCTACGTTATCTTTTAACAGATGTGCTGCCCTAGCCAAACTCCCCACCTGACAATGTCTTCCGCTTAGATTGACCCAATGAAATGTGCCTTAAGGCCAAAAACAAGGGCAATGTGCCATCTCCGCCCCACATAATAAGTAAAATATTGTTAAAAGTAGTGGTATTTCACTTGTACTGAAAATGACTGCCACCTATTCTACACCTCTCAAGTCATTTCACAAAGTTGGACTAGAGTCAAACTCAACAAGGTCTTCTTTCCCTGTTGATTCTACTAAGCCCATTCCCTTGGTTGTGGTTTCACTAGATAGTAGATAGGGACAGTGGGAATCTCATTAATCCATTCATGTGCATCACTAATTAGATGACAAGGCATTTGGCTACCTTAAGAAAGTCATAGTTACTCCTGCCATTTACCCATGCTTGGTTGAATTTATTCACTTTGACATTCAGAGAACTAGGCATAAATCACATTGTGTCAGCATCCACAGGGACCATCATACTGCTTTGTTTTAATTAAATAGTTGGATCCCCTTTTCATACCCATTCTGAGTCGACTATTCTCCGGCTAGGGAAAAGCCACCGACATTGGGAGTTCTACACTCGTCACCCAATTGGCACGTAACTGTCCACCCTTGTCACGATAGTAGCTCATGAAAACTATCGAAAACCCACAAGTTGAGGGGGCAGACCCTTAGGCCCAGCCCTCAGAGTGAATCCTTTTCCCAAAGTTATAGATCTGTTTTACTGACTTCCCTTACATACATTGTTCTATTTTCCAAAGGTGTTCACCTTGGAGACCTAATGCATTATGAGTATGATCGGGCATGAATGGTACTCGGTCCTCCAAAGTTTCAAGGGCTGTCGAGGGCTCACTAGACACCGCAAGACTTGTGGTGCTCTTCTAGTTGTTGTAACCTATCTCTAGGTGAAACGATTCCAGGGTGGGCAAGATGTTAAAAAGAAAAGATAACTCTTCCCGAGGCCCTCGATGACGTCTCTGGATTTCCTAACATTGTCACCTACCTCCATGTCTCGTTTCGGGAATATTAACCTGATTCCCTTTCGATGCTCGTTTAGAGTTCATCCTTGATACAAGGCTTCCCCATCTCTTAGGATTGACTAATCCATGTCCAAGTGTCGTTCACAGGAAACCTTTCCAAACTAAATATTCAAAGTTATCATTTGCATATTTTCTACTACCATCAAGATCTACACCAGGGCTGATCCACCCAAGATCATGTTTGAGGTTTCGAAATGACCCGTGTGTCCTCCTACTCATTGAAGCCAGGCAATTTCTCCGATGGGCGAGTATAGGTTTCATGCTTCAGTGCCATCAATTTTATGGGTTAGTTGATTTGGTAGATGAGTTGTTGCACACTCCTTAGTGGATTTCAACTTCGATAACCATCTTCATGATGTCTTAATCAACCAACACCCTTTGTGGGATCTACGTTAGTGTGCAATTCAACAACATAACTTGACTTTTGGTTCATCCCACATTGCTAGTTCTGCTTACCAAAAATGGCCCACTTGGAGCTCTCGATTCCATTGCACAACTCAATGGAGCAGTCACACCCTCTTACCTATTTAAAGTTTGAGAATAGGTCAAGGGTGTTATGCCCCTAACGCCTCTAATAATTTTCTTTACCCGATAAAACTCGCTTTTGAGCTCCAGTTAGCTCGAGGGAAACTTCAAATGAAACCATATACTAGATATTTTGATTAGTATTTCACCCTTATACCCAAATCAGACAAACAATTTGCACGTCAGTATCACTACGAGCCTCCACCAAAGTTTCCTCTGACTTCGTTCTGCTGAGGCACAGTTCACCATCTTTCGGGTCCCAACAGGATTGCTTTCACTTGAACCCTTCGCATAAGCTCAAGGTCAGTCGATGATGCACCCCCCAAGAGAGGGGATCTCACCCGTCATCTTCCTTGCACCTCGCAGGTTTTCAAACCTGCCAACTCTCACACATGTTAGACTCCTTGGTCCGTGTTTCAAGATGGGTTGAATGGAAAGCACACCAACCAAAACCATGAGCGTGCAGGTGCACATTGCCCTCCACAAGGGAGCATGCTTCCTTCCTATACCACCGTAATGGCAAACAGAGAGGTAGTAATCCACCCACACTTGTGACGATGCAGTAGCCCGTGTTGGTTTGCACCTCAGGTCGATTGGCGGACCAGCCTAAGTTGTTCCACATCTGACCGAGACACATTGACAATCTCCATCCGCTTCCCTCCTAATAATTTGAAGCACTCTTTAACTCTATTTTTAAATCCCTTTTCATCTTTCCCTTGTGGTACTTGTTCTCTATTGGTCTCTTTCCCATATTTAGCCTTGGACAAAATTTACCACCCAATTAGGGTTGCATTCCCAAACAAACTGACTCACTGAAAATGCTTTGTGATGTGGCAGGGTCCCAACCAGACATGGCTATCACCCTCTTAGGTGCCCCTTTCCAATGGACTTGGCCCAGGTCTGCCACTAAGGATGCTTCTAAAGACTACAATTCAAGTGATGCTCAAGGAAAATTTTAAGAACCACCCTAAATTTATATGTATAATAAATGGGTGAATCCTCATGATACATAGGAAAAATGGGAGGTGATTTTATCAATAATATAATATGTATATATATAGTTTTTTTGGTGAATCTCTCAGAGAATTATATTATCTTGTAAAGTCATGGCGAATCTATCACTAAATTATAAAATCTTGTAAGATCTTAGCAAATCTTTCACTGAATAATAGAAAGTGAAGTCTTGGAAAATGTTTTGTTAAAGTATGAAACCATATATGATAATAGGAAAACATATTCATTAAATTTTAATATACTAACATACATGTTTGGAAAAAAGAAACATAATTTTCTCTTCCTACAAACAATGTTGCAAGTTTCATTGGCCATGTTTGTCAAGGTTTTCACTGTACACTCTTTCATATCCTTCTATTAATTTTGATAATATTCCACAACAAAGTTTTTGTAGGTGTTGATCTTGACCACCAGTCAAGGTAGGAGAGATTAATCTTTTCTCTACCACTTTTTTCAAGCTATCAAATTTCTTTCTTATTCCATAGACTCCAACTACGAGATAAAAAAAAGCACATTTTGTTTACCCCAACACGCTAACAAGTAGCAAGCCCCAACTATATAATATAAGAAAGTAGTAGGTATCCCAAAGGCCTAAAGGGGATCTAATGGAAAGAAGTGACCATTGTTAGAAGCCTTCCAATCAATATATTAATATATACATATAGATTTATTATTAGTTTAATTTGAAACCTTCAATTAAATAATAAAATTTAATTACGTCTCTCCCAATCTAAATTTCTTATTAGCATAATTCACTACCTTCATAAGTATTGCATTTTTTTAACAACTTTGTAACATGTGGATTAATTTCCTTTTTGGTGCATAATCTCTGCCTTTTAGGACAATATGGTGCACTAGCCCAACCCCTACAGATCATTATGACAAATTAAGGAAAACAGAGAAGATGAAAGGTTGTACAAACCAACATATTTTTCAAGCACAGACCCGACCCCTACAGATCATTACGACAAATTAAGAATAACAGAGAAGACGAAAGGTTGTACAAACCACCATATTTTTCAAACAACTAATGCAACATCAATACCTTAACTTTTTCATGAATATATCATATTGAGAACGTTTGAAAAATGGTGGGAAATCTGGGCTGACTATCTCTCTTTTACGAGGGTGATGAAGAGTGATAAGATTTCACTGTTTTGAATTTTTTTTTTGTTAAATCAAAAAAACCAATATTAATGGAGATATTGTTATTGTTTACTAAATTTTGTGAAGTGACTAAATGTAGCTTTAACCATTCACCTTAAGATTTTTTTTATAATATAATTTCCTAAGTCTATTTAATATCTTCCTTATCATAAAAACCAACCTATATCCATCTTAACTCTACTTCTACCACTCTTGGAGGGATGAAATCTATTTATCCCTCTCAACACTTGGTAGACCAAGAAGTAAGATGGATCTAAGCTGATAGAATTTCCCCTTTAAATATTCTATGCTAACATGAATACCATGATATTACCATGGGTTATCATAAACCTGGAGCTTAAAAACTACTATTAGTAATTTATAAAAATTAATAAAATTAATAAGTGATTTATATTTTAGTTTTTTTAACCAAATTAAAATGTTTAAGTGACATTAAATTACAAGATCCATTTTTACCCTTCATCTACCAAGCCCGAGGATCAAACATTTTTCACTCTATGCTAGTTTTCATATCACATTATTTGATCCCTCCCGGGGCTTAGTAGATCCAATGTAACGATGGATCTATGCTGGTTTAATTCCCCCCCTTTAAATAGCCTACATTCCACGTGAATACCATGGGTTAATACCATGTGCCATATTTTTTTATTAACACTAATATTAGGGTTACTAATGTTTTTTTACATGGTATTAATAATAATTTGGCCCATGGTATTTGGCCCATAGGATTCACTTAAATAAAACCTCTTTTTTGAGCCTTCCTAAATAGAAAGAGGCTTATGGACTAAATATAAAAAAAACGTTTTATTTATTTACCATACCTCTAGTTTATTTATATTTATATTTATTTACCATACCTTTGGAGTAAGTATAAAAAGAGGTTTTATTTATTTACCATACTCCACTTTATTTATATTTATATTTATTTACACGTAAATATAAGGTGACTTATGGAGTAAATATAAAAAAATGTTTTCCATTATTCTTTATATGATTATGACTAAATAGATGCAACTTTGGAATATGGCAAGAACATTATTCAATCTTTAAATAAACATGAAAATAAGAGACTTGAATTTTTAAATAAAATGAATTATTCTTTTGTGACCATTTGTTTGTTCCAAAAAATAAGGTCATTTTCTGGAAACTAACCCCAATACCATGAAATATGGGAAAATGAAAGAAAAAAAACCTTTTTTACACCGAATGTGGAGGGTGAAATAACTACATAAATACCTATTCTTGAAAATTAGGGTGAATGGAAGGTTGTAACTCCTAATTTGCTAGATTTACTTTTCTTACTCTCTCTCAAAATAAGGTGGGCTAACCTCCATACCTAATTTTTTTATAAAATAAAATTTAGGCGATTTGTAACAATGTACTATGATACAAAATATTTGCTCAATAAAAATATAAAACCCCTTAATTTCACCCAAGGGCGAAAATTCACCCATAAAATTTTCCATGGTGACGCTGCCACCTAATTTTTATGTCGGGTTCATCCTAGTTTGCTTGCCGCTACTAGGGGAATCCTTGTAAGTTTTTTTTCCTCAGCTTAATTATATGCTTAAACTTAATGGTCGCAAGTTGGAGCTAAATTTTCCCTACCTAATGGGAGGACAATTGAGAGAAAAGCAAGTTCGAGCAATGCCACACAAAGCCCGCATTAGCTAATGTTGACTTCCCAACCAAGGGGACAAGATCATTCCTTGTTGATGCATGCCACAAAACATTGCTTGAGGTATTTTAGCCAACCGCACCACATTAGGCACGGACAACTAGCTCTGCTACTCCCTATCATATTGCAAGGAACACATTTGAATGGGATGCAACACCTAGATAGATGTTCCCTCAACCGAGTCCTTGGGTGCAAATTGCATTCAAAAACTTGATGATTCACGGGATTATGTAATTCACACTAAGCATTGTATTTATCTATGTTCTTCATCATAACAAGAGCCGACATATCCATTGTTGAGAGTTGCTTCCATGTATTACTAACAAATCTACCACATCACTAAATAGGGCGCCCCCCACAACAAATGTAAGGCTAAGGGCCAAAAGGAGGAAAGGAAGAAAAACACGTGAAAGAGAGAGAAACAAAGGTGTCTACCCACTCATAGGAGGAAGCTCAAATAGAGAACAATATTCCTGAGCCCCATGCCCTCGCAAAAAGTGGGGAAAACATGGAACAACAATCGAGAAGGACTAGGGTGGCCACCTCGAGAGCTCGCACTTCTTTTAATCCTTCTCAAAAACCAGTCCATAACAATTCCCCTTTTTCTCTGTAAAGCTAGGGATCGAAACAAAGAAGGGAAGAAAACCAGGTGAAAGAAATAGAGATCAAACATGGCTACTGGCTCACAAATAGAGGCTCAAACAAATAATAAGCTTTCCAATCCCCATGCATTTACAAAAAGGGGGGAATTGAAGGGGACGGCAATCGATAAGGACTAATGTGGCCACCCTAGGAACTTGTATTGTGTTTCATCCTTCCTGAACACCAATCCAAAACAATCCCACCTTTTCTCCGTAAAGCTAGGGGCCAAAAGGAAGAAGGGAAGAAAATAACATGAAAGAAATAGATATCAAATGTGGCCACTGGCTCATTAGGGGAGGCTCAAATAGAGAACAAGCTTCCAAAACCTCATGCCTTTATAAAAAGGGCGGGAACTGGAGGGGATGGCGATTTAGAAGGACTAGGGTGGCCATCCTAGGAACTCACACTGCTTTTCATCCTTCCTGAACACTAATGAGTCTAAATTTATCCATCATATTTCCCAAGCACATCAACTGCAACAACCATGCCTCGCGAAATAGATCGTAGGAGAGGGATCCCAAGAAACAAGCTTTCAAACACCCTATAGAAACACATTGGGGAAAAGAAAAACAGAGTATGGGTGGGACAAGCACAAGCATGGCTTGCAACACATTGGGGGAAAGAAAAAAAAAGTATGGGTGGGACAAGCACAAGCATGGCTTGCAAGCACACACGAAAATATAGGTGTGACCTCAAGACAAGCAACCAACAATGTTCTCGCCAAACACCAAACCCAATCCCCCAAAGATACACCACACGGGCCCACATTGCAATCGAAACCCACCCAAACTGAACCAAAAAGGAAAAGCCCTACTATTAATGATCCTATCGCATATTTACATATGGTAACCTTGTTATGATCTCTCCTTCCTCTAACTGATAAGGTTCAATGAAATTCTCATGACGTCGATGACAACAAACCACCATCATTGACACAATTTGAACACTTCATCAGATCATTCAATCAATAGGAGTGATAGGCGGTGTGTACAAAGCACAGAGACGTAGTTAACATGAGTTGATGACATGCGCTTACTAGGAATTCCTCGTTGAAGACCAATAATTGCAATGGTCTATCCCCATCACGATGCAATTTTAGAATATTTCTCGATCCTCTCGAACTAGGAAGAAAAACTTGTTGACTACATTAGTGTAGCGTGCGTGTGGTAAAGAACATCTAAGGGCATCACATACATGTTATTGCCTCAAACTTCGATGGCCTAAATGGCCATAGTCCCTCTAAGAAGTTGGCCACTAAGGGGAACCTTTGTGTAGCTAGTTAATAAGATGAGGTCTCATTCATTATCGGAATTAACCTGACAAATCGCTTCACCAACTAAGAATGGCCATGCACCACCACCCATAGAATCGAGAAAGAGCTCTCAATCTGTCAAGCCTTACTATGTCTAGACGTGGAAAGTTTCCTTGTTTTGAGTCAAATTAAGCCGTAGGCTCCACTCCTGGTGGTGCCCTTTTGTCAATTCCTTTAATTTTCATCCTTGTGACCATACTCCCCCTGGAACCCAAACTCCCTGATTTCTCAGAAGGTGCTAGTGGAGTCCTTAGAGAAACATCCACCAATCCGTGGTCGGCATCATTTATGGTTGAGACTAGGATGGTAACTAATCGCATTTGAGCCCCAAAATTTCATTCTTGATTAATGAAACTATCCTTGGCAAATTATTTTGTAGTGGTACATCTTTCATAAATCCAATAATTTAACCTCTGAAAATGAAATATGAATTCCCCCGATAATCCCTATTACTCATTACTACGGTCTTGAAGGCCAACAAAATAGGACCAAATTCTTATCACGTTATTCCATGCTAATGTATTGAGAGCATAGGCTTGCTTTGAGCACTCTGATTTTTTCAAAGTAACAATGTCAGAGCCACGACCTAGCCAATTAAGGTTAGGGGCACGCTGCCGACAAAAGGGACGGGAGGGAAGGTGCACACCGAGTAGGGATACTGACCTTTACGACCCAAGATCCAACTATGATATTTTTAACTGAAACAACTTAAATATACACTATTGGAGCTAGAATTAACATGGCTTCTGGCACCAGAATTTCCCTCCAATGGTTTGTCATTAAGGGATTTAGATTGTAGTCATTCCAATTACCAGACTCGATGAGCCCAGTATTGGTATTTATTGTCACTACCTCCCCATGTCAGGATAAGGTAATTTGCATGCCTTCTGCCTTCCTTGGATGTGGTATTCATTTCTCAGGCTCCCTCTTCAGAATCAAACCCTAATTCTCTGTCAACCATCACCACCATGGTAGGCCTCTATCCTACCATCGAATGTTGATAGGGAAGAAATTTGTATGAAGCATCGCCAGCACAAGAGCTGTGTGACCCGTCGAGTTATCATGATTCACTGGAGAAGTGGGAAAGCCTACACCGACCTTTTATCTAAAGAATTCATCCCTTCCAAAGAGTTGGGACTTGGTGCACGTATTAGCTCTAGAATTACTATGGTTATCTGAGTGGTATGGTACCATAAAAAAAAATATAACTGATTTAATGAGCCATCTGTATTTTCATAGTCTGAATTAGTTCATACTTAGAGATGCATGGCTTAATCTTTGAGACAAGCATATGACTACTGGGAGAACTAGCACCCTTCCACTTAAAGGGCATTCAGAGCACTCTCTTACCAAGAGCCAACCTGAACACCCATCAAGTCAAAGAGATATCAAAATATCATGTAAGACTTTTATACCTTGCACCTCTTACATCCCAAGAAGGAAACACACACAACATGCCAAGGATATGGTGAACAAAAGGGTAAACTTACCGAGTCACAATGCACCAAGGCCACTTCAGATTTTTCAACCACACTCCAACCAATAAGAAAATGAGTGATCACTCACCCACTCCCTTAGAAATGCCTCCAAAAACCTCCACACCCAACACTGAGGGCACCTAGGAGTCCACCCAGACAGTAGCGATGGTGGACCTCGATCTCCTAATCGCATGCGGAAACATTGATGTGAAGGAAATAAATGGAGAATAACCAACCACACAACCTCTATATTTGAAACAAGCCCCAACACTCCCCGCCCCGAACCGAGGCCACCTAGGAGTCCACTCGGATAGAAAAAATGGTGGACCTCAATCTCTCGATCACCTATGGTAACCTCGATGCAAAGGAAAAGGAAGGAAATAAAAATAGGACAACCGAACATAAATCCTATCTTAGAAAGGCCATACAAACCTCCCCACCCCACACCGATGGCATCTAGGATTCCACTTGGACAGAACGAATAGTGGACCTTGATTGGTTGATTGTCTGCATCAGCCTCAATGCAATGGAAAATGAAGGAAATAATACAAGACAAATTGAGCCTCTAGACTCCCTTAGAAATGCCCCCGAACCCTCCTTGCCCCGCACAAAGGCCACCTTGGAGTCCACCAAGACAGAAGCAATGGTGTACCTCAATTGCATGATTACCTATGGCAACCTCAATGCAAAGGCAAAGGAATGAAATAAAACAAGATCGACCAAGCCCACAACCTCTCTTATAAATGCCCCCGACCTTGGCCACCCAACATCGAGGCCACCTAAGAGTCCATTTGGACAGAAGTAATGGTGGACCTCAATCACTTGACCTCCTACAAAATCCATTATGCGGAGGCAAAGGAAGAAAATAAATGAAAATAAAGAGGCTCGCTACATGATAAAAGAACATATCCAAATAGGAGGAGGGGTCAGGCAGCTCTGCACCCCATGCACCATACATACAAGCAACATAGGAGAGTGGCCATAGCTTTACCAACTAGACAATGAATACTTTTCATTTATGGCCACCTGCACACAAAGGTGGGCAGTCAAAGAATTCCACCTCAAAATCCTTCTTCCAGATAGTCCCCACCATCGACGTAGCAAGCCTCCTCCCCATTGGACCATGATCACATACACAATTGAAACAACAAATACCCAAACGTTGTGACTTAACATTTCTAGCCGCAAAAGTATACCATGCATGTTCGATGCAAAGAAAATGTTGATCAGTCGATCAAACATATGGGCCACCACATCTAGCAAAACCTCAAAGCTAATGCAACTACAGACGATGTGCACTTTGAAAGGAATGCCAACCCTTAACTTTAAAATAAGGAGAACCACTCCTCACATCACCCGATGAAAAAGCATGCAAGAGTGGGGGTAGGTGGTTTACAACCAAAACCCTTCCACGTTCCTCTTAAATGTATGCATCTCAACCAACAATGCCAACACAGAAAGAGTACAAGCACAAGAAACTAACACCATAAATAGCTAAACAATGAAGAGGTTAGCCATCATAGGGAGCCAGAGCACAACAACCCATACAACTCCAAGAACTTAGAGCAAAAGGGGAATTGTTCACATATGCCTCCCGGGATGAGCATGGCCAACATTACCGCTCATGTGCTACTGAGTGGGGATGGAGAGAAGATGAAAATAAGCCACCCACCAAATGACCTGAGGCCATTCTTTTGGTAAACCCGAAAGAACAACCTAATTACCAACCCACCTTTCACACGAAAAGCAAAAACCTCCCCACCAAATAGGGAGGAGGTGAACAATAGAGCAAGGAGCCAATTTCAATGCAGCCACACATGCTTACCCATCCCAATCAAAATTTTATATTCACAAAAACCGAGGGGCACGATAGTGACATAGGCATGAAGGAGTTTTGGGGTTTCCATCTGGGACCACAACAACGAAGGCACAAAGGAGCGCCAAGAAAACTTATCATTTTTATCATTTGGATGGGCACAAGGGATAGGGACGAGCATGGGAAACATTACCTCTCATGTGCTACTGAATGGGGATGGAGAGAAAATGAAAATTAGCCACCCTACAAATGACCCAAGATCATCGTTTAGGCAAACCTGAAAAAACAAGTCAATTACCAACCCACCGTTCACATGAAAAGAAAATCTATCACTTGTATCATTTGGATGGGCACGAGGGACCAATCCGAGCTAGGGATCCATAGCACAACAACCCATACAACTCCAATAACTTAGAGTAGAAGGGGATTTGTTCACATATGCCTCTTGAGACAAGCATGGCCAACATTACCACTCATTTGCTACCGAGTGGGGATGGAGAAAAGATGAAAATCAACCACCCTACAAATGACCCATGGCCATTCTTTAGGCATACCCAAAAAAACAACTCAATTACCAACCCACCTTTCACACGAAAAGCAAACCCCTCACCGCCAAATAGGGAGGAGGTGAACAATATAGTGAAGGTCAAATTTCAATGTAGCCACACATGGCTACCCAACCCAACCAAAATTTGCTATTCCCAACAATTGAGGGGAATGATAGTGACATAGGCACAAAGGAGTTTTGGGGTTTTTTTTATACAAGAAAATGACCTCCTCATCAACTCAGAAGACAAAGACATGATGACTGAAGGACCAACCAAGTTCACAGGCCCAGTTTTCAAGCTAACACTATCTGGACATTAGCACTTTAGAAAGCTTCTTAGCAAGCTCAAGGGTGCATTAGTGCCTAGGGTAACTCTAGTTGCTACCTCGAGAACAACGTTAGTGAACCTACATCAAGTTCTATGGGTCAAAGGAGTGGATTGACTGAGAAAATCTCCCTATATTCTCTCCTATGTCAGCTCATAAAAGAAGGGAAACATATAAACTTGACCTATTTAGGGGAATTACTAATTCCTAATGGAGAATGAAAATAGGAAAGAGCACTAAAGAAAAAAAAGTCAATGCTTTTTCCTAATGGAACTCATGGATGACTTGGAAACTGTTGGGCGTGGGATCCCCCAAGGGCAGTTTTGGGGCTTAGAGCCCAGATTTTGGTCCAATTTTGTAATTCCAATGTAAAGACTCTGCATTTTGTGGGCACAGAACACGTAGTTGTTAAAGAGTCATAGGGTTGTCCACTCTTATTTTGATAATGTAATGTGAGTTGTAAACGATCTACCCATGGTCCTCGAACCATGGGATTGTATAAATAGAGTGAAGCTCTAAGTAGTCAAAGGAATCTAAGGTCTAAGAAATGAAGATGTATGCGAGATAGCTCTGAAGTGTAAGTCTAAGTTTTGGGTCATAGCATAGGTAGATCTGTACAGCTGAGTGCACAGAGGCCTAGAAGTTCGGAGTTGAGGGTGCAGACCCCTACAGCTGAGTGTGCAGGGCCAGTTGAGTCTGTAATTATCTAGAAGTATTAATAAAGATAAGTTTCCTATCATTTCTGCATATTTATTTCCTATTTATGAATATGTTATATTGGCTATGAATTTCACTTCTAATTCTTATATGATGCGTGAATGTGTATAAATTTTATTGGTTAAGTGAATGCAAGTAAGAACATTTGTTTATGTGAAGCTAATTAAGATCTGTTAATAAGATAAGTAGGATAGTCAACCTAGTTTGGGGAATAGCGCAGTTCTCTGCCCTAGCAACATGAAAGGACTTCAGCCCCTAGTTAGGGCTGTGCGGAAGCCGATTGTAATAAATTTTGAAGGCATTGAAGGGTAGAAGATAGCGCGAAGCAACCTACACAAAGGCAAGTATAGTTGGAATAAAATGACATCACAACCATCTCAAGGGTTCGGAAACTTGGTTCTAGCATCCCCCATACTACTTTGGGTAAGACTTCAGTTTGCGCTCCTCGAGCTAATGCCAAAAGGGCTAGTAGTGTAGGGATTTGTGTGGATAAATAACACTGAACCTGGGTCAGGCCCCCTCAAGCCAAAAAATGGTTTCATTGCTGGGACCGAAATCTGTATGAGAGATGTTTGATGTTATATCACTGAAATCAAACTAAGAAAGAAATCGAAGGCTTGTTGGATAGAAGAATTCACGAGTTCACAACACAGGAAAACAGAAACTCGCGACTATTAAAATAATAGTGGTTAGATAGCTACCTATACATGGAGATCCATGAAATCTTTTTTCACATCCTTCCCTACTGAGCTATACGAGTGGATCGCAAAGCTAGAAGATAGCCAAGGAAGGTGGAAACTTGACGGTCGTATCGTGTGGACCCTAGAGCTAGTACGAATGTTGGAAGCATCAGAGGATAAGATTGTGTGCGCCATCGATCATTGGCTCGATCACATTATTGGAGGATTTGTTACTGAGTTCATGGTCAACACCTCAGTCAACTATAGCAAGGTAGAGTGACACTTTCTCAAAGGACCGTGAGGTAAGTAAGTAAAATATTTGAATACTTGGATTATAATTTTGTTGTGTGAAAATCGACGTATGCAGTTACCTTGATGTTCAGGGCTACGCAAAGTGGAAAGGTTTAAAGAATGAAGGAAATAATGGTCCAGAAAATAGCCCCTTAATTTCACCTCCGTGAGGGAACGAGGAAGAGCTCGCTAAGGTCTCTCCATGAAGTGCTACTCATATGATAAGACAAAGAATTCGATGAATACCACCTCAACCCACACCACCACTGGCTTCACTTCCATCACCTCCATTATCGCTTGTACCACCACCACCTCAACCACCGCGATTCAGTATGGCAAACACAGTGAAGTTTCCTTTGTTCAAAGGCTAATGAAACGAGGATCCGGACCAATTCTAGTTTGTAGTGAAGGCTGTATGGGAAGCTCAAGTTGTTACAGATGACCATATAAGGAAATAAACACTGGTTAATGCCATGCAGGATCATGCACTGACTTGGTATATCAAGTACTCCAATGATAACCTGAATGCGAGGGTAGCAGACATCGAAGCAACACTGAATAGGGAATTTAGCAGGCCTAAATCTAAAGCACAGTTGATTATTGGATTCAAATAAATCATGATGCTACTAGGTGAGATGCCTTTGGAACTAGATCAGAGGCTGAAATGTATGATTTTCAAAGAAAACATGAGTCTGACGAATGGAAAACATCGTGAATGGTTTTTAGCTTCGCTACTACCACATTTAAGAAGTGCATTTTTGCAACAGAAGATAATGACTTAGGTACAAGTCCTGGAGATTTTCATGAGACTACATGATACCCTGATGCAAGATCCTAATATAGGAGTTCAACAGATCTACGTACAGTTGAAGAATCTATGCCTTGAGATGCAAATATTGAAGCAGGATATGTTGGTTCGGCCAGAGGTACGTGAAGAAGTATGGTGCATGAAATGTAAGAGTCAGGGTCATGACAAAGACCATTTCCCGTTATTTACAAATTACCTTATAAGAGGAGGACCAATGCCTCTAAGGCCGGAAGCTCAAGCAGGACCTAGCGCAGTGCCTGCTTTTTGGTGTGCTATTTGTCAAGTAGCTGGAAAGCATGCCATAGATAACTACCACTTGGTACAGAAGTATATGCAAACTCTGCAACAGTTGTTTTGCAACTTTTGTAGGTTAGTGGGACATGATGATCATACTTGTAGGAGTTATGAATTGATGATGGATAGAACTCCCACCTACAAGGTTCAGGCCGAAACGCGGTCCCTTGAACAAAATGTAGGGCTGGTGCAAACAAGATTTCACAAGTGCGAATAAGGCCGAGGTGGAGGAGGACCTGGTAGAGGTCATGGATAGTTGATTTTCTATAATTGCAAAGGGCCAGGATATTATGCTCACGATTTCACTAATACAACATGCCCATCGTGAAAGCATTGCACGTTGTTTGACCATGAAATAGAAGATTGCCCTACGCTGATAGCTAGGATACGTGTTGAAGGAGAGATACCACCTCCTCTGACTCAAAACCTATAGATGATGAGATTTGAGCTGCATGAGGAAGATCCAAACATAAATATAGTGCTCCAAAGTGGAATCATGATGGGAGATGACAAGGGGAACAACCAGAAGACAATACGTGGGTTCACAAAGCCCTGGTGAAAGAAGCTGAGTTGGATTTGAAGCACGATCATGAAGCATTCATGGAAGCTAAGAAGATCTTAGTTGAGGCCTCCACTTCAGGAAACAAAGATAAACCCGAACCGGAGATGGACCCATATATTCTCACTACTTTTCTGGAAACCTGTATGAAGTTACTGCACGACAGTAAGGTTATGAAAGGGTTATAGGAACTCCTCAACAGATGGGCTAGAACTGCTCCAAGAGAACTGCATGTAGTCTAAATGATTGAAAAACATAAAACAAGGAGGGGGCATGAGAGGAGACTCACCGCGTAGATTGGAGAATATGATATGGATCAAATAATTCTGGATTTGGGATCAAATGCGAATGTGTTACCGAAATAGACACGGGAGTGAATGGGGATACCTACGCTACAATGGTCTCTGATTTAGTTGAGGATGGAAAACCAGCAGAAAATCATATCCATGGGGCGATTGCAGGGAGTAACCATGGATATTGATGGAGCAACCACGCTGGCAGATTTTGAAGTAATAGAGATTGTTGATGACAACAATCCCTACCCCACACTCGTGGGAATTGACTGGGCCACTGATATGAATAGGGTAATCAATCTGAAGAAGTGAAAGATGATCTTTGAGAGGAAACCATGGTGTATAATAATACCTCTGGATCCTGCTGAAGGATCATGTTATACATAACCAATCCGCGACTATGAGAGTGATGATGATCTGAACTACATTTACAAGATAACAGCGCGAGACCAAGACTGGGTGAATCCCACCATGGATGGGAAGATTACAAGGGAGCACAAGAGCTCCTAAACTTCGGATAATGATGAATAAGTGGAACGATGGCAGAATCAGTTACCTGGTCATTGTGTTGCGTGTCAACCGAAGAAAGAAATATGCCTACTTATGATGACCTCAATGAGGTAGATACCTTCTTGGATACATTTGAAAGGGAGGTGCTGGAAAAGAAAAGCTTCGAGGCCTTGGAATGGGTACTGCGTGCTACACCCGCAAGATGGTGGGGTACACAGAGAGGAAGCTTTGACGATTGGCATGAATGTAGGAGAATGATGTGAGTACAACTTGGGAAGCCTAAGATGCGACTGATAGACAAGTATGATGGAGAGGATGATCTGTGCGTGCATCTAGCCAAGTCGATGCAGGCCTATGGAGAAAAGCTACAACCTAAGTGGGTGCACCTATTTAGTGATACCCTATATGTTATACTAATGAACTAGTATATAGAAATAGAGGTCTTCCATGGGATAGGTGAATGGGATATCCTGCGTGAAGGATTCATGATGACCTTCAGTTTTGAGGATGGGTGGGATAGTATTGATGAAGTGCTACAAGAGGTAAAAGAACCCATCTTTAGGATACCAGAAGAGCCTTTAGACCTGATTCAACTTGAATGGGCTACTTAGCTGAGTCGCATGATGGAATGTTATAATGTAACTGTTGAAGAGGAGGATGAGAATCTGAGTAATATTAACGTTCTAGAAATAGAAGGTCACCATGAGGTTCAAGGACCACAGATTGAGAACCCTGATATAACCGCATCAGTGAAAACTAAGTAGGTGAACATTGGTACGGAGGTAGAACCCAAATTCACAAAGATCGGAGACTACTAGGATGACATGATGGTGGATAAGGTTGTTGAATTGTTCCGTGAGTATTGGGACTTATTCCCGACCAAGTTTACGGATTTGAAAGGAATAATCAGAGATCTAGGAGTGATGAAGATCACATTAAAGCCCAACATGAAGCCAGTTAAGTAGAGGCCTTACTGCTTAAATCTGAAATACAAGGAGAAGGTCGACTTAGAACTAGACAAAATGTTCACAGCAAGCATCATTGAGCCTATGAAAGAATCCAATTGGGTGAGCCCAATGGTGGTGCAAGAGAAGAAGTAGAAGGATGAGATAAGGATATGCATGGATCTCATAAAATTGAATGACACTTGTGTGCATGACCCATTCCCAACTCCGTTCACGGATGAAGTGTTGGAAAATGTAGGTGGTCAGGAAGCATATTCTTTCACTGATGGGTTCTCAGGGTACCATCAAATCAAAATCGTGCCAAAGGAAAGGAGCAGGACAACCTTCACGATTAAGTGGTGTTACTTTCAATATACTATCATGCAATTTGGATTGAAGAATGCGCTTACTATCTTTTCGTGCATGGTTGTTGTGGCATTCAAGGACTATATTGATAAGTTCGTGGAGGTCTATTTTGATGAGTGGGCTGTCTTTGGGCTGGTTAAGCGCCATGTATTTAGCTTGCGCTTGATGCTAGATACTTGTTGAAGATAAAAAATCATGATCAACCTCAAGAAGTGTCTATTTCTTGTTCCTTTTGGGAACCTATTGGGGCAAGTGGTTTATTGACGAGGGATGATGGTAGACCCCGCGAAGATCACGGTGATTCTAAACTTGGAAGCATCGAGGAGTGTGTAACAGCTACGCACTACTTTGGGACATATGGGGTATTACAAAAAGTTTATCAAAGGATATTCCTAGATCATCGCGCCAATGGAGAAATTGTTGAAGAAGGATGTCATGTTCTACCGAACGATGACTGTAAAAAGAGCTTGGATATATTGAAAGAAAATATGGTTACTATGTTGATTATTATCTTCCCAAACTAGAAGAAAGAGTTTCATGGACATGTCGATGCATCATGTATAGCACTTGGGGACAGTACTAACGCAGGATGGTAGATAGGGCTTGGATGACCCTATACATTTGCAAGCCGCAGATTGTCTAAAGCAGAAAATAACTATTTTACCACTGAGTGCGAGGGGCTAGATATGGTATATGTGCTCAAGAAGTATCGACACTACTTGCTAGGAGTCCACTTTAAGATGTATATAAATCACTCCATGCTAAAGTACCTGGTCAATAAGCCTGTGTTGGGAGGGCAAATTTTCTGGTGGCTTTTATTGTTCCAAGAGTACGATCTTGAGGTTGTCATGAAGCCTAGATGATTGAATGCGAGACCATATCACCTATCACGCATCAAGACAAGGGAGGAACCTACTAGTTTGGAGGAAGGATTACCTGACATGAAACTCTTTGGTGTGTGCATTACGGATGGAAATTTTGAAGATATAATACACTTTCTAGCAACTGGAACTGCGTTGGAGGGATACTCTGCCCAAAAATAGAAGGAATTAGTGGTGCACATGATAGACTTCTCTATCATTACTGGGAATCTATACAATATGGGGAATGATGAAACACCGTGAAGGTATGTACCTTAGTTTGAATGAAGTAGCATCCTCGTGGACACTCATGGGGCCGTTGTGGGAGGAAATTATGTAGGAAGAGAAACTGCGTAGGGTTGTGGTGGCCAACCCTTCATCAAGATTTAAAAGCATATTGCAAGGCATGTGATGTATGTAAAAGAACAAGAAGGTCATCGTGAATAGATGAAATGCCTTTGAATCCACAAATGACGTTGCATCCTTTTGAAAAATGGGCAATAGATTTCGTAGGACCCATTAAACATCAAGGAAAGATAGGTGCGAGGTATATTATCATTGCGATAGAGTACCTGACTCATTGGGTAGAAGTGCAGTTGGTGAAGGATTGCATGGGCACGACTACCGCGAAGTTTCTATTTGAACATGTATTGACGCAATTTGGATTCCTAAAGATCTTGATGAGAGATTGCAATACACACTTCTTGAATGAGATGATCAGTGCACTAACAAAATAAATTCAGGTGTATCATCAAAAGAGAACACCTTATCACACATAGGCTAATGAGACAGTGGAGGTGTTCAACAAAGTGCTTGAAAACATGTTGACCAAGGCATATAATGTGCAGTGAAATGATTGGGACCTACGCATACCTGTAGTGTTATGGGCTTATTAAACAACATGCAAGAAATTGACGAGATAGACACCCTTTAGGCTTGTCTATGGAGTGGAAGTCATAATTCCTATGGAATACATCATGCCTAGTTTGTGCATAATAGTGCTCATAGGTATGAAATATTGCAGAGCCTTGGAGGAGAGGCTTACATAGTTGGATGAGCTTGAAGAAGAACGATTTTTGGCTGGTTTTCACTAGCAAGTCCAAAAGCAGTGTGAAAAGGCATTGCACAACCGACACATCAAGTTACGGATATTCAAGGTAAAGGATCTACTACTATTGTATGATAGTAAGTTTGATAAATTCCCCAAAATTTTTAGGATGCATTGGTTAGGGCCGTATATTATTAAGGAGATTAGCGATGGAGGCGCGGTACAGTTGGTCAAGTTTGTTAGAAAATTATATATTCAAGAGCGATGGAACACATAAAATATTGCAGAAATATAAACACAGAAAACACATAAAACAAGAGAGACACAAATATACGTGGTTCACCTAGTTTGGGCTACATCCACAGAGAAATAGCCAGTCCTTCTTTTATTATATTATCCAGCAAACTGAAGAGATACAACCTACAGCAGCTCCGCTGTAACTCCCTCTTCACTCTCAATCTCCTCTCTCTTCCTCACTCAGAATACAAATATACATAAATGCAATAGAATTCCCTCATATACAGTGAGCGGTTGCCTTCTAGGGAAAAAACCCCTAAATTAAACATAACTTCTACCTTCAGATCATCTACCTAATGAACGACCTAGATTGACTAGAAATTACTAGACTTTTACAAAGCAATTTTACATCTATTTTTAGCTTTTGGGGTGCTGCCCTTGAACCCCCACCGAGGGACTGCTAGCCCCTAAGCCCCCCAGCTGAGGTTGATTAGCCCCCCCTCACCCCCCTGCGTGGAGGGGTGTACAGTGTTCCTGGGTATACATTTGGCTGAAACCTTTGAATACAGAAGATAATCAGGCTCCACAACCAACAATCTCCCACTTGGGGACTGATTATAGCAACTCCACTGCTGCTTCATTTGCTAGACAATGACTCCACTTTGGACCTGGTTGTTTCTCATCTTCTTCATCATACTTGAAGGCCCCCTGAAACTGAGCATATTCTCAATTTCTCCCTGGTTACAACTTTTGTTAACATATCTGTAGGATTCTGGCTAGTGTGTATCTTTTCCAACTTCAACTGTCCATCTTCCAATGTTGGCCGTATGAAATGGTACTTGTGCTATATATTATTAGTCTTGGAATGAAATGCAGAGTTCTTTGCAAGATGTATGTCACTTTGGTTTTCACTGTATAACCTACCCAACTCCTTCTTCTTACCCAATTCATCCATAAACCTTTGTAACCAAATCATTTCTTTACTGGCCTCTGTGGCAGCAACATACTATGCTTTTGTTGTTGAAAGTGCAACAACACTTTGGATTTTTGAAACCCAACTGATAGTTGTTCCACCAACAATAAATACATGTCCTGTAGTGCTCCTCCTATTATCTTTGTCACCTGCCAAATCTGCATCAACATATCCCTGTAGAGCAATGTTTGAATCACCAAAGCATAATGCTTGATTTGTGGTACATCTCAAATACCTGAGAATCCACTTCACCACCATCCAATGTTTTTTTCCTGGATTGTTCATGTACATGCTTACAACTCCCACTGCATGTGAAATATCAGGCCTTGTGTAGACCAGTGCATACATTAAGCTTCCAACTGCTAATGCATATGGAACTTTAGACATATGAGCCATTTCTTCCTGAGTCTTAGGACACGCCTCCTTACTTAATTTGAAATGGTTAGCCAAAGGTATACCAACTGGTTTTGCATTCTACATATTAAACCTTTTCAAAACCTTTTCTATGTACTCACTTTGAGACAATGTTAATTTGCGATTCTTCCTGTCTCTAGTTCTTCTCATACCAAGGATTTGTTTTATAGCACCCAAATCCTTCATTGCAAGTGAGTTTGCCAATTTCCTTTTGAGCACATTTATTTCCTGAATGTTAGAAACTGTAACAAGCATGTTATCTGCATACAATAACAATATAATATAGTTGTCATCATTTTTCCTTTTGAGATAAACAGAATGGTTAGAGTGACATCTAATATAACCTTGTTTAGACATAAACCTATCAAATTTTATATACCACTACCTTGGAGCCTGTTTTAAGCCATACAAGCTCTTCTTCAACCTAAACAGTAGTTTCTCCTTCCCTTTTACCTCATATCCTTGTGGCTACTGCATATATATCTCTTCCTCCAAATCCCCATGGAGAAAGGTTGTCTTTACATCTAACTATTCAAGATGTAAATCTTCAGCATCTACTAGACTTATAATAGTTTTGATTTAAGTCATTTTCACAACAGGAGAAAATATCTCATCAAAGTCTATACCCTTTTTTTGTGCAAACCCTTTCACCACAAGTCTAGCTTTATACCTTTTTCTACCTCCATCTTATTCCTTCAACTTGTAAACCCATTTATTTTGCAATGTTGTTTTACCTGCAGGAAACTTGACTAAGTCCCAAGTCTGGTTATGTGCTAAGGAATCCATCTCTTCTTTCATGGCTTGCTCCCACTTCTTCCTAGTTTCTACCTACACTGCTACCCCAGGCCACCCCCTCGCGTACGTGGTAGAGGTTTCCAGTGCAACGGGACATGGAAACCCTAGATTTTGCGCACTTGGGCAGCTATCGTCATGGTGGGGCAGGGAAACCCCGCTTTTCCTGCACTTGGACGGCTCTCGTCGCAACAAGGCATGGAAACCCCAAGTTATAGAGACAGATTAGGCAAGTGATTTCCACCCCACCGCGAAATGGAAACCCAGAGTTTGCAAGACTTGGGTGGTTCTTCATCGTTCCACAACATGGAAACCATGAGTTCCATAAACTTGGGCGATTTCAGTCGTGTTATGACATGGAAACCCAAGTTCCCCGCACCAAGGCCGTGGTTTTCGCCCGGGCGAGAGATGGAGACCCCAGAGGTTCCCAGAACTAGGCGGTTTCCCTGATGCCAGAAAATAGAAGTCCCCTGGTTCTGTGGACTTGGGTGGTTCTATGTCGTTCCATGACATGGAAACCCAAGCTCCCTGCACCGAGGTCGTGATTTCTATCATGGCGGGACATGGAAGACCCTAAGTTTCCCATAATTGGGTGGCTTTCGTCATGCCACAGAATGGAAAGCCCTACGTTCGATAGAAATGGGCGGTTGTTCCTTGTCATATGATGACTTGGAAACCCGAAGCTCCCCAGACTTGGGTGGTCGTTCCCTGTCGCGTGATGATGTGGAAACCTGAAGCTCCCCAAACTTGGGTAACAGTTTTAGCCGCGGCGCGAGCGACATGGGAACCTCGCGTTTCCCAAACTTGGGTAGCAATTTTTGTCATGACGTGAAATGGAAACCCTATGTGTCCACTGACTTGGGTAGCAGTTTCCATCGTGCTACGAAATGGACACCCTGAGTTCCCCAGACTTTGGCAGCTTTTTGTCACCCCACGACATGGAAATCTGAAGTTCCACAGACTCTCGGGTGATTCAGGGTGTGCCGCGACATGGAAACCCCATGTTTCCTAGACTTGGGTGGTTTCCATCGGTGGTTCTGGCCATGCCGCGACATGGAAACGTGAGTTCCCCAGACTTGGGTAGCGGTTTCGAAACACCCCAAGTTCCCGAGACTTGCGAGCTGGTTTGCATCGTCATGGAAACCCCAAGTTCCCTGCGTTGGGGCATTGTTGAAAACCTCGCATTTCCATCGTGCTGTAAAATGTGGAAACCCGCAGTTCCATCAAGGGCGGGACATGGAAACCCCAAGTTTCCCAGCCTTGGGCGCTGCCAGTTTCGATCATGGCGCGACATGGAAACCCCAGGTTTCCCAGGCTTGGGTGTCGGGTGTTATAGAAATTTTTGGGCACTGCAACCCCAATCATAAATGTCCATAAACTAAGGGCTCCTAAGTCCCTAAAGGTGTTGTTCCAACCCCTAAAAGAACAAGGTCAACTGATTACATCATCTCCCAGAAGTTCTCCATGAAAAACTACTCAGAACTGGTCAAAACTGGATCATTTCACTTGCTCCATGGCCAGGGTGTGATGCATCTCACCTTGTACACATGGGAAGTGCATTGCATTTCAAAAATCCCTTCTATGGGGTGCGATGGATGAGAAAAGACAAGTGAAGGAGACAGTTTGCGAGGTGGATGATCATGGAATCTTCCAGAAACTTCTCTTGTGATACTTGCCTCTCATAATCGCCCAAGGATGAGCAAGAGATCAATGAGATCTCCAAGTGGAAGCAAGAGGTATCAGAGATAAGACACTAATAAAAAACCTAGAGCTGACTCACACCTCTGCAAATATCTATATATAGATCTCTCATCCCAGAGATCTAGGGGTTGGAGGCTGGAATTTTGCATATTGTAAGGAATTGTTGTTGGTTTCTTGAGGCAACATCATAGTGTTGGGTGATCTAAGCTTTGCATGAGGTGAAGAAGGGCTCACTTGCTGAGAGGATGATGCTGGGTTAGAACAACTGGTTGTAACTCTCTTGGCTCTTTATTGATTATCAATAAAGCTATTCAAGTTTTCCTCCATACTCTTGTGTGATTTATGTTTTATGCATGTGTATGGTCAATTTACATCTTATCCTAGATTGTTTATGATAATAGATCCATGTTCTTGTATAGTGTTATGCTACTTTGATTCCATAGGTACTCTGTAAAGTTGGGTATACAAGGAAGCAAGTAGCAAAGGACTATCAGAAGAGAGAGGAATCGAGCAAGGAACCAAGCGCAAGACAGAGGTTGGTCTCCTTTATTCTTCTCTCATCTATCTTTCATAAAGGAAAACGAAAGTAGTTTTACTTTGTTTATTTCTAAGGTAGCTACCACGCCTTAGCGGGATTAGCAGTTCTGCATAGACACTTTTCCCTGTAACAAAATGGTGACTCCACTGGGGACCAACTAGGTTGTTTGTCTATCTACATTTGTTTACTTTATAAACTCACAGACGGAGCCTGAAGTTGAGCCAGGTAGCTTTCGAACTGCATTTTCTCTACAAATTAAAAGTAGATAAATGTCACTTCAGTTAATCTCTGGGTTTTGTTTATGAATTAAAAAACTGATTTGCAAACTCTCTAATTGCCCTTGTGGTGACTCTAGTAACCTCCTTAGATCTACCCCTATTTTTGATTTACTGATTACCACTTTCTCGGCCAAAATCCCTGAACTGAACTACAAATTGTGACCCGGAACCCAAGCAAAGTCTCGTCCCTAGCCCAGCGCACTCTCTGTTATGTGAATCTCAAATTCAGCGCACTTCCCGAGTGTAGTAGGTGCACTGCATTTCAAATTCACTGTGTTACAGGTGCGCTGATCAGACTAGACATTGTTCCTAAATTTTGGTTTCTGTTCACTCTTTTCAGATCTATTCAAGAATTTTGCTGCCTGTAGTCAGTACACCTCTGTTTGAAACCCCTTTCCTTGTTGTTATTCGGCCTACATTGTGCAAAGAACTGTAAATGTTTTTGTGTATTTTTTGAGTCATTTTCAGTTCTCCTTTGCAAAAAAGTAACGTAATTGTACTGTCGTTTCTTCATTTGAAAGTGTTGCAAGTGTTGTTTTCAGTCAAAGAAGAGAATATGATTGTTATTGATAGTCGATTACCCTGTTACTATTGTATTTGATCTGAATTAGTAGTTTTTCTAGTGTCGAAAGCAAGTTTTCATTTCCAAAGCGCAAAGTGTTGTCATTGTCTTCATTTTGATTTTGAAAAGAAACTTGTTAGTAATTGTCGCTTTGAAAATAATTTAGATTTGCGCATTAGATTTCTTTTATCATTCACATATTAAGAAGGCTGAAAACAAATACATGCATGTGCATTTCCATTTAGACTGTTTGATTGGTTTGATTTAGGACAATGTATATAGTGTGTGCTCTTTGCTCTTTGTTGATTGTTTCTCTTTCCTTAGTAGCTAGGATTTTCATTGCACAAAGAAGATAAAATGACTGTTTATCATCTTAGATTGCATTTTAGGAATTGTACATCTACATCACGTGGTGAACCTGAAAGGAAAATTTCTTAAGCAAGATCAACTATAAAATAAATTTAATGAATCTAACAACGCTTTGGAACCTAATGCACAACATCTAGAAGTCTAGGCTAGAGACGTATTTCGGTGTCGTAAAGCCTGGTAACTGTTGTTCTCACTGTTGGTTGCGTGATTCCTCCACTTTGAGACATAAGTGCCAGTACGGACTTGTGCTCCCACGTACCGTCGAGTATATTTTGGGAGACCACAATAGGCTTAATCCTTTATCCATATGAAGCTGTGTCTGCCGCCCTATTTATCGCAATGCACTGAACATAGAATTTGGGAAGATTGATTTTCGTACCATAAAAAGTATTCTACAGTTTTGCGATTGGTTTGGTAATCCCTTTGCCTAGATTTCCAAAGCAGTTCCTTTCGTTCCTTTTCAGACTCCTTAACGGAAAAGGTCCATCTGAGCACTTGTCACTTCAGGCTCATTAAAAATCGAAGGCGACTAGAGTCATCTTTTGCTTTTTCTCAACTCTTAAAAATTGAAAAAACAAGTTGTGTAAAAGCATCTAAGATTCATCTAATTCGGAAACATACTTCCCCTTGATTTTTAGTTGATCAAGTAATCTGCAATCATGGAAGAAAGTCAATGAAACTCCGTCGTTCGCGGAGGCTTATGAGTCAATCGTCTTTGTCTCTGGAATCGAAACGATTACGGACAAAGTGAACTCATTTAATTGGTTCCAAATCTCTTGGTAAAGTTAGAACAAGTGTTCCAACACCATCAAAGACTCCGGTTACTCCATCCATTTCTGGTATCCCTGCCTTTACAGAAGAAGTTCAGCAACGACCGAAGGATAGTAGTATTGATCCTAGTCTGAGGGTAAACACTTGTGTTACTGAACCAATTTCATCTACAACCGGTTCGGAGAGTGTTGTTCTCTAAACATCTGTCACTGCAGATTGCATACCTTCTTCGGCACCAGAAATATTTTACGGACCTGACAGTCTACCTCTTCCACCTGGTCTGATTGCTATAGAAGAGATTGTGGAGGATCCTCCATCTAGTACTCCATCGCAATTTGGAGTCAGGATCACTCTCTATCCTTCTTCATCAGAAATTAGTCTACCGCCAGTGGAAGCTCCTATAGAATCGCTAGGTGATATTTTGGATAGACTAGAAATGTCTGAACAACCGTCGATATCTAGGACTATGTCATCTGACACAGCGACGACAGAACTTCCTGTTGTCGCTCCAACAATGTTCGCTGGTATACCATCTGTCCCAACTAGCTCTCAATCACTAGAAGGAGCCCACCTAGGGGCTATTTCGACAGTATGGTCTGTTCCTATTTTTTCATCTGGAATAGTATTCGGAAACTCTTATTTTGAGTCTCAACAAATTGATCCTCCAGGATGTCAATTTGGGCAGTCCGGTCCTCAAGGGAAAACCATTCCTTTAAGTATGAGATTACTGCCATATGGGGGGTAGTATACCCTTTCATTGTCTCCTCCGTGAGGATAGCCATACGGGAGTTCACAACAAAATTCAGTTTATGCTGGAATTACATCTAGCGGTTGGGTGCCGATACTACCTCAACAACCAAGAGTTGTATATTCGATGCAACAATGTTTACCTATGTCAAATACCAACTACGCTAGCTATTGTGACGGTGTCACAAATACAAGTGCTACCTGTTGTATGCCAACCTCAGGTTTCTCAGGTTGTAATGCAACAGCCTCTTGACCCTGCGACTCAACCACAATCGCCGACTGGTGGAATGATACAGGCCCAAACGGGTACAATTACCCCTCATCTTGGTCAAACAGTTAGTATCGGGCAACAACACATGGCTTCACAATCATGGATGGTGTAATACCAACAACTGAAATTCCAAAAAGTATACCAAGGATCTGAGCAACAAATCTTTGCAAATAGTGGGCAGTCGTATATTCAAAACGGTCAAAATCAACCATTCTACAATGGTTATGCCCACCAACCTTACCAAAGTTACCAACATCAAATGCATTATGCTGGTATGCAAATACCAACCACTCAGGAAATTCCATCTTATCCTGGGTATGCTTCACCTAACTTGAATCAATAGTTACCCTTCGTGGCAACTTTAGAGTTACCGGACCTAAATCGGTTAACAAACAATCCAATCGCTTATGCTCCTTGGTGGCCAGCGATTCCGCATAAACTTCCGTCAGATATTCCTAAATTTAATGGAAATCCAGGTGAAGATCCGTCGAATCATGTGATGACCTTTCATCTGTGGTGTTCATCAAACACCCTAAACGATGATTCGATTAGGCTTCACCTTTTTCAGAGGACGTTAACTGGTCCAGCAACAAAATGGTATATCGAATTGCCCAGAGATTCGTTTGACAACTCAGCACCCTAGCCACAACCTTTTTAACCCATTTTTAGTTACCAATAAGGTACGAAATGGGAACAGAACTTCTTACCAATTTCAAACAAACAACGGCCACTCACATATCTGATCATATACATGAGTGGCAACGTCGTTGTATAATGGTAAAAACGTATGTTCCTAATCAGCTTTTAGCTGAATGGTTTATTAAGTCATTATTGCCTTCCATTATGGAATATGTGGCAAAAGGGGGAGTTGTCACCGAAGAGAAAGTTATCACTCGTGCACAATATTTAGACTTGATTTACACTCAGTCTGGCATGCTCTACGATAAAATACCTGACGCTCCCAGACCGGAATTCTCAGTCCCTCGTCCTCCTAAATCAAACAATGACTCTCATGCCGGTGATGGCATGATTGGCGCAACAGACACGAAATCAACAAAGGCTACATCTAAAAAGACCCGTAATATTTCCTGTCAAAATGCAAAAGAAGAACTTCTTGCCTCGGAAGTAAATGTCGTCTCGACAGATAAAGGCAAAGAAACCAAGCAACCAGGAGACAAGAAGAAAACCAAAGGGAAGAAGAAGAAACAAGAGGAATCATCACCTAAAAAACCTTCTGCAAACCCTTCTAGGGAAAGGAAACCCCCTGCGGGGTGTCAGATATGCGATGAGGATCATCGGACGAGAGATTGTCCACATAAAGCTGAAGTTAAGAAACTCTTTAAGAGTTCAAAAACCTCAGCAGTATTGACTGATCCGTTTCCAAACCTGGGAACCAAACTAGTTGCTAATCAAAATGCTTCCCGATCCCAAGTGCTTATGTTGTCTATCTCAAAGCAGAAAAATGATGCTTCGACAAGGAATAAAGATTATGGGAATCCACAGCTATCGAATAATAAGTCTAATGAACAACCTAGTAGTTCGACAACAACTTTGACCGAAGTTGTGCCACCCATCATTCTTGAACCAATGATAAAGTCGCCTAAGGGAGTAGTACACAAATCGACATTTAATCCTCGTGCAAAAGTAGCACAGAATTATAATATAGTAGAGGACCTGGCCCAATCGCTGTCTTCTATGTCGACACTTGAAGTACCGCAAAATTTCCTCTCCCAAAAGCAGGATCTATTATCAGTAATAGGTGGGATTGACCCAACGGATTCCAATCTTGTATCCTTTAATCACAAAGGATACGACCCTCAATTACCAGCTCAACTAGCTTTCCTTATTCAAGTGAAAGCCCTCAACAAAACTGTCCATCCAACAATTATTGATGAGGGGGCATCTACATGTATTATGTTGATGACTTGCTGGAAAAATTTAGGCTCACCACCCTTTTCGCGATCATTAACAATGTTAAAAGCATTTGATGGATGATCATACACTCTATATGGGATTTTAAGTAACTTGCAAGTTGAACTAGGGGGAAAAACAGTAGAAATTGATGTTGAAGTAATCGACGGAAACCTCGATACAACATCCTAATGGGAAGGCCCTGGATATATGCCATGGCCGCAGTTGTGTCGACCTACTTTAGGAAGATTGCATTTCCTTTTCAAGGAGGAATTACAATCGTCGACCAACAAACATTTCTCCCCAACAGTTCACAAGTTACGGGAAGCATTCCAATGATCCATGGAAGTAATCATTCGCTTCAAAATATCGGAGTAGGTCTCCTAAAAGACCCTGCCTTAATGGGTACTTTTTCCCTACCGCCTCCAAGTAATCTGGTGAAAGTGGCCACAGTGGAAACCTACAATATGAAATCTTCTATATCTAATGGATTTGGAATATTCCTAAACATTTTGTCAGCATGGATCATCGCCATTTTAGAAATATTGTGGCAATCAATTTTCTTGGCCTGGGGGGCAAACCCAAATCAATGCTCATCGAGTGTTTGGATATATAGGTCTAAGGAATATGGTACCTCTTCATATCCTTGGTCGCATGTACATTCTACAGACAAAGGAATCATTCAGTCAATGATGTTAGGAGAGGCACCATGGGAAGATTACCACCATCGTTCCCATCTCCCGGATTACAATGAAGATTATTCCAATGACCTTAATCATCCTTCAGGTTTTGATTTTCTATCAAATACTGTAAATATGGTGGATTCAAGGATGGTTCTTATCTCGTGTCGACCTCGTTAAAAAATGAAACAAGGAGTCGTGAGGATAGCTCTTTTACTGTGTCAACCTCATTAAAAAATGAAAAAATCCCTTCCCAAATCTCAAAAGTAAACCTTCATTCCAACCACCGAGTTGAATGCAATGAAGCTTGGGGGGCATGCACCTCGATTTGTGTTATTATGTTGGGGGCATGCAAACTTATCACGAGCAGTGTTATTGCAGGGTTCAAGCTCGTTAAAAAATAAACCCGCCACGAGCAGTGTTGCTGCAGGGTTCAAGCTCGTTAAAAAATAAACCCGCATCGAGCAGTTTTATTGCGGAATTCAAGCTCATTAAAAAATAAACATAAGCAATGAGCAAGTGTTTCCCCCCATGTTTAAGCTCATTAAAAAATGAACTAATTTCCGGTAAATAACCATCGTGAATGTAGTATTTCAGCCTTTGAAGTCTTGGTCGTGTTCTCATCATCACCTCCACTCTGTATTGGCCAATCATTCACCTCCACTTGATTTTTTACCCCTTTTGAGGAACATCTGCGAAGAGGGATCCTATTAGCCATCCTTGTAACGCTGCCGTGATTGGGAAATTCCAAACCTTACCTGGAATCAGCTGCTACCCGAATTTATCACTTGTTCCTCAAAAACAAGTCTCCTTTAAGCTCTTTTCAGCTGACTTGTAAAATATGAAAAGATTGCCGAGCCATTGGCCTCTCTAGCTCGTTAAAGTGACCGGAAGTGCTATCCATCCTATATATTTTAATCTTTTTGGACCTAAGTGATTATTACACAAAAATATCGAGCGCTTGTTTTGTTAGGCTCGTTAAAAGTACCGAAAATTCATCCCTTCTGTATTGTTTTATACCTTTTCGTCCTAAGGGATTAGATGACGAAAAAGGATTTTTGGAGTTTCCTTTATGTCCCTTTTCAGACTCTCTAAAATTGAAAAGGAGCGAGTTATCTTTGTCGTTAAACTCGTTAAAACCTAATAGCGACAAACTTGTCCATAGCAGACAAGAACGAGTTTCACTATCTCTAGGCTCGTTAAAACATAGCGATGGGTTTGCCCGAAGGGAAAATTATAGAACATAAACAATGTAAACTTTGAAACGGGAACTATAAACTCAAAACGGGAACTCTGGCCAAAAAACCCCAAAAAAACATCAAAAACGGTGCTCAAAACGAAAAGTGTGTATACTGGAACGATGTTTTTATTTTTTAGGCGTCAATTTTGAACATGTTTTAAAATTGGCAGTGACTACAAAATTTACCATGAAATTTTCGTGCAAAATATAGCATCAAAATGAAACTGATGACACTGGAACAATGATTTTTTTTTTAGGGTCAATTTTCAGTATTTAAAAAAAATGCTAATAAAACCAAATTTCTATGTGTCAAACAAAGTTGTTTACGCGAGAAAAAACACACTAATGTTTTTGGCAGAATATCATTTTTCTTTCCTAAGTATAAATTTAACATGTTTTCAACCATAACATGCTAGATACAAAAAAAATTGAAATTTTTTCAACTATAAAATAAAAAAAACCATGACATTATGAACAAATTACATCACTAAATGCATTCAAAAGTCATTATTTGTATATTGAATAAAACATATTTTATATCTCTAATTTAATATTGCATTGTAGATATTTTAAACAATAAAATTTATCATAACTAAGACATATAATCCAACAACATAAAAATGCCTCATAACTTCTCATTTAACACCATATGGAAAACATTAATTTTATTTGAAGATACGATGCATACATCAGTTATATAAACTGTCTTAAACAACTATTCAAAATCACTCATGTTTTCTGGCACACCATCAGAATTCACATCTTCAGATGAGTGACTGGATGCTGACGAAGATGTTCCATATTCTTCTCTTTCATCAACTAGTGCCCCATCTGAGTCCACATGCATGCCCAACATTTCAGGTTTCAAAATTCTTCTAGATCTACGACTAGTTTCAGGTGACTCCCATGTTAACACTGTTCCTTCTGGTAACAACCTTTTCAGAATCTCTATCGTCTTGAAGCGAAGAGTTCCTCTCTTTGTTAAATTGAAGTCATAAACAAGTATGTCTACATCCTCCAATTTTAATATGTCTGTGCAGTGGCGATTTACATTTGTACCCTTTCTTTTTCTTTTTCCGCCATTTTTTTTGTCAACTACCATCTCTGGCTTATACACACCATTGAATGGGTGTGTATTTGTGGCATACCAATGTACTTCAACACTTGTAACATCCTCATTTTCTGTAAAGACCTTTATAAATTTAGCAACCCAAAATGGATAGCCATTGGGATCTCCATCTGCTAGCACTGCAATCATGCAACCCTCCTTAATATCCTGTACTGAACCCCTATAAAGGTCTTCCATGGCTTCACGTTGTGCACGAGATCTTCTGGAACCAATATACATCTCTCTTTACTCTGCCTATGAAGAATTAATAATACCTTGAGATTGTTGTTGTTCAACAATGTTTACTTCCTCATGTTCATTCGACACATTATGTGGCCAAATAAATGGATTTTTCAAAGGTATATCTTCATTTATTGTTGTCGAAATGATATCACTTTGATTATTGAAAAACGACTCCCACCAAACTGAATCAACAATGTCAAAGTACTCATATGTATATCTAATACATTTTTTAATTTCTTCCAGGAAATCAGAATAATTTATAGCCCTGTTCTGTCTACGTGCATTCTGAACTTCACCAACTGGTTGTAATAACAATATTTTTGATGCAAATATTGGATGATCTGGAATGAACTTCAAAAATTGCAATCCTGATGACGGTGCCCATTCTGTAGTAGTTGAATACTTCTTGCCCCATATTAGTGTTTTCCCATCAATTTTTTTGATACGAAATTGATGTTGGAAGCTAATGTCATTAAGTTGTTCAATGCATCTCCCCTCACCATATGATCCCAGAATAAACCTTCGCATGTCAATAGTTTCTTCCAACACATCAAAAGTAGGCTCTGGCATGTATGATTTCTTAATACATTCAATTAGTGATGGCAAGCTACCAACTTCCTTCCTCCTCAATGTGATTGAAAAACGGCTGAACATCTGATCAATATGGTCATGAGTGTGCCCAACAAGAAGGAAACCAACCTTTACCTTCTGAAAAATTCCCAATTCAACAAGCATGTTTAGATATCCAAAAACAACCTGATTTTTGTTTTCACGGCAAGTGTTGTCCAATTGTAGATACAAAACTTCAGGAAGATTACCAGACCAATGAGAAATCACATCATGAATTATAGTTATGGTCAGATTTGCATCATTATGAATATTTGGAGCTGTGAAGTACACCCTTGGCATCATTTTCCCATTGAAGACCATACAACCGACCAAGTGAAATTGAATAAAGTTTTCCTCCTGTAAATTTTTGGGTGTGTGAACAAAATGTGGTAAAAGTGTTTTCTTCTGGTCCATACCTTTTGATGCTTTTACAACTTATTCCTTTCGTTTGTTTGTTGTTCGCGATGCTCCTGAAGTTGTTTGACAATTAAATCTACACATCATAAAAGAGATTCATTAAGAAATATGTTTTCATAGTTGATTACTATACAATTTTAAAAGTTAAAGTTATAAACGCTTACCTCTTTCTAAGCCTTCACTTTTGTCCCTTTTTTATTTAAGAGAAGCACATGTACTGCAAATCCCCATCCTTGTCTTCTTAGGAATACAGACATTGTTGAATTCTTTCTTCCGTACCTTCACAAAATATTGATATGTAATAAACTAGCCATGTCCCTCAGCACCTTCTGCATATTCTCTGTATAAGTTGTAGATTTCTCGTCTTGAAAAATTATCTGGAATATGTATTGTCTCTCCATTTGGCATACACTCTCCATGCTTTGAAAAGAAATCTTTCATCCATGACATTGCAGTATTTGATAATGGACCAAACTGTCTTTTATGACGTACTTCTGAATAAAATGTGGGATCCTTTTCCAAATTTTCTTGAATTCTCGAGAGACGAAAATTCCCAATCGAATGAAACATTTTGAAACCTTTTCTACAGATAAAAAAAGTCCCAATATGATAATCATAACCTGACAATGTAGATTGCATGCACCCAACTAAATATGAATTTTGCGTGCTTTTATTCATTGACAAATATCTCTTCCTGCTTTCTAATGCAAATTTGAAATCCATATGTTTCAAGCAATCTTTTTGGAAACATTCACTTGAAATGAGAGCACTAATAGAACTTCTTCTCGTCAGATATTCTGCTCTACCCCTTGTATAACTAGAACAACTTGCATTGATACGAAAATTTCTGCTCCTACTCCTTGATACAATGTTTCTTGGCAACATCTCCATCATTTGATCATCATTTGTATAAGGCTTTTCATCATCATTAAGAGGAACGTTATCCACACTATGATCATCCTTGATTTTCAAATATTGACTTGGAGGATATTCTTCATCTTCTGCCTCTTCAGTGCTACTGTCGTAGTCCTTAAAATTCGGACTGAATGGAAAATCTGACTCGATGTTTAATGGATATTCTTCCTCATATGCATTGCCAGTGCTACTCTCATAGTCCATAGAATTAGGACTACGTTGAAAATGTGACTTACTTATTGAAGATGCTACATTCCTGTCGGGAGAGGGCACGGGCGGCCCGGGTGGCCCCTGCACGAGGGCGCCCAAGCAGAGGGCGGTTCGGGTGAAGCGGCCGGGTGGGTTAGGGCACCGGTCAGGGGGGCCGGCGAGGGCGCGGGCGGCCCGGGTGGCCCCTGCACGAGGGCGCCCAGGCCGAGGGCGGTTCGAGTGAGGGCGCCGGTCGGGGGACCGGCGAGGGCGCCGGGCTGGGGGCTGGGTGAAGGCGCCCGGAGGTGTGGGGCGGGCGGACGGGCGAGGGCGCCTAAAGGGGCGGGGTGGGCGGGTGAAGGGGTGCGGGGTGTGCGGGTTAAGGGGTGCGAGGTGAGGGGGTGCGGTAGGGAGCCCGGGCGGAGGGGGGCTCAGGTGAGGCAGGCGGGTGGGTGAGGGCGCCAGGCGGGGGGGCAGGCGAGGGCGCCGAGAGGGGTTGAGCGGGTGGGTGAGGGGTGCATGATGGGGTGCGGGGTGGGCGGGTTGGGGGAGAGGTAGGGAGCCCAGGAGGAGGGGGGTTCGGTTGGGGCGGGTTGGTGGGTGAGGGCGTCGGGCGGACGGGCGGGCGAGGGCGCCCGAAGGGGTGAGGGCGCCGGGAGGGTTGGAGCGGGCGGGTGAGGTGGTGCGGGGTGGGCGAGTGTGGGAAGAGGTAGGGAGCCCGAGTGGAGGGGGGTTCAGATGAGGCGGGCGGGTGGGTGAGGGTGTCGGGCGGGGGGCCAGGTGAGGGCGCCCGGATGGGTGGGGCAGGCGGGTGGGGCGATTGTTGATTAAAATTTATGATATGTTTTCGTTGTTACTTTAAGTTAATATGTTTTTATTATTTACTGATTTATGTGTTTCTATTTTTCAGGAAAATGGCATCAAAGATAATTTCAGTGAATCTTTCTGGACCAAAGACTCATAAAGGTGCTACTAGAAGAAACATTGGTGAACGAACTCCACCTGAGCTCATGGCTACAAATCTTTCAAGTGCCGCAAGTGATAAGAAGATGATTTCAGACTGGAAGAATTCGAAAGAGGTGAAATTTCCATCAAGAATGTGGTATGTGAAAGAAAGAGAAAGCGCAAATGTGAATATATATCTATATATCGATATACCGAATGATAATGGAATTTTTGAGGTGATGGGAAGAGTCGTAGATATGTGTTCGGTACCGGACACTGAAGTTGTTTTCGTACTTACAAAAGCTCCCAAGTCACATGAAAGGGTTAAATACCAACTATCATATTCATTGTATGACACGAGCGAGATATCTACAAAGTTGTGTAGTCAAATCGTAAATGAGATGACAGAAAACATCGTAAGTATTATTATTTATATTTGTATTTTGTGTTTTTTAAAGTGTCTCACTATATTTTTTAACTTTGTTTTTTATTGACATATGATATTTTGTTTGGCAGAATTTCGTTGAAAGCTATTCAATTAAGTTGGGAGTCATTCATTTCATTGAGAATGATATCATGAAAGTTGTCAGCAGTTTTTACTCAGTGTCAGAAGAAACTATGGAAAAAAGGCAAAATGAAGTAATTGATAATGCTACAAAACTACATCCAAAGAATCAGAAAAAAAAGGTCTCTAGTGGATAAATCTAGCAAGGGTAAACAAGTTACTTTTGAGAACGATGAAGTTGAAATTGACGATGAAACATATGTTGTCATTACTGAAGATGACATTGGAACTGAGAAGAGCCATAAAAATCCAAAAGTAACAATGCCCAAGAATAACTCTGGTGGGAATGTTATGGCCAAGAAAAGTAGAGTTGATGATTTCGAAGCAGTCATTACCAGCAGTCAAGAACCTAGTGAAACTTCAAAAGAAAGCAGAGAAATCATTACACGAGGAGCTGATTTAGAATATGGCATTATCAAAACAAAACAAAATGTCATTCGAGAGAATTTGACAAAGAGAAACTTAATTGATGGTGGTCGCACATTTCAGCTTAATGTTAGGCAAACCTATAAAACAAGTGAAGGACAATGTCAATATCAAGTTAGAAAGCCACATCATCTACATGTTCACAACTTGAAGACATTGATGAGGTATAATCTATATGCTCATGTGGTTAGTTATGTGTTTCTTTTTGATCCACTTCAAGTTCCCAACAAAGAAGCATTTGATAAGTCAAAATGTTTTGAATACAATTATTATGTGCTTGGGGGGAACCATTCTGTAGAAGCTCAAAGACAATTGATGGAGGAATATCCTAATAACCCACATTTTGAAACAATGAAATGTATCATTTACGCTGGTTTATCTGATACAGAAGCAAAGTTAGTGGCATGGGATCATAATTCAGATAATGAATATAGGATGTCTATGACTTTCATCCAAAGGGTTAGATTTATTCATAGTGAATTTGAAGAAAAATGTGGTGGGGATAGGACAAAAGTTACTGCAGAGTTCCGAAAGGAATGTTGTATGGAAATAGGATATCAAATTGAAGAGAAAACCAATTCAAAAGGTGGAAAGGGCAACAAACATATTGATTTATTCAGAGGTGTTGATAACATTTTCCAATTGGCATTTAGAACTGGAGATGTTTGGAGGTTGATTGATGAGATTTTTGGCATGTGGGAAGACATTGCCATTAAAAACCAGAAGGTCAAAAAGTCTAAGCCATTCATATTTGGCAACAGTAAATTAGCTCCTGAAATGAAGCATCTTCCAGACGATATGACTATCACACCTTGGAGGGCGATGCAAGGAGTGAAAGATGAGAAAATTGTCAAAACAATATTATCTCGTGTGAGGTCAGGAGAATTATCATTGGAGGAAATGTCTGAAGAATTTCAAAAGTAAGTTTCTTGAAATATTTTTATTTATTTCTAGATTATAATTATATTTTAAATAAAACATGCTGTTCTTGGTAGTATTTGTTATACATATCATTATATTAACTTTTTGTTACTTTATCTATGCAGTCACAAAGTTTACATGAAAATTCAAGAACAAATGGTTAGATTGTTGAATGAAGATAGTTGGGATGATGTCGTACGCAACTATCCAAATTCAAGTTCTACATCAACATTAAAATCTTTTTATCTTGCATTTAAAAAGGTACCTTGATTTATACATTCATTTTTATTCGCCTGTGTACTATTTTTAATTTATAACTTACACATATATTTGTTTATTTTATAAAAGATGAGGAAGGATGATAATGGAGTGCCAGATAGTTTCAAAACCTTTATCGAAAAGATAAAGATCGAAAGACTGAGGAAGCAACGTATTAAGGATATTCAACTTGATCCAACTCTTAACCATTTCATTTGGAATGGGCTAGACACTATTCAATATCAAGTAATACAAGGCGACTGTGAAGACATTTCTAAACTCATACCTAAAAGGGATTATGCCCTAGTCATTGCAGATATTCCCCATGGTTTCAATATTCCAAACATTGACTATGATAGTGACCCTTATACTTATCAAGCTTTTAGTAAAGTGGTTGCGATATTTGTAGAAGTTACGTCATCACCATTATGGAGATTTGTGACATTTCATTCAGACACACAATTGGCAATGATATTGTCAAGCTTCAAGGGGAAAACAAATTCAAGGATGCAGCTTACATGGTAAGACGTTTAAAATGTATATTTGATTAATGTTGAAAAATTTATTTATGTATAACTTAATTTAACTTTTACTATTTCATGTTACAGGGAAAAGTCAAATCTTCTTCACAATGAAGATCAACAATTTATAAATGATTGTGAGTTCATTCATATTGATAGTTGGGCAAAAGATGATAGCCATATGTCTATGATTTTTAATCGGGTAGACAGAAAGAGTCATAGCCAAATACTGAGTTATGATGCTGTTGTGAGAAAACTAACATATGAAGACAAAGAAGCAAAAGGAGAGATAGTTAACATTTATCAAAAACCACAGTTATTGATTAACTATCTTATAGACATTTGTTCAAATGAAGGAGATTGGGTTTTGTATTTATTTTCTGGCTCAGGTAAGTTTTATTATATGGAATTGAATTTGAATATGTTATTTTTTTAATTAATATGTCATTGTACTAATTTAGTTCATTATTTCTTTTGTGCTTGAAAATTAGGTACAACACTAGCATGTTGCCTTCAAAAAGGAAGAAATTGCATTGCAATTGAAAAAGATCCAGTACAATGCAATTTCATTCAGTAAAGAATTAATGCTCTTCAATTTCTTCCAGATGCAATGCAAGAAATTGGGTTGAAGAAAGGGGACTTTAGTGAATCACGTGTGGCAAAAAAGGCAAAGGAAACCCAACCACCATTACATGGAATGTTTGGAAAGACATACATTGGGAGTTTTGCAGACATCAAAGACCCATAAGAAGAGGAAAATGAGCAAAATGAAACAGAAAATATTATGGAAGAGGACAATGATGAAACTCTAGAAGACGAAGAGTTTGGATTACGTGACATTGTTGATTAAATTTAAGTTATGCTTGTAAATCAAGCTTTGCAATGTTTTGACTTTGACATTTTATGAGAAGAATAAACACTCAATTAGGGTTGTTATACGTTCAATATTGGTAATATGTGATTTTTGCATTGATTTTTAAGTTAATCATTATTTTTTGAAAAAAAAAAGTGATTTTTATTATTTTTTTGACATGAAATTCATAGAAAAAGCTATTCTTTAACCATTTTTAGTTAAAATTATCATATACAAATTGTGATTTTGACATTTCAATTCTAACAAAAAATTATCAAAACGTGTAGTTTTTTAGTTATATTTATGTTAAAAATGGTTATTTTTATGTCCATTGTTAAAAAATATTGTTTTTTAGAAACAATTATTTCATGTCAATTGAAAAATTAATTAAGGATGTATAAATATGTAGAATATCGAAAAGTCTAAATATTGACCTTCTAATTTACAAATGCAAAACAGTAAAAACCTAACGATTTTTTTTTTTTTAATTATAATAAAAAACAAGAAAATGTGAAGAAAACAACCACTTCAAAAATTATCAAATTTACTAAATAATTATTTACATTTTATACATTAAAAAATTTAAAGCCAAAAAACAGGGCTTTTAAAAAAGGAGTGTGATGCAGAATGCTCACTTTTTAAAATCAGCATGAAAATCACTACCATTCTAAAACGTGATGTACATAAAAAAAACTAAAGTGCCAAAAACTATGCTCTAGAAAAAACATGTGCGTTCTGCATCACCCATTTTCAAAATCAGGTCACTTTTTAGCTATCTCTACGAAACGGGTAACAGTATCAGTTCCCGTTTCAAAGTTTACATTGTTACAAGCATATGTTATCCTCCTCAAGCTTGAAAAAAATAAAGAGGTATTAGTCAGCAATGACTGCGGAAAAATTGGGAAGAAAACTTGAAGAAACTTTGTTGGTAGCAAGTCTCTCTTGAACATGACACTTTCACTCCGCATCCAAGTCGGGTTGGGTTGTTTCATTCACCGGTCACATCACACCATCCACATTTGGGGTTAATGCTACCAATCCATCATGTCAGTGTCACCGATATGTTCAAGAGAAGTCACTCAGAGAATTCACTTGTGTCTCACCCGCTGCAATACATTTACGCTCCATTCTTTCATGACCGCCACCTTGAACCTTATATCACCAGATCGTTTTCACCTCCATTAAAATCATTTGCTCCATTCCATGTCATTGATGTGGGATTCATTAAGGCCCTCATATGATGGATCACTTCTTGTCGACATCAGCTCATTATCCAAGAAGTCGATCTAGGAACAACCATTTCAGTACTTTGAAGCTTGCATGCCTCAATGGCAAGTTTCTCACTTCCGGCAATAGGTTTACATCAATGGCCTTTGACTGAAAGATTTTATGTGGTGTTCGACGCCAAGTCCTTTATTCACACCACGTGAATTGTACTGTAGTACCTTGAGGGTCATCATCATTATCATTGATTCCTCCCGCGCCTGTTAACGGCTTCATCATTGGCTGGTAATCAGGTGATGTCTTTCCATGTTCGACTCCAGAACATCTCTCACATTGATCGACTTGTACTTTGAGTGAAGATCGAACGAGATTGAAGACCCCGAATCTAGTTTCATCCATCCGGGCTGCGATATATATTCAGGAAAATAAAGTCATCAAATGTACATCATTGCTGCACAGATAATCATCCAATCTAAGGGATGATGGCTCTACCAGAATCATCAGTCTACACTCAGACAATGATTTGTCTCATGTACATGGAAAATGAATTTATAAAGTTGAGCATGGGAATGCCTGCCTCAGGTAGATCATGAAAATATTATGAAGATAATGTATTGTATTGTATCTTATTACAGGCCGCCTTCCAGATTGAAAAAACTTTTGATCCTCATGATAAAGCATTTCACGCGACATCAAAAGATTAATGACCTCATGCTTTAGGGGGAAACTGTTATAGACATTTTTGGGCACTGCAACCCCAATCATAAATGTCCATAAACTAAGGGCTTCTAAGTCCCTAAAGGTGTTGTTCCAACCCCTAAAAGAACAAGGTCAACTGATTACATCATCTCCCAGAAGTTCTCCATGAAAAACTACTCAACACTAGTCAAAATTGGATCATTTCACTTGCTCCATGGCCAGGGTGTGATGCATCTCACCTTGTACACATGGGAAGTGTGTTGCATTTCAAAAAGACCTTCTATGGGGTGTGATGGACGAGAAAAGACAAGCGGCGGAGACAGTTTTCGAGGTGGATGGTCATGGAATATTCCAGAAACTTCTCCTGTGACAGTTGCCTCTCAGAATCGTCCAAGGATGAGTAAGAGATCAATGAGATCTCCAAGTGGAAGCAAGAACTATCAGAGAGAAGACACTAATAAAAAACCCAGAGCTGACTCACATCTCTGCAAATATCTATATATAGATCTCTCATCCCAGAGATCCAGGGGTTGGAGGCTGGAATTTTGCATCTTGTAAGGAATTGTTGTTGGTTTCTTGAGGCAACATCATAGTGTTGGGTGATCTAAGCTTTGCATGAGGTGAAGAAGGGCTCACTTGCTGAGAGGATGATGCTGGGTTAGAACAACTGGTTGTAACTCTCTTGGCTCTTTCTTGATTATCAATAAATATATTCAAGTTTTCCTCCATACTCTTGTGTGATTTATGTTTTATGCATTTGTATGGTCAATTTACATTTGATCCTAGATTGTTTATGATAATAGATCCATGTTCTTGTATAGTGTTATGCTGCTTTGATTCCACAGGTACTCTGTAAAGCTAGGTATACAAGGAAGCAAGTAGCAAAGGACTATCAGAAGAGAGAGGAATCGAGAAAGGAACCAAGCACAAGACAGAGGTTGGTCTCCTTTATTCTTATCTCATATATCTTTCATAAAGGAAAATGAAAGTAGTTTTACTTTGTTTGTTTCTAAGGTAGCTACCACGCCTTAGTGGGATTAGCAGTTCTGCATAGACACTTTTCCCTGTAACACCGGGGCGCGACAGGGAAACCCCGAGTTTCCCCAGGCTTGGGCACCACCAGTTTCGCTCGCAGCGCGACGTGGAAACCCCAAGTTTCCCTGGCTTGGGCGCCAGGGCGCGACGCGGAGAACCCAAGCTTCCCCAGGCTTGGACACCACCGGTTTTGTTCGCGGCGTGACGTGGGAACCCCAAGTTTCCCAGGCTTGGGTGCTGGGCGCGACGCGAAAGCCCCGAGTTTCCCCAGGCTTGGGCACGGAGGCACGACTTGGAAACCCTGAGTTTCTCCAGGCTGGGGCGCCACCAGTCTTGGTCGCGGTGTGATGTGGAAACCCCAAGTTTCCCCAGGCTTGGGCACCGGGGCGTGACTTGGAAACCCTAAATTTTGGGCATGGTATGGAAACCTCAATTTTTTTTTGCGCCAGGCGGAAGCCCAAAATTTTAGGCACCGGGTGGAAACCCCAAATTTTTGGCGCGACATGGAAACCCAATTTTTTTTTTGTGCTGGGCGGAACCCCCAAATTTTAGGCGCCAGGCAGAAACCCAAAATTTTTTGCGCGACGTGGAAGCTCCAAATTTTAGGTGCTTGGTGGAAACCCCAATTGTTCCCATACTTGGGGCGCCTTTTTTGTCGCAACATGGAAACCCAAAATTTTGGGCACAGGGGCACGACACGGACACCCCAAATTTTGAGCGCCGGGGCGTGACGTGGAAAACCCAAAATTTTGGGCACCGAAGCGTGACATGGAAACCCCAATTTTCCCGGGCTTCGGCACCTTCTCCATTGCGGCGTGGAAACCCCAAATTTCTCTCCCCTAGGCAATAAAAAATTGTCGTCTGGAGGAAGAGGCAAAAGCGCGAGAGCAGGAGGGTTGTTTGAATTTGTTTGTGAAAAGAGCGAAGCTCTGAATTGAGGTGAATAAGGGCTGAATCTCAGTGGATCATGGCAGCAAGGCCACTCTACCACTTACAATACCCCGTCGCGTATTTAAGTCGTCTGCAAAGGATTCTTCTCGACGACCATTTGGAATTGAACTTCAAAGCTACCTCGACTGAGATGCTTCACAGTCGTGGTTTGTAAATGACACAGGCCCCTACGGGCGACAAAGAGACACCCCTACTGCGGGTCGAGATACAGTTAAAGAGTGACATGCACCACTTCTAGGGTGGATTCTGACTTAGAGGCGTTCAGTGATAATCTGACACACAGTAGCTTCGCACCACTGGCTTTTCAACCAAGCGTGATGACCAATTGTGTGAATCAGTGGTTCCTCTCATACTAAGTTGAGTTACTATTGCGGTGCAGTTCATCAGTAGGGTAAAACTGACCTGTC
>CM062809.1:798951837-799026837 GCA_031772625.1 Pinus tabuliformis
GCCTCCATCCACTTCCCTCCCGACAATTTCAAGGACTCTTTAACTCTCTTTTCAAAGTCCTTTTCATCTTTCCCTCACGATACTTGTTTGATATCGGTATCTCGCCTATATTTAGCCTTGGACAGAATTTACCAGCCGATTAGGGCTTCATTCCTAAACAACCCGACTCACAGAAAAAACCTCGTGATGTGGCAGTGTCCCGGTCCGATGTTGTTGTCACCCTCTTAGGCACCCCCTTCCAAGCGACTTTGCCAAGGTCCACCGCTGAGGACGCTTCTACAGACTATAATTCAGGCGACGTTGCCACCTGATTTTCATACTGGGCTCTTCCCGGTTCAATTGCTGCTACTAGGGGAATCCTTATATGTTTCTTTTCTTCCGCTTAATTATATGCTTAAACTCAGCGGGTGTTCTCGCCTAAGCTGAGGTCGCAAAGTTGGAGCTAAATCCACCCTATTCGATGGGAGGACAAGAGAAAGAAAAGCAAATTCAAGCGATGCCACACAAAGCCTGCATCAGCTAACACCGACTACCCATCCAAGGGGGACAAGATCACTGCTCGTCGACGCACGACACAGAACATCGCTTGAGCTATTTAAGCCAAATGCACTGCATTGGGCACGGACAACCAGCTCCACTGCTCCCTAACATAACATATTATAGGGAGCACAATTGAATGGGATTCGACGCCCACACAGACGTGCCCTCGACTAAGGCCTCTTGCACAAATTTCATTCGAAAACTCAATGATTCATGGGATTCTACAACTCACACTAAGTATCGCATTTCACTACGTTCTTCATCGTAACAAGAGCTAAGATATCTGTTGCGAGAGTCGTTTCCACGTATTACCGAAAAATCTGCCACAACACTGAATAGGGGCACCCCCCACAACAAATGTAAGGCCAAGGGCTGAAAGGAGGAAAGGAAGAAAAATGAATGAAAGAAAGAGAAACAAAGGTGTCTAACCCCCTCACAGGGGGAGGCTTGAATAGAGGACAATCTTCCCTAGCCCCATGCCCTCGTTAAAAGGGACAACAAATAATTTTCCTCTACGGCCACCTCCACGCAAAGGAGGGAGGTCGAAGCGTTCCACCTCGAAATTATTCTTCCAGATAGCCCCCACCTTCGATGTAGCAAGCCTCCTCCTCATTGGACCATGAGCGCATACACAATTGAAACAAGAAATGCCCCCCAACCCTCCCCTCCCCACACAGAGGCCACCTAGGAGTCCACCCGGACAGTAGCAATGATGGACCTCGATCGCATGATTGCCTGTGGCAGCCTCAATGTAAAGGAAATGGAAGGAAATAAAACAAGACCAACCGAGCCCACAACCTCTCTTAGAAATTCCCCCCCACCCCTCCCCACCGCGAACTTAGGCCACATAGGAGTCCACCCGGGTAGCAGAAACAGTGGACCTCAGTCACTTGACCGCCTGCGGCAACCCTGAAAAGAAGGTAAAGGAAGGAAATAAACAAAAATCAAGAGGCTCACAACATAATACAGGAACATATCCAAACATGAGGAGGGATCGGGCAGCCCCGCACCCCACGCACCCTATGTACAGGCAACCTAGAAGATTTCCCACAACTTTACCAACTAGACAGCAAATAATTTTCCCCTACGACCACCTCCATGCAAAGGAGGGAGGTTGAAGCGTTCCACTTCGAAATCCTTCTTCCAGATAGCCCCCACCATCGGTGTAGCAAGCCTCCTCCCCGTTGGACCATGAGTGCATACACAATTCAAATAAAAAATGCCCATAAATGTTGTGACTTAATATTTCCAACAGCAAAAGCCTTGTTGGAAATAATACTGAGAGGGGGGGTGAATCAGTATTATCAAGTTCTTTTAATAAATATCCTTATTTATACTTTGAATTATTTTCGCATGTCAGTACCATAAAATAATGAGCATGAACAAAGAAAACAGATAGTCACACCAAAGAACACCAGATGTAAGGTGGAAACCCAATGTGGGCGAAAACCACCTGCTGCAATAGGTCTCTATCTTCTTTCAAATTAGAAACTCCTTTTACAATGGTTTTGTACTGGTGCAGTCCTTTACCAGTACGCAGGCTGCAACCTGCAGAGAGCTACAACTCTCTCTCGTTTTCCAGTCTCTCCTGGAAGGGAGCTACAACCCCCTACTTCTTTTCTTTCAAGGACCACTTTTCATAAATTTTCAAACTGGATCCATAAACATCAAGAGATCAACAAGTACAAGTAAATCACCCAGTCAACTGTAGTAACTAGATCCACAATAACAGTAAACTAAACCCAGAACACCTTATCAACAGAAAAATTTAGTCAACAAAAGATCTTAAGACAGATACGCAGTTTTTCTTTCTCTGGCCTGCGTGGCTACGCACTTCACCTTCTGCTCCCTTGCGTATACCCGCAGAGAGCCTTCTGCTGCACTGCGTACCCACGCACTGTTTCTTCAATCGCACTGCATATTGTTATTGTAGGCATGCACCCACAGATACTATCGCGCCGCATACTGCTACTGTAGCCACGCACCCACAGATGCTATCGTGCCACGTACCTACGCACCTGCGGCTTCTGAAGCGCCGCGTACTTTCCCTGTGCCTACGCACCTGAACCTCTGTCGCGCTGCGTACCCACGCACTGTGCCTTCTTCTGCTCTGCGTACCCACGCACTTCTCCTTCTTCTGCTCTGTGTACCCACGCACTTGCACCATTAATCACCTGCGTACCTCTGATTAGGGCTGAATTGGCAGTCCCCCAGTCTGCCACAGATAGTCAAATGCTCAGATCTGATCATGCGCTCGAGAGATCACCCTTCATAGATTCGCTTTCAACTTCACTTTTATATAGATGAAGCTTTTAAAACAATAACCCAATATTTCAGATCTTAAGATATTCAATTTGCAAAAGATGCTTAGCCAAGTGATCTCCTTTGCTTTATATAGGCAAGATATTCCTAAAATCATGGATCAATACCATAGGTAACCAATACAAGGAGCCCAAAAACATGGGGCTTAATGATAATAATAATATAAAACAATACCACGGGCCAAAACCATAGAGTCAAGAACGGCGGGCTAAATACCATGGGCCAAACATAAGAAACCCCACGTGAGCGCGCTTCTCTGCCTTGAAGTAAGTGGACTGGGGTTACGCACCTCAAGAATGGGTGACCTGCGTGTATGGCCGCAGTCCCTTCACGGCGTACCTGTGGGTACATGTTGTAGGGAAAAGTATCTGATTCGGATGACCCTATCCCACTCTAAGGGTGATAGTACCTCAGCAACAACTGCAAAGAAAACTACTTAAGGTTTACTTCTTTACGAAAGCAAGAGAGAATGAAGAAATGCACTAATCGTTGCCTTGCGCTTAATGTCGAATCCAAACTCTTCTCTTTGCTGCTTGCTCCCAGCTCCTTGCTCTTTTGCTGGCCCAGCTATAATGAGATCCTGCAAAATAACAAAGAAGGAAACTACAAGAAGCATGCAATCATAATTGATTCAAGGATTAACATAAATCAAATATACAATTATCACAATACATCATTGAAACAAGTGCATATAGAAGAACCTCAATAGCTTTTATTAATGGAAGAAGTAAAGTTCTGAGAATGTTACAACCATTGAAGGCCCCAATCCAGCAACACCTCCCAGCAGAAAGAATTTCTCCTCTTCACCTCCTTCAAGCAATCACCCAATAGTTCTATAGTGAAACCAACATCATATCATTACTTTGCACAAAATTCCAGCCTCCTGAGCTCATAGGAGAGAGCTCAATATATAGATGAATTGAGAAAGGATGAGTCAGCTTGCAACTGATGTGTAGCTGCCTTGTGTCCTCTCTCTCTTCATTTGATCTTCAGTTCTTGAGTCCACTTGGAGAACCTTGCTTCCACTTGGAGAAACAGAGCCTCTGACTCATCACAAGGCGAAATCCCTGATCCAAGTGTCATTTTTGGAAGATTCCAGAGCAATGACTCAGTGTGCCACTTGTCCCATCTCGCTCAGCGCAGGTGGCCTTTGTTCTACCTGCTTTGCAACGCAGGTACACCATGGAGGAGTTGAGTTTCAGCGCAGAAGCCTAGTGGAGCACCTTCTTTGATTTCAGGATTGCTTGTTTTTGAGTGTTTTCAGGTGGAGAACTGATCTTCGAGCTTTTGGTTTGCTGACCTTGTTCCTCTAGGGGTAGGAAAATCATGTTTAGGGACTTTGGATCCCTTGGATTATTGACAATTCATGCCTGATGCTGTAAGGCACAAAATTGTCTATAACAGATGCCCCCTAAAGTATGAGGTCGTTTATCGGGTGAAATGCTTTATTAGGAGGATCCGAAGTTCATTCAATCTGCTGAGAAGTGTCCTGTAATAAGATACAATACAATACATTATTTTTCATTCTTTTTCATGATCTAGCTGAGGCGGGCATTCCCATGCTCAGCTTTATAAATTCATTTTGGTACATAGCACAGACGATCGTCTGATGATAGACTGATAATTCTCTGCTGAAATTATCATCCTTTGAGAAGGATGATCATCTGCTGCAATGATGTACATATCAAATGTCTTTATATCCTGAATATATATCGCAGCCCGGATGGATGAAACTAGATCCGGGGTCTTCAATCTCTTCCGATCTTCACTCGATGCACAAGTCGATCCATGTGAGAATTTCTTGAAGTCGAACATGGAAAGACATCGCTTGATTACCGGTCAATGATGTAAACCGTTAACAAGCGCGAGAGGAATCACCAATAAGGATGATGACCCTCAAGGTACGGCAGTACAATTCACATGGTGGGAATAAAGGACTTGGCGTCGACCACCATGCAAAATCTTCTGGTCGAAGGTCATTGATGTATACCTGTCGCCGGAAGTGAGAAACTTGCCATTGAGGCATGCAAGCTTCAAAGTACTGAAGGGGTTGTTCTTAGATCCACTCCTTGGATAATGAGCTGATGTCGACAAGGAGCGATCCGTCAAAGGAGGGCCTTAATGAATCCCACATTAGTGACACGGAACGGAGTTAGTGATTGTGATGAGGTGAAAACAAAATGTGATGTATGATTCAGGGTGGCGGTCATGAAATGGATGAAGGACAATGTATGGCAGTGGATGGGACACGGTTGACTCTTTGCAGAACAACATCTCTTGAACATATAACGACACTGATGTGATGGATTGGTAGCATTACCCCAAATGTGGATGGTGTGGCAAGGACCATGGTGATGAGACCGGTGAATGAAACAACCCAACCCGATGTGATACGGAGGACCAAGTGTCATGTTCAAGAGCGACTTGCTACCATTAAAGTTGTGAGGTTCTCCTAATTTTTCCCCAGTCATTGCTGACCAATACCTCTTTATTTTTATCAAGCTTGAGGAGGATAACATATGCTTGTTCTATAACCTTCCCTTCGGGCAAGCCTATCGCTATGTTTTAACGAGCCTAGCGATAGGGAAACTCGTTCTCGTCTAAAGACAAGTTTGTCGCTATTTAATGAATTTAACGAGTCTAACGACAAGGATAACTCGGTCCTTTTCATTTTTAGAGAGTCTGAAAAGGTACATAAAGTCAACTCCAGAATTCCTTTTTCGTCATCTAATCCCTTAAGTCCGAAAAAGTATAAAACAATACAGAAGGGATGAATTTTCGATTGCTTTAACGAGCCGAACAAAACAAGCGCTCGATCTTTTTGTGCAATAATCCCTCAGGTCCAAAAAGATTAAAATCTAGAGGAGGGATAGCTCTTCCGGTCGTTTAACGAGCTGGAAGGCCAAAACTCGGCAAACTTTTCATATTTTACGAGTCAAGAGAAAAGAGCTCAAAGAAGACTCGTCTTTTGAGGAACGAGTGATAAACAGGGATAGCAGCAGATTCCAGGTACAGGTTGGAATTTTCCAATCACGGCAGTGTCACAAGGATGGCTAAGCGAAATCACTCTTTGCAGCTGTTCCTCAAAATGGGTAAACAAACATATGGAGATGAACGATTGGCCAAATGAACGGATGGAGGTGAGACTGCAAGAACACGACCAAGGGTTTTAATATGGTTGTCAAAGGTTACATTTACCAAGGTTATTTACCGGTTCATTTTTTCTGGGTGAGCTTGAACTCTAGGGGAAGATTGCTCACAACTTATGTTTATTTTTTAACGAGCATGAACTATGTGCTAAAACTGCTCGGATCTTGCGTTTATTTTTTAACGAGCATGAACTGTGTGCTAAAACTGCTCGATTATACCAGTCATAATACAAGAAACGCCTCAGGTGAGATAGCTATTTTTTAAGGAGCTTTATCTCACGAAGCTATGCTCCTATTTGGCAAGTTTTGACTTTTGCCCCACATCCTTTCTTTATGCAAGCTGGAAACGGCTAATCCTACGATTTTAACGGGTTAGACCTACAGGTTTAAAGGGAGGACCTAAAAATTTAAAAAATAAATAGTCGTCCCGTGCTTGCACTCCAAAAGGTTTGCATGCCCCCAGGTATAAAGTATAATTTCAAGGCTACCCCTCCTCTGTCCCACCTCTGTTTTTCTACTTGTCGTCTTGCTATATTTTTAACGATACTTGTCTTCTCATTATTTTTCGGTGCCGACGGTACTTGTCTTCCCATCAGTTCACTTTTATATTTTTGCAAGATCGCAACAGATAAAACATTGGCGTTACGGAGGGAGGCTTGCCTCTTACTTATTATCCGGAAAATGGTTCTGTTCGCTGCCGCAAACTAAACTCTCTTTTTGGCGATGTCTATCATTAGGTTGCTAAGGATGGTGACTACTTGTTGCAGCAATTTCATCTCTTTCTTTGGAGGCTGCCCCTACTTATCCTTCAAAACATATGTTTTAATGGGTGAGGTTTGCCTTCAAAGATGGTGGCTACTTGCCGCCACAAATGGATCTCCTCCCTCAGGAGAGCCTACTTTTTAGACAAAGGGAGCGAGAAGCTGATTATCTCACTCACATAACTTTGACAAAAGAACTTTATCCTAGAACAACCCTCTCTTCCTTCTTTCGGACGGGGTACGGACTAGTCCTATTCTTCTGCGGAAATTAACTTTATACCCAAGGTTTCCTCTGCCTAAGGCAGGCCAGGGTGCATGCCCCCTGGGTCCCAGTTACATCTTTCTGAATCACTCGCATTCATCGGGAAGTAGAACCGGGGGTGGAGGCATTCCCTGAGTGAATAAACCGTTAAGGGATGGTATTTGACTATTTGTGATGCGTGATCCTGGAAATGAAAGTTGGTCTACGAGCTTGACCATTCTTCCTTCGTGCGGAAAACACATAACTCTGAAGAGTGAGGACACTATCGCCTCCATGCAATATATATAGTCTCATCCAAGGAGTAAGTTATACACCCAGGCTCCCTGGACGACCATGATGTTCATATGAACTGTCTTCCCCTTCAATGTAATGGGAACATTGGGGAGAATCCCTAACGGGTGACTGGTTCCTTTATCAAAACCTGATAGATTTCTCATCTCAGGTAAAAGCGTCGGGGAACCCAATGCTTTCCAAGCAATAGAGGAAAGGATACTCACAGATGCCCCTTCATCAATGATAGTTCCAGCCATCACCATTCTGTAGATTTGGATGATGATTCTGAATGGGATACTGGCTGGTAACCGAGGTATGCCTAGTTGATTCCAATCAAAGGACACAACCAGGTTGCTTGGTGGTGGGACCGAATACACGGCCGGATACGACCCTGACGATGTTCCTTCCTGCGATAAAGGAATGGGCGCGTTTCCCTGATGCTCATCAGAGTCTGTGTTGATGAAAAGAATCTGGATGGTGTCATCCTTGTTCTCTTCAGTGAGGGTGTCATTTGAAGATGAATCTTCAACGACGGTGTCATTTGAGGATGAAACCTCTGAAGGAAGAACCGGGTCAACTGCCGTTTCGACCTTTAGACTTTCGTCTGGTCTGGATTCAGTAGGTTCATTCTCAATGACCGACACTTCAGCTGACCACTTGATCGGGCCAGCTGGATTTTCAACTATCGAGGGACTTGGCACGATTTTTTGGTATCCAGGAGGAATTCGTAACGGTGAAACCGGACGATCTTCCAAAACTCTCTTCGCCTCATCTAAGAATGGACACCGGTGGATGGCGTGATCACCTTCACACAGTCTGCAGGGTGATCTTGGTCTCCCTCTTTGTCCTTCACTCTCGCTAGTTGACGGAATGCAATCAACATGTCTATCAGAGGTTGATGCTACCGGATTGTGCAACCTGGGGGACCAGTCCCTTAGTATCCGGGGAATACAAGGACAGTCACGGTGGAAGTGGGTCCCTTTGCAAATGACACATGGCGATTTAGGACTGGTCGGTGCAGTGTGTGGATTTTTGTCAGATGTCTTTTGCTTGCCCCCAGTCGCCTTTGCCTTAGGCTCCTTTTGCTTCTTTTCTTTCTTCTTCTTCTCCTTCTTCTCCATGGGAGGCTGACTTTTGCCGGCTCTACCTTGCGAAGATGAAGGATCAGAGGAAGAATTGTAAGAAGTGGAAGGCTGGTGGGTAGCTCTAGACTGGTCTGACTGTTGATTCGACTGCTCAGGATTAGTGGTGATCTGAACTACATTAGTATAAAAGAGCCATACAGGTAGGCCAATTGTCAATCCTGGAAGTGACAATGTGGCCATATGAGGCGCACCAACATCTCCCCAAGAGAAGAAGGGATTGGGACTTCCGCCAAGGTGACTTCCTTGGTTGGTGGGCTCCATACTTTTCAACTGAAAGATCAACGTGGGAATAACAGGTGATTATGTTTCGATTAAAATAAATTTTATTACCGACGCTTTAGACACAACTTTGCTTTTTCATGTTTTAAGAGTCGAGAAAAAGCTAAAGATGACTCTAGTCTCCTTCGATGTTTTAACGAGCCCGAAGTGACAAATGCTCGGATGGACTTTTTCAGTTATAGAGTTTGAAAAAGGCCAAAATAAACTTCTCTGGAGTTCTAGGTAGAGGGTGTGCCAAACTTTTCACGAAACCACAGAATACGTTTTACGGTACGGGTGGTCGATCTTCATGAATGTTGTGTTCACTGCATCGCGATCAGTAGGGCGGCCGACACGGCTTCCTATGGATAAAGGCTTTGTTCCTATAGGGGTTTCCCAATATATACGTGATGGTACGTGGGAGCACAAGTCTGTATTAGTGCCACCAACTCTCAGGAGGAATCACCCACCTTCGTAGAGATCGACAGTCACTATGTTTAACGACGCCGGAACACGTCTCTACCTAGACCTCTATGTGTTTACGTTATGTTACAAAGCGTTGTTATGTAAATTGAATTTATTTTAATGTTGATCTTGTTTAGTAGTTTGCCTTTAAGGATCACCACGAGATGTATGTAACAAATTCCTGAATGCAGTCTAAGATGAGAAGCAAACTTTTCAATCTTTCAACTTTGAAAATCTTAACTACTGAGGGAGAAGAAAGGCAAATCTTTTCACACAGATCATAGAGCACACACTAATGCAATTTTTTCCTAAATCAGCATGCAAACAGTCAAATGCAAAATGCACAATGCATGTATTTTCTTTTCCCTTTCTTAATTTTGATGTATTACAAAAAGAAAGTTGTTATATAACTTTGATTTCGATTTCAAGCGAAAGTAAACAAGCTAGTCCAAAATCAAAAGACACCTTAAGATTTACTTGTTTAAACACCGGAAATGCATGAAATCAAACCATAATGACGAAAGTAAAAAGACTAATCAGCTATGGACAACAAACAAGCTAACTCTTTAGACCAGCAAAATGCCTAACACAGGTTCAGATCTAAGAGGCCAAGGCAAGACTAGTTCACTTTCGTTATGGGAAATTGTAAATGATGTAAGAAATACAAAAGAACAAGTACAATTTCGTTATATAACAGAGGCGGAATGATGGCAAGTAAGGTTGGTTTCAGAACAAGTACAAGACTGGTAACTGGCTACAAAATCTATAGTGAAAACAGGCAAGAAAAAGGGAGGAAACCCCAAATGCACAAGGCAAAATTGGGCCAACGCAGGTGCTGCACAGCCAGTCTGGCTCTCAGCGTAGGTAGCCCCTTCGGGACCTGTGTTGCAAAGCAGGTAGCCTGTGTACTACCTGCTTTGGAAAACGAAAGTTACGTTTTCTCAGTTTTTGGGTCACAATTTTCTCAAAAATTCACAGTTTTTGCTCAAATCAGAAGCTATCAGTCAGGCACACACTAAGGGATGACAATGAAGATAAAAAGCTATCACTAAGAGCTTACAAGGATCCTTGTAGATCAGCTCTTCAAATCATGAACATGCTCAGAAATGAGCTAGAGTAGCTGCCCTCTACTTCGCTTTTGATATAGTCAAAAGCTTTTCGATTTGGTACTCTTTTGTTCAGGAAATGAATAGAAAAATACTAAAAACAATCAAACAGATACGATCCCCAGCGGAGTCGCCAGTTTGTTGTAGGGAAAAGTATCTGATTCGGATGACCCTATCCCACTCTAAGGGTGATAGTACCTCAGCAACAACTGCAAAGAAAACTACTTAAGGTTTACTTCTTTACGAAAGCAAGAGAGAATGAAGAAATGCACTAACCGTTGCCTTGCGCTTAATGTCGAATCCAAACTCTTCTCTTTGCTGCTTGCTCCCAGCTCCTTGCTCTTTTGCTGGCCCAGCTATAATGAGATCCTGCAAAATAACAAAGAAGGAAACTACAAGAAGCATGCAATCATAACTGATTCAAGGATTAGCATAAATCAAATATACAATTATCACAATACATCATTGAAACAAGTGCATATAGAAGAACCTCAATAGCTTTTATTAATGGAAGAAGTAAAGTTTTGAGAATGTTACAACCATTGAAGGCCCCAATCCAACAACACCTCCCAGCAGAAAGAATTTCTCCTCTTCACCTCCTTCAAGCAATCACCCAATAGTTCTATAGTGAAACCAACAACATATCATTACTTTGCACAAAATTCCAGCCTCCTGAGCTCATAGGAGAGAGCTCAATATATAGATGAATTGAGAAAGGATGAGTCAGCTTGCAACTGATGTGTAGCTTCCTTGTGTCCTCTCTCTCTTCAGTTGATTTTCAGTTCTTGAGTCCACTTGGAGAACCTTGCTTCCACTTGGAGAAACAGAGCCTCTGACTCATCACAAGGCGAAATCCCTGATCCAAGTGTCATTTTTGGAAGATTCCAGAGCAATGACTCAGTGTACCACTTGTCCCATCTCGCTCAACGCAGGTGGCCTTTGTTCTACCTGCTTTGCAACGCAGGTACACCATGGAGGAGTTGAGTTTCAGCGCAGAAGCTAGTGGAGCACCTGCTTTGATTTCAGGATTGCTTGTTTTTGAGTGTTTTCAGGTGGAGAACTGATCTTAGAGCTGTTGGTTTGCTGACCTTGTTCCTCTAGGGGTAGGAACATCATGTTTAGGGACTTTGGATCCCTTGGATTATTGACAATTCATGCCTGATGCTGTAAGGCACAAAATTGTCTATAACAGTACGCACCTTTTGAACTATACTCCTGCATACCTCTTAATTTCCAACATTTTGAGGGCCCGATCAAAGCATTTCCACTCGAGAGTGTTGCCATCAAGTACAACATCTGTATCCTAGAGCCATACCAGAATCATAATTCCAACAATCTCCCCCTTTGGACTTGATGGCAACCTCAAGATCCTCAACGTCATTCTCCCCCTTTGACATCAAGGGCAAAGGGTTATGCTCCCCCTAAGAACATGCTCCCCCTGACTATAAACTAGATCTGCAAATAAGAACCATAAGCCACCAAAACACCATAAATGACCATGAAAGAGATAGAGACATATTGCAGCAATATTCAGACCAGCATCCATGATCTTCTTCTATACGTCCTCCATAATGCCAACAATGCATTATATGCTCCCCCTGAACCTGTGCCATTCGATCTTCAACCAATCCGCAACCTAGCACATGTACGCATATGCCCCAGATGAGCCTTGTGTACAACCAACCATCAGAAGAGATTCAACAAGATGATGCATCAACAACCCCCAGCTTTTGCCTGAGGTATTCAAAAGTCTCCCTGGGCAATGGTTTGGTGAGTATATCAGCAACTTGTTCCTTACAAGGAACATACTCCAACTTGACCTTTTGTTCAAGTACTTGTTCCCAGAGAAAATGATACTTGATTGGTATGTGCTTGGTCTTTGATTGCATGACTGGGTTCTTTGAAATGCTGATTGCACTTGTGTTATCACATAAGATGGAGATAGGTGGTGTACAAGTGATTTGAAAGTCCTGCAAGGTCTGCATCATCCAAAGGAGTTGAGTGAAGCAAGATGCAGCAGCAACATATTCTGCTTCAGTTGTAGACAAGGCAATCGAACTCTGTTTCTTGCTGAACCAAGATACTAATCTAGAACCCATAAAGAACGCACCATCACTTGTGCTCTTCCTGTCATCCACGCTTCCTGCCCAAACTACATTTGTATAAGCATGAAGTGTGAGATTTGTATCTCTAGGATACCATAAGCCATAATTTTGAGTCCCTTGAAGATATTTAAAGATTCTCTTCACTACCTGAAGATGAGTTTCCTTCGGATTTTCTTGAAATCTTCCAACTATTCCCACTGCATGCATGATGTCTGGTCGGGTACCTGTCAAATAAAGTAGACTTCCAATCATAGATCTGTAGGTTGGTTTATTTACTGCTACTGATTCATCATTTTCACTGAGGCTACATCCTGTGACCATGGGTGTACATACTGGTTTTGCATCTTCCATGCCATATTTCTTTAAAATCTACTTGATATACTTGGTTTGAGACAAAAAGATCCCTCCTTCTTTTTGTTGGATTTTCAAACCAAGAAAGTATGTCAGTTCTCCCAGCAAGGACATTTCGAATTCTTTCTGCATCACCAAGGCAAAGCTTTGACTCATAGCTTCTTCGTTGCTGCCAAAGGTAATGTCATCTACATACACAACAAGTATTAGCAATTTGTCATTTTCAACTTTTATATAAAGATTGGTGTCTGCTGATCCTTTTGAAAAACCTTGTTGATGAAGATATTTGTCCAAACGATAGTACCAAGCCCTTGGATCTTGTTTGAGACCATAGAGAGCCTTTTTCAATCTGCATACAAGATTTGTATCATTTCCAAGAATGAAACCATCTGGCTGCTCAATGTATACTTCTTCTTCCAAGTCTCCATTCAGAAAGGTTGATTTCACTTCCATTTGAAATACTTTGAAGATTTGAAAGCTTGAGAGAGCAAGGAACATTCAGATGGCCTCAAGTCTTGCAACAGGAGCAAAGGTTTCTTCAAAATCTATTCCTTCTTGCTACGCATACCCTTTACAAACAAGTCTGGCCTTGATTCTAGTTACTTCTCCATTTTCATTCAATTTATTTTTGAAGACCCATTTTGTCCCTATAACATTCTTATCCTTTGGTCTAGGAACCAGCTCCCAAGTGTTGTTCTTTTCGATCTACTCAAGTTCTTCATCCATTGCTTTCACCCAACATTCATCTTTACATGCATCTTTCACATTTTGTGGTTCAGTGGAAGAGAGTAATGCCAAATATTTTGAAGCTTCTGCAACTGTTCTTCTTGTTTGTACACCTGCTTCTTTTTGCCCCAAAATCTGAGATTCTGGATGATTCTTCTGAACATATCTGGATGGAGTCTTCTCTTCTATCCTTATCTACTCCTCTGGTTCTTCTTGAGGTTCTTCTTCTTCATCATTCTGTCTTTGAGGGTAGTCTTCATCTTCTTCGATATCTTCATGATTTACTTGCCTAGGAATGTATCCCTTCTCATCAACCACTACATCAATGCTGTCAACAATTCTTCCAAGTCTTTTAATGTAGCACTTCTATGCTTTGCTGTGTGGAGAATAACCAAGAAGAATGCCTTCATTTGCTCTAGGTTCAAATTTGCCAAGTTTCTCATCAGTATTTTTAATATAGAATTTGCTCCCAAAGATTTTGAAGTGCTTTACCGAAGGAGTCTCACCATACCAGAGCTCATGAAGAGTTTGAGTGTTGTTCACCCGGACATTTGTTTTGTTGAGAATAACAACCGTAGCATATGCAGCTTCACCCCAGAAAGTTGCGGGAGTTCCAGACTCATCAAGCATAGCACGAGCCATTTGTTGGACTGTTCTGTTCATTCTTTCCACTACTCCATTTTGCTGAGGGGTTCTAGCTGTAGAGAATTCCCTTCTTATCCCATGTTCTTCACAGAAATCGAAAAATTCATTTGAGGTAAATTCCCCACCTCTGTCGGATTTGAGGCACTTAATTTTGTATCCTAATTCATTTTCAACCAAGGCTTTAAAGGATTTGAATTTTTCGAATGTTTCATCTTTGTGCTTCATAAGTCCTAACCAGACAAACCTCGAGAAGTCGTCAATGAATAATATCAAGTATTCTTCCCCTCGAGGTGTCCTTTTCCTGAATGGTCCACATACATCTGTATGTACAAGCTCAAGAGGCATGCTAGCTGATCCTTCCTTCTCTGGAAATTTAGTTCTGGTTTTCTTTCCAGACTGACATGATTTGCATATGGTGTTGTCTGGAATTTTGATATCTGGAAGGCCACGAACTACCTGATATTTGCATGCTTTCCTTATCTATGAAAAGCTTAGATGCCCCAACCTCCAATGCCATAACCAGTGTTCATCATCCTTGCTTAGATAGCATTATTGTTGTCCTTATTCAAATATGTATAGATTATTTGGAGTTCTTTTACCTTTGATCACCGTTTTACCTGTATCAAGATCATGAACAAAACATCCATTTGTTATAGATATCACCTTGGTTCCTTGATCACACATTTGGCTGACACTTAGAAGATTATGTTTCAATCCATCAACATACAAAACATTTCCAGCTTTGACCTTTTCTTTTAACTGAGTAGTGCCTTTTCCTTTTATAGCTGCAGGAGTATCATTTCCAAAAGAAACTTTCTTTCCCTTTTCTAGAGCAGAATATGATTCAAGTTTTTCTTTGTCACCTGTCATATGCTTCGAACATCCACTGTCAATGTACCATAGATTTTCCTGTCCCTCTGCATAAAATTCTATATCACATCTTTCTGTTTGTGGTTCCTTTATTCTCCATGTTTTGGTGCTTGAGGCTTGTTCCTTTGTCTGCTGAAACCTGCTCCTGCATTCAGAATCTTCATGACCAAAATTATTGCAAATAGAACATTCAACTTCATTTTCAAGAACCGAAAAGTTGTTATAGGTCCTTTTTGTAATCCCGATCATACTTCTTTGTTTTTGAGCTTCTCTAGTCATGATCGTTTTATATGCAACACATTGAGCTGCTTTGTGACCAAAGTTATGGCAAGAGAAGCATTGTCCATTGAAAAAACTTCTGCGGTTATCAAATCTTCCAGCCAAATGATTGTAATTTCTATTGTCATTCATTCTTGAAGCAAATTGAGAGGATTTTACCTGTGGCTGGTTGTAGCTTTTGTTCATCCTTAAGACAGATTTCCCCTGGTTTTCCTGATAGTCTTTGTTTGTAATTGGTCCCTGCTTTACCTGGTGATCTCCATTGTGCTTTTGCTCATTCCTTCTTGCTGCATCAAGATAAATCTTTGAGGTGGATGCTTGAGAAGTTTCTCCATTATACCCCAGACCTGTCTTGTTTAGTGGAGAACGTTGTACATTGATGATCTCATCCAAAGTTTCAGATCCTTTGACAAACTTAAGATTAATAGCCTTTGTTTTATCAATCTCTTTTCTACAACCAACAATTTCACCTTCTAACTTTTCAAGATATTTTTTCTTTTTCATCAATCTGAAATTGTAGAGTATCAATGATCATATTCTTTTCTTCTATACATGTCTTGAGTCTAGAAATTTCTTCATGAAAGCTATCCACATCTATAGCATCCATGTAATCATCATCTTCAAATGCCATTAAAAGTTTATAGTCATTACCTCGTTCATCTTCATCACTATTTGATAGACCATCACTATCTTCATGAGTGTAGTAGCTTTTCTTATTTGCATTTTGTTTCTTGCTCCATCTAGCAGGTTCCTTTCCTTTGTCAATCTTATCCTTATGAGGACATTTCACAGCATAATGACCTACTCTTCCACAAGCAAAACATTTAAAAGGTAACTTACCTCTGAACCTTCCAGTACCCCGTTGAAGATTTCTGACAAAATTTGATTCTTCTTCTTCTTCTTCTGGCACATGACTTGCTTCATAGTAGTCTCCTTTGCCTGAAGCCTTGAAAGCAGCTTCTCTCCTGTCTGATGGACCTCCCTTTCTCATTTCATAAGCAGTTAGAATTCTGTGTAACTGAGACATAGTAAGAATTCGTAGATTTTCCTTTTCTTCTATTGCAGATACTTTAGATTCAAACTTGGGGGACAATGATCTAAAAACTTTTTCAACCACAATAGCCTCCTTTATTTCTTCACCCAAGTTTTTCATGCAATTAACAATCTCGTCTACCCGAAGAAAATAGTTAGCCACAATTTCATCATTATACATTCTGAGATTCTCATACTGAATCCTGAGGGTTTGAAGTTTAGCACGCTTTACCTGTTCATCTCCTTCGTAGCTCAAGACAATCTTGTCCCATATTTCCTTTGCGGATTTATATTGCATAACCTTTATGAATTCTGTTTGAGATAAGCATCCTAGCAGAGTATTGACTGCTTTAGCATTTGTTTCATATTTCTTCTTCTCGACCGAATCTGTAGGAGTAGCTGAAGGAAAAGTGTAGCCTGTATCTATGATATCCCAAACTTCTGTACCAAGAGATTGAAGATAGGCAGTAACTCTTACCTTCCAATAATTGAAGTTTGTCCCATCAAATATTGGTGGCCTGATTGATGCTTCCCTCTCGTAGTTGCTCATGATGAATGATCTTCCTTCAAGCGATCAAGCTTCTCTGAAGGACCTGCTCTGATACCAATTGTTGGAAATAATACTGAGAGGGGGGTGAATCAGTATTATCAAGTTCTTTTAATAAATCTTCCTTATTTATACTTTGAATTATTTTTGCATGTCAGTACCATAAAATAATGAGCATGAACAAAGAAAACAGATAGTCACACCAAAGATCACCAGATGTAAGGTGGAAACCCAATGTGGGTGAAAACCACCTGCTGCAATATGTCTCTATCTTCTTTCAAATTAGAAACTCCTTTTACAATGGTTTTGTACTAGTGTAGTCCTTTACCAGTACGCAGGTTGCAACCTGCAGAGAGCTACAACTCTCTCTCGTTTTCCAGTCTCTCTTGGAAGGGAGCTACAACCCCCTACTTCTTTTCTTTCAAGGACCACTTTTCATAAATTTTCAAACTGGATCCATAAACATCAAGAGATCAACAAGTACAAGTAAATCACCCAGTCAACTACAGTAACCAGATCCACAATAACAGTAAACTAAACCCAGAACACCTTATCAACAGAAAAATTTAGTCAACAAAAGATCTTAAGACAGATACGCAGTTTTTCTTTCTCTGGCCTGCGTGGCTACGCACTTCACCTTCTTCTCCCCTGCGTATACCCGCAGAGAGCCTTCTGCTGCACCGCGTACCCACACAATGTTTCTTCAACCGCGCTGCATACTATTACTGTAGTCACACACCCACAGATACTATCGCATCACGTACTGCTACTGTAACCACGCACCCACAGATGCTATCGCGCCACGTACCTACGCACCTGCGGCTTCTAAAGCGCCGCATACTTTCTCTGTGCCTACGCACCTGAATCTCTGTCGCGCTGCGTACCCACGCACTGCGCCTTCTTCTGCTCTACGTACCCACGCACTTCTCCTTCTTATGCTCTGCGTACCCACGCACTTGCATCGTTAATCACCCACGTACCTCTGATTAGGGCCGAATTGGCAGTCCCCCAGTCTGCCACAGATAGTCAGATGCTCAGATCTGATCATGCACTCGAGAGATCACCCTTCATAGATTCGCTTTCAACTTCACTTTTATATAGATGAAGCTTTTAAAACAATAACCCAATATTTCAGATCTTAAGATATTCAATTTGCAAAAGATGCTTAGCCAAGTGATCTCCTTTGCTTTATATAGGCAAGCTCTTCCTAAAATCATGGATCAATACCATAGGTAACCAATACAAGGGGCCCAAAAACATGGAGCTCAATGATAATAATAATATAAAAAAATACCACGGGCCAAAACCATAGAGTCAAGAACGACATGCTAAATACCACGGGCCAAACATAAGAAACCCCACGTGAGCGCGCTTCTCTGCCTTGAAGTAAGTGCACTGGGGGTACGCACCTCATGAACGGGTGACCTGCGTGTATGGCCGCAGTCCCTTCACGGCGTACCTACGGGTACGAACCTTTTTGAACTATACTCCTGCATACCTCTTAATTTCCAACATTTTGAGGGCCCGATCAGAGCATTGCCACTTGAGAGTGTTGCCATCAAGTACAACATCTGTATCATAGAGCCATACCAGAATCATAATGCCAACAAGCCTGCCACGCATGCAAGGTGCAATGAAAAAGCCACCCTCTCGATCAAACATATGGGGCAACACATCTATCAAAACCTCAAAGCCAACGCAACCACAGACAATGTCCACTTTGAAAGGAATGCCAACCCTTAAATTTACAATAAGGAGGACAGTGCCTCACATTTCCCAACGGAAAAAGCAAGCAAGAGGGAGGGTAGGTGGTTTACAACCAAAACCCTTCCACATCCCTCTTAAATGTATGCATCTCAACTGACAATGCCAACATAGAAAGAGTACAAGCACAAGAAACTAGCACCAAAAACAACCGAACAATGAAGAGGCTAGCCGTCACAGGGAGCCACACCACAACAACCCATACAACTCCGAGAACTTAGAGCAGAAGGGGAATTGTTCACATATGCCTCTCGGGACAAGCATGGCCAACATTACCGCTCATGTGCTACCGAGTGGGTATGGAGAGAAGATGAAAATCAACCACCCTACAAACGACCCAAGGCCATTCTTGAGGCAAACCCAAAAAACCAACTCAATTACCAACCCACCTTTCACACAAAAAGCAAAACCCTCACCACCAATAGGGAGGAGGTGAAAAATATAACGAGGAGCCAATTTCAATGGAGCCACACATGGTTGTGCCAAGCCTAATCAAAATATTCTATTCACAGCAACAGAGGGGCACGATAGCGACATAGGCACGATGGAGTTTTGGTGTTTCCATTTGGGACCAAAACAACGAAGGCTCAAAGGAGCACCGAGCAAGCTTTAACATTTTTATTGTTCGGATGGGTAGGAGGGACGGGGATGAGCATGGCAACCATTACCACTCATATGCTACCGAGTGGGGATGGAGAGAATATGAAAATCAGCCACCCTACAAATGACCCAAGGCCATCATTCAGGAAAACCCAACAAAACAACTCAATTACCAACCCACCTTTCACATGGAAAGAAAACCTATCACTTGTATCATTTGGACGGGCACGAGGGACCAAGACAAGCCAGGGAGCCACACCACAACAACCCATACAACTCCAAGAAATTAGAGAGCAGAAGGGGAATTGTTCACATATGCCTCCCAGGACAAGCATGGCCAACATTACCGCTCATGTGCTACTGAGTGGGGATGGAGAGAAGATGAAAATATGCCACCCTACAAATGACCCAAGGCCATCGTACAGGAAAACCTGAAAACACAAATTGATTACCAACCCACCTTTCACACGGAAATAAAACCTATCGCTGGTATATCATTTGGAGGGGCACGAGGGGACCAAGATGAGCCATGGAGCCACACCACAACAACCCATACAACTCCAAGAACTTGGAGAGAAAAAGGGGAATTGTTCACATATGCCTCCCTAGAGGAGCATGGGCAACATTACTGCTCACATGCTACCATCCTTCAAGAAAAACCAAACAAACATCTCAATTACCAGCCCACTTTTCACACGAAAAACAAGAACTGAATGAGTTTACATGGGCACCCACACACGACCCAACGCGACCGAGCTGAACGAGTTTTCATGGGTGCCCTCACACAGACGCCCTTAAACTACCTGACCGAACGAATTTACATGGGAGCCCGCACGAAGGAAACGAAGGGGCAAGGGAGAGCTGAGCAAACGAGCTACACGAATGCACACAAAGCCAACCTAGGGTCACAACTTAGTATTTTTGATACGGGCTCGTTCACCCGGGCATGCCCTCGCCCAACCTGCCCGAACGATTTCACAAGGGCACCCTCCCCTAAACGCCTCACTCGAACGAGTTGACAGGGATGCCCTCAAACAAACCGCTCGGACGAATTTACATGTGTGCCCGCACGACTGAAACGAGGGGACAAGGGAGAGCCGGGAAAACGGGCCACATGAACGTGCACAAACCAAACCTCGAGTCACAACTTAGCATTTTTGATACGGGCTAGTTCATGCGTGCCCTCGCCCAACCCGCTCGAACGAATTTACATGGGCGCCCACACGACTGAAATGAAGGGACAAAGGAGAGTTGGGAAAACGAGCTGCATGAACGTGCATAAAGCCAACTTCGGGTCACAACTTAGCATTTTTTATACGAGCTTGTTCACCCAGGCGCGCCGTCGCCCGACCCACCTGAACGTGTTCACACGGACCCTCTCGCCCAACCCACCCAAATGAAATTACATGGGCGCCCACACGACCAAAACGAAGGGAGAGGGGAGAGCCATGAAAATTAGCTGCACGAACGTGCACAAAGCCAAGATCAGGTCACAACATAGCATTTTTGATATGGGCTCATTCACCTTGGCGTGCCCTCACTTGACCCGCCCAAAAGTGTTTACATGGGAGCCTGCACGACCGAAACGAAGGGACAAGGGAGAGCCGGGCAAATGAGCTGCACGAATGTGCACAAAGCCAACCTCGGGTCACAACTTAGCATTTTTGATACGGGCTCGTTCGCCCGGGCGCGTCCTCGCCCAACCCACCCGAACGAGTTCTCACATGGACGCCCTCACCCTACCCGCCTGAACGAGTTCACATGGACACCCTCGCCCGACCCGTCGGAATGAGTTGACACGGATGCTCACATGATTGAAACCAAGGGACAAGGGAGAGCCAGGTAAACGATCTGCACGAACATGCACAAAGGCAACCTCAGGTCACAACTTAGCATTTTTGATACGGGCTCATTTGCCCAGGCATGCCCTCACCTGACTTGCTCAAATGCGTTCACACAAACGCCCTCACCCAACCCGCCCGAACAAATTTACATGGCCGCCTGCATTACCGAAATGAAGGGATAAGGGAGATCCGAACAAACGAGCTAAACGAACATGCACAAAGCCACCCTCGGGTCACAACTTAGCATTGTTTATATGGGCTCGTTCGCCCGGGCACACCCTCGCCTGACCCACTTGAACGAGTTCAAACGGAGGCCCTCGCCCGAACGACCCGCCCGAACTAATTTACATGGACGCTCTCAAATGACCTGCCCGAATGAGTTTACATGGGCGCCCTCATGACCGAAATGTAGGGACAAGGGAGAGCTGGGAAAATGAGTTGCACGAACATGCACAAAGCCATCCTTGGGTCATAACTTAGCATTTTTTATATGGGCTCGTTCGCTTAGGTGCACCCTCGCCTGACCTGCCCGAATGAGTTCACACGGACGCCCTCACCTGACTCGCCTGAACGAGTTGAAACGAACGCCCTCAAATGACCCAATCGAATGAATTTACATGGGCACCTGTACTACCGAAACTAAGGGACAAGGGAGAGCCAGGAAAAAGAGCTGCACGAACGTGCATAAAGCCAACCTCGGGTCACAACTTAGCATTTTTAATACAGGCTCATTCGCCCGGGCGCACCCTCTCCCGACCCGCCTGAACGATATCACACGGACGCCCTCGCATGACTCTCTCGAATGAGTTAACACCGACGCCCTAAAATGACCCGCCCGAACGAATTTACATGGGTGTCCACACGATCGAAACAAAGGGACAAGGGAGAGCTAGGAAAACGAGCTACACGAACGTTCATAAAGCGAACCTCGGGTATCAACTTAACATTTTTTATATGGGCTCGTTTGCTCGGGTGCGCCCTCGCCTGAGCTACTCAAACGAGTTCTCACACGGACGCCCTCGCCCGACCCGCCCAAACGATTTCACACAAACGCCCTCAAATGACCCAACCGAATGAATTTATATGGGCGCCCACACGACCGAAACCAAGGGACAAGGGAGAGCTGGGAAAACGAGCTGCACGAATGTGCACAAAGCCAACCTTGGGTCATAACTTAGAATTTTTGATATGGGCTCATTCGCTTCGGCGCGCCCTCGCCCGACTCGCTTGAATGAGTTCTCACATGGACGCCCTTGCCTGACTCGCTCGAACGAGTTCACACAAACGACCTCAAATGACCCAACTGAACGAATTTACATGGGTGCCCGCACAACCGAAACCAAGGGACAACAGAGAGCCGGGAAAATGAGCTGCACGAACATGCACAAAGCCAACCTCAGGTCACAACTTAGCATTTTTGATACGAGCTCGTTCGCCTGGGCACGCCCTCACCCAACCCACCCGAACGAGTTCTGACATGGATGCCCTCGCCCGACCCGCCTGAATGAGTTCACACGGACACCCTCAAAGGACCCAACCGAACGAATTTACATGGGTGCCCGCACGACCAAAAACAAGGGACAAGGGAGAGCCGAGCAAATGAGCTACACGAACATGCACAAAGCCAACCTCGGGTCACAACTTAGCATTTTTTATATGGGCTCATTCACCCAGGTGCGCCCTCGCCTGACTCGCCTGAATGAGTTCACACGGTCGCCCTCGCCCGACCCACCCAAACGACCCGCCCGAATGAGTGGACACAGACGCCCTCAAATGACCAAACCGAATGAATTTACATGGGCACCCGAACGACTGAAACCAAGGGACAAGGGAGAGCTGGGAAAATGAGCTGCATGAACATGCACAAAGCCAAACTCAGGTCACAACTTAGCATTTTTTATATGGGCTCATTAGCCAGGGTGCACCCTCCCCCGACCCGCCTGAACGAGTTCACACAGATGCCCTCGCATGACCCACCTGAACGAGTTGACACCAACACCCTCAAATGACCCACCCAAACAAATTTACATGGGCACTCGGACGACCAAAACGAAGGGACAAGGGAGAGCCGGGCAAACGAGCTGCATGAATGTGCACAAAAGGAACCTCCGGTCACAACTTAGAATTCTTTATACGGGCTCATTCATCCGGGGGTTCCCTCGCCCGAACGAGTTCTCACATGGACTCCCTCGCCCAACCCACCTGAATGAGTTCACACATATGCCCTCAAATGACCCAACCGAACAAATTTACATGGGTGCCCGCATGACTAAAACTAAGGGACAAGGGAGAGCTAGGAAAATGAGCTACACGATCATGCACAAAGCCAACCTCAGGTCACAACTTAGCATTTTTGATATGGGCTCGATCGCCCAGGCACGCCCTCGTCCAACCCACTTGAACGAGTTGACACAAACACCCTCAAATGACCCAACCGAATGAATTTACATGGGCACCCGAACGATCGAAACCAAGGGACAAGGGAGATCCAGGAAAATGAGCTACACGAATGTGCACAAAGCCAACCTCAGGTCACAACTTAGCATTTTTTATACGGGCTCGTTTTCCCGAGCATGCCCTTGCCCAACCCGCCCCAATGAGTTCTCACATAGAAGCCCTCACCCGACCCGCCCGAATGAGTTCTCACATGGACGCCCTCACCCCACCCACCCGAATGAATTTAGATGGCTGCCCGCATGAGTGAAACTAAGGGACAAGGGAGAGTTAGGAAAAAAAGCTACACGAACGTGCACAAAGCCAACCTTGGGTCACAACTTATAATTTTTGATATGGGCTTGTTCGCAGGGGTGCGCCCTCGCCCGACCCACCCAAACGAGTTCACACAGATGCCTTCAAACGACCCAACTGAACAAATTTACATGGGCGCCCACATGACCGAAACCAAGGTACAAGGGAGAGCCGGGCAAACGAGCTGCACGAATGTGCACAAAGCCAACCTCGGGTCAAAAATTAGCATTTTTGATATGGCCTCATTCACCCAGGTGTGCCCTTGCCCGCCCCGCCGGAACAACCCGCCTGAACTAGTTGACACGAACGCCCTCAAATGACCCAACCGAATGAATTTACATCAGCGCCCAAACGACTGAAACAAAGGGACAAGGGAGAGTCAGACAAACGAACTGGATGAACATGCACAAAGCCAACCTTAGGTCATAACTTAGAATTTTTGATACAGGCTCGTTCTCCCAGGCGCGCCCTCGCCCAACCCACCTGAACGAGTTCTCACGCGGACACCCTCACCCAACCTGCCTGAACGAATTTACATGGGCACCCGCACGACCGAAACCAAGGGACAGGTGAGAGCCAGGCAAACGAGCTGCATGAACGTGCACAAAGCCAACCTCGGGTCACAGCTTAGCATTTTTGATACGGGCTCGTTCACCTGGGCGCGCCCTCACCTGACTTACCTGAACAAGTTCACACGGATGCCCTCATTCGACCCACCCGAATGACACACCTGAATGAGTTGACACCAACGTCGTCAAACGACTCGCCCGAATGAATTCACATGTGCGCTCGCACTACCGAAACGAAGGGACAAGGGAGAGCCAGGCAGACGAGCTGCACGAACGTGTACAAAGCCAACCTCGGGTGACAACTTAGCATTTTTGACACGAGCTCGTTTGCCTAAGCGTGCCCTCGCCCTACCCACCCAAATGAGTTCACATGAATGCCCTCGCCCGACCCGTCTGAATGACCCACCCAAACGCGTTGACACAGATGACCTCAAATGACCCACCAAAACACATTGGCATGGACGACCTCAAACGACCCGCCTGAATGCATTGACATGGATGACCTCAAATGACCAGCCCGAATGAATTTACATGGGCACCACACGACCGAAATGAAGGGACAAGGGAGAGCCAAGAAAACAAGCTTCACAAACGTGTACAAAGCCAACCTCATGTCACAACTTAGCATTTTTGATACAGGCTCATTTGCTCGGGCGTGCCCTCACCCAACCCGCCCGAACGAGTTCACACAGACACCCTTAAACGACCCGCCTGAATGAATTTACATGGGCGCCCACACGACGGAAATGAAGGGACAAGGGAGAGTTGGGCAAACGAGCTACACGAACATGCACAAAGCGAACCTCGGGTCACAAATTATCATTTTTGAGATGGGCCCATTCGCCTGGGTGCGCCCTCGCTTGACCTGCCTGAACGAGTTCACACGGAAACCCTCGCCCGACCCGCCTGAACGAGTTAACACGGGCGCCCTTAAATGACCCGCCGAAACGAATTTACATGGGCACTGACACAACTGAAACCAATGGACAAGGGAGATCTGGGAAAACGAGCTGCATTAACATGCACAAAGTCAACCTCGGGTCACAACTTAGCATTTTTGATACGGGCTCGTTCCCCCGGGCGTGCCCTCGCCCTACCCGCCCTAACGAGTTCACACGGACGCCCTCGCCCGACCCGCCCGAATGAGTTTACATGGGTGCCCACATGACTGAAACGAAGGGACAAGGTAGAGTCAGGAAAACGAGCTGCACGAACATGCACAAAGGCCGCCCCATGTCACAACTTTGCATTTTTTATATGCGCTCATGTGCCCGGGTAAGCCTTCGCCTGACCCGCCCAAATGAGTTTGCACGGACGCCCTCACCCACCCGCCCGAACGAGTTTGCACGGATGCCCTCGCCCATCCCGCCCAAACGTGTTTGCACGAACGCCCTCGCCCGACCCGCCCGAACATGTTTGCACGGACGCCCTCGCCTGACCCGCCCGAATAAGTTTGCACGGACGAGTTTACACAGACTCCCTTGCCCGATCCACCCGAACGAGTTTACACGGACGCCCTCAAATGACCCACCCGAATGAGTTTACACGAAAACACTCAAACGACCATCCCGAATGAGTTTACATGGGCAACCACAGGACTTGTGTGTTGGGGCGCACACTGAATGACCCGACCGAACGAGTTTACGCGAACGACCTCAAACGACCCCCCCGAACGAGTTCACACGAGCGCCCTCGAATGACCCGCCTGAACGAATTTACACGAACTCCCTCGAATGACCTGCCTAAACGAGTTTACACAGACACCCTCAAACAACCCACCCGAACGAGTTTACACAGACGCCCTCAAACGACCTGCCCGAACGAGTTTACACTGACGCCCTCGAATGACCCTCTCGAACGAGTTTACACGGACGCCCTCAAATGACCCACCCGGATGAGTTTACATGGACGCCCTCAAACGACCTACCCGAATGAGTTTACATAAGCGCCCACACTACCGGGACAAAGGCACAAGGGAGAGCCAAGAAAAAGAGCTGCATGAACATGCACAAAGCCCAACCCGGGTCACAACTTAACATTTTTAGTATGATCTCATGTGCTCGGGTGCACCCTCACACTGAATGACACGACCGAACAAGTTTATGTAGGCACCCTCAAACGACCCTCCCGAATGATTTTACATGGAAAATGACCCTCCTGAATGAGTTTACATGGCAAACGACCCACATGAATGAGTTTACACGGGCGCCCTCGCCGAACCCGCCAGAACGACTTTACACTGGCACCCTCAAATGATCCGCCCGAACGAGTTGATACGGCTACCCCCAAACGACCCGTCCTAATGGGTTTACATGGAAAATGACCTTCCCAAATGAGTTTACATGGGTGCCCTCAAACAACCCACCTGAACGAGTTTACATGGAAAACGACCCGCCTGAGTGAGTGTTTACATGGCAAACAACCCGCCCGAACGAGTTTACATGGGCTCCGACACATGACCAAAACGAAGGCATAAGGGAGAGTCGGGTGAATGGGCAACATGATCATGCATAAAGCCCACCCCCAGTCACAACTTAGAATTTTGATACGGCCACGTGTGCCCTGGGCACCCTCACACAACACGACATGGCCCAACCCGACCCGCCCCAATGTGTTTCACGGGCACCCACACATGACACATCCCTACCCGCCCGAATGAAATTTGGGGTTTCCATGGGTGCACGACCTGAACAAAATTTTGGGTTTCCGTGGGTGCATGAACCGAACGAAGGCATGAGGGAGCGTCAAGCAAACGAGTTGCATGAACGTGCAGAAGACATGAGGGTAGTCACGACTTAGCGTTTTTGGCACGGCAATGTGTGCCTGGGCACCCACACATGGCATGACACAACCTGACTGGCCTTGGGTGAGCTGACTCGACCTACCTGAACACGTTTGCATGGGCACCCACACACGAGCCGACCCGAACAAAATTTTGGGTTTTCTTGTATGCACAACCAAAACGAAATTGGAGTTTCCATGGGTGCACAACTCGAACAAAGGCACAAGGGAGCATCGGGCAAACGGGTCGCACAAACATGTAGAAGGCACACAAGGGGTCATGACTTAGCATTTTTGGCACTGCCACATGTGCCCGAGCACCCATGCACCGCACAACCCAACCTGCTCGAATGAAATTTTGGGTTTCCATGGGTGCACGACCTGAACAAAGGCACGAGGGAGCGTCGGGCAAACGGGTCACACAAACGTGCAGAAGGCACACGGGTGGTCACGTCTTAGCATTTTTTGCATGGCCACATGTTCCCGAGCACCCACACATGGCACGACACGACCCGACCTGACTCGCTTGAACGTGTTTGCATGGGCACCCACACACAACATGACCCAACCCGCTTGAACGAAATTTGGGGTTTCCATGTGTGCATGGCCTTAATGAAATTTGGGGTTTCCATGGGTGCACGACCCGAATGAAGGCCCAAGGGAGCATCGGGAAAACAGGCCTCACGAACGTGCAGGAGACACACGGGAAGTGATGACTTAGAATTTTTGGCATGGCCACGTGTGCCCAGGCACCCGCACATAGCACGGCACGACCCGACTCGACCCACACGAACGAAATTTGGGGTTTCCATGGGTGCACGACCCAAACAAAGGAACGAGGGAGCATCGAGCAAACGTTTTGCATGAACGTGCAGAAGGAACACGGGCGGTCATGACTTAGCATTTTCGGCATGGCCACGTGTGCCCACGCACCCACACATGGCACGACATGGGATGACCTTGCCCGCCTGAAGGAAATTTGGGGTTTGAATGGGCGCATGACCCAAACGAAGGCAAGAGGGTAGGAATATCTTTGACTCTAATACATAAATATGCTTGGTGTAAAATGCCCTTAAGGTATTCAACATTTTCTTTTCACTCTTTATAACATTTTAACATGTTCTAGGCATATTTCAATGAGCAAGAAACTCAATGATAAATATAATATATATATATATATATATATATTTCTTTTCTTGAATAGATACAAATATCAAAAGTACATTTATGAAGACCAAACCCAGTTACACTTTCTTCAACACCCCCTCTTAACTAGGGAGGTTTTCATAAATCATTACAAGGTGTTTGGCTATTTTTCAATCTTGAATAATTCACATAAGAGAAACCGGATTGGCAACCCATCTGTTATAGCATCATATTAGCCAACATTGTTCATAGCAAGGCCTTGACTAACAGATTTATCTCTCATAATATCAGAGCACAATGTTGGCAAGGCCAATGGCTTATAAACACCTTAGTCATTATCCCTAAAGGTACATGCCCACCCAGGTGTTCCCTGAGTATAACCTTCTAGGAAAATTTTTGTCTTGGGTTCCTAGCCCTAAACGAATATCGCTCCTCTTGCCTACTCTTGTCTTGGATGCCCTACACATCCTCAAAGAGCATCAGATGCCAGATGATTACCCAATCCTCCCATACTTTCTTGCCAAGTGAAGACAAGAATGTTGTGTCTATCTATTCCCCTTGATTGAGGAAGACATGCCCAAGTTTCCTCCGACAAGGAACTTGCCCAAGCTCCTTTGTAGTTGGGAACTTGTTAGAACTCCCTCTTACCTAGGGACTTGTCCATTCATCAACAATGTCTTCTTCATGAGTCCTTCAGCTGCTTGATCTCCTTCTTTCCTCCGATGTCATGAAGTCTTTGTTTGAACTTCTTCTTGGCAGGGTACCGGCCATCGATCACTTTCCCTCCTGGTTTGTCATGTCATTGCTACCTTCACGGAAAGTGGCCTTCTTGATATATATCAGGTCTTTTTTGTAATCTAGCTACTCCTTTTTCATCTTCTCCTTTTTCATCGCCATACTTTTTCTTTTTACCAATACTTGAGTACACGGTATGCACCTACTTCAACACTCAGTCAATTTTCCAATAAGTGTTCTTAACAATGCAGTAAAAATAACTTACCATAAATTTATCTTCTTGAATCATTCTTTCAACCCGTCGTGTCATGTGGTCGTGCTACACTTCCCGCGGCCTGCACGATGCAACTCCACACCTGAACTGCGAACCTGTCTTCCCGACTTTCTATTCCGCAGCACCCAAACATAGTGCAGCCTGCCTGCCTGGACAGTAACCCGCCCCACTTTGCCTATCCACACTACCAAGTCTAGCCCTCTTACCGAAGTCCTTCTCTTCCTTTCGCTTTCGCCCAACTCCTTCCTTCGAAATTGTTTTGCGATGTGGAAGTTTGAGTTCAATGTCCCTTCGTCGAACGCCATCCTCCTTGCTTATACGCATCCTTTCGCCCAAGGGTTGTGTCTCTCGGGGATAACAAGGGTTAGCTCCATCAACATGCATGCCTGGTTGACTTGCCACATAACCTCGACACACCCCCATTCCAATTAACTGACGCGTCCCTTTGTGTGCACCATCGCACACATGGGTCGGCTCCAACACTTAGCTGATTACACCCGTCGGCGCACGTCGCACACCTGCCCGCATCCTAACTCATTCGCACATGGTCGCCTCTTTCATCCGGGCACCCAACAAGGGTCGCCCACCTGCCTTACATCGGTGACTCCCCCATCGTGCAGGTATAAAGGGGCGTGTGCCATGCCCAACATGGCATGCCCATCACCATCGCACATAAGCGAATGTTGTGCCTGGATGGTAACCTACCTCGCTCTGCTTGTCCACACTACCAAGTCTTACCCACCCGCTGTAATATGCCCGCTGGTGCGACCCTCTTACCCGCGTCCTTATCTTCATTCTGTTTTCTCCCAACTCCTTCCTTTGCACTTGTTTTGTGATGTGAAAGTTTGAGTTCGATGTCCCTTCGTCGAACGTCGTCCTCCTTTCTTATACACATCCTTTCGCCCAAGGGCCATGTCTCTCAAGGATAACAAGGGTCGGCTCCATCAACATGCATGCCTGGCTGACCTACCACATAACCTCAGCACACCCCATTCCAACGAACTAACGCGTCCCTTCGTGAGCATCATCGCACCCGTGGGTCAGCTCCAACACTTAGCCGATTACACCCATCACCGCACATCGCACCCGTGGGTTAGCTCCAACACTTAGCCGATTACACCCATCGCCGCACATCGCACACTTGCCCGCATCCTAACTCGTCTACACATGGTCACCTCCTTCATCTGGGAAACCAACAAGGGTCGCCACCACGCCTTCCATCCGTGACTCACCCATTGTGTAGGTTTCAAGGGGCATGCGCCATGCCCAACACGACGTGCCCACTATGAGTGCGCCCATCATCTTCGCACATAAGCGAATGTCGTGCCAAGCCTTCGCATATAACCAAACGCTCACTCGAGTCACATATAATCGAATGCGAGCGCCTGTACTACAGGTTCAGTATTTTGACTCTCTCGGGCACCCCCGACCTAAATACCTGACACCCCAGGCCACTCCCGGCATACGTGGTAGAGGTTTCTGGCGCAATGGGACATGGGAACCCTAGATTTTACACACTTGGGCAGCTATCATCATGGCAGGGTAGGGAAACCTCGCTTTCCTCACACTTGGATGGCTCCCATTGCAACGAGGCATGGAAACCCAAGTTCCAGAGACAGACCATGCAAGCGGTTTCCTCCCCGCTGCAAAATGGAAACCCCTAGTTTGCAAGACTTGGGCAATTCTTCATCATTTCGTGACATGGAAACCATGAGTTCCATCAACTTGGGCGATTTTGGTCGTGTTACGACATGGAAACCCAAGTTCCCTGCACCGGGGCTACGGTTTTTGCTCGGGCAGGAGATGGAGATCCCAGAGGTTCCTGGAATTAGGTAGTTTCCCTCATGCCAGGAAACAGAAGCCCCCGGGTTCTGTGGACTTCGGCAGTTCTTTGTCGTTTCGCGACATGGAAACCCGAGTTCCATGCACCGAGGTCACATTTTCTATCATGGTGGGACATGGAAGACCCCGAGTTTCCCATAATTGGGCGGCTTCCATCATGCCACGGAATGGAAAGCCTCGCGTTCAGTAGACTTGGGCGGTCATTCCCTATCGCACGATGACATGGAACCTAAAGCTCCCCAGACTTGGGTGGCCATTCCCTATCACGTGATGACGTGTTAAACCGAAGCTCCCCAGACTTGGGTAGCAATTTTAGCCGCGACGTAAGCGACATGGGAACCCCGCATTTCCTAGACTTGGGTAGCAATTTTTGTCGTGACACAAAATGGAAACCCCGTGTGTCCACTAACTTTGGTAGTAGTTTCCATCACGCCGTGAAATGGACACCCCGAGTTCCCTGGACTTTGGCGGCTTTTTTTTGGCACACGACATGGAAATCCAAAGTTCCACAGACTCTCGGGCGATTTAGGGTGTGCCGTGACATGGAAACCCCATGTTTCCTAGACTTGGGTGGTTTCCGTCGGTGGTTCTGGCCATGCCGTGACATGGAAACCACGAGTTCCCCAGACTTGGGCAATAGTTTTGAAACACCCCAAGTACCCGAGACATGCGAGCTGGTTTGGATCATCATGGAAACCCCAAGTTCCCCGCGTTGGAGCATTATTGAAAACCCCACGTTTCCGTCATGCTGTAAAATGCGGAAACCCACAGTTCCATCAAGGGCGGGACATGGAAACCCTGAGTTTCCTAGGCTTGGGCACCACCAGTTTCAGTTGTGGCATGACATGGAAACCCCAGGTTTCCTAAGCTTAGGCGTTGTCGGTTTCACTCGCGACGCGATGTGGAAACCCCTAGTTTCCTAGGCTTGGGCGCCAGGGCACGACGTAGAAACCCCGAGTTTCCCCAGGCTTGGGCACCGTTGGTCTCGATCGCGGCGCGACATGGAAACCCCAAGTTTCCCTAGGATTCAGTGCCAGGGCATGACTTGGAAACCCCAAGTTTCCCCAGCCTTGGGCGCTGCTAGTCTCGGTAACGACGCGACATGGAAACCCTAAGTTTCCCCAAGCTTGGGCACCAGGGCGTGACTTGGAAACCCCAAATTTTGGGCGCGGCATGGAAATCCCAATTTTTTTTTGCGCTGGGTAGAAGGCCCAAATTTTAGGCATTGGGTGGAAACCCCAAATTTTTGTTGCGACATGGAAACCCCGATTTTTTTTTTGTGCTGGGTGGAACCCCCAAATTTTAGGTGCCGGACAGAAACCCCAAATTTTTGGCGTGATGCAGAAACCCCAAATTTTAGGCGTTGAGTGGAAACCCCAATTGTTAACATGCTTGGGTGCCTTTTTAGTCGCAATGTGCAAACCCCAAATTTTGGGCGCGGGGGCACGACACGAAAACCCCAAATTTTGGGTGCCAGGGCATGACGTGGAAACCCCAACATTTTGGGCGCTGGAGTGTGACATGGAAACCCCAATTTTCCCAGGATTCGGTGCCTTTTCCATCATGGCGTGGAAACCCCAAATTTCTCATCCCCAGGCAATAATAAATTGTCATATGGAGGAAGAGGCAAAAGTGCGAGAGCAGGAGGGTTGTCTAGATTTGTTTGTGACAAGAGCGAAGCTCTGAATCAAGGCAACCAAGGGTTGAATCTCAGTGGATCGTGGCAGCAAGGCCACTCTGCCACTTACAATACCCCATCACGTATTTAAGTTTTCTGCAAAGGATTCTTCTCAATGACCATTTGGAATTGAACTTCAAAGATACCCCGACTGAGATGCTTCACGGCCACAGTTTGCAAATGACACGGGCCCCTAGGGGCGACAAAGCGACACCACTACTACGGGTCGAGATACAGTCTAAGAGTGACATGCACTGCTTCTAGCGTGAATTCTAATTTAGAGGCGTTCAATCATAATCCGACACACGGTAGCGTCACGCCACTGGATTTTCAACCAAGCATGATGACCAATTGTGTGAATCAAGAGTTCCTCTCGTACTAAGTTGAATTACTATTGCAGTGCGATTCATCAGTAGGGTAAAACTAACTTGTCTCACGATGGTCTAAACCTAGCTCATGTTCCCTATTGGTGGGTGAACAATCCAACACTTGGTGAATTTTGTTTCAAAATGATAAGAAGAGCCAACATCGAAGGATCAAAAAGCAATTTCACCATGAATGCTTGGCTGCCACAAGCCAGTTATCCCTGTGGTAACTTTTCTGACACCTCTAGCTTCAAATTCTGAAAAATCTAAAGGATCGATAGACCAATCTTTCATGGTTTGTATTCGTACTGAAAATCAAAATCAAATGAGCTTTTACCCTTTTGTTCCACACGAGATTTATGTTCTCATTGAGCTCATCTTAGGAAACCTGCATTATCTTTTAACAGATGTCTCGCCCCAGCCAAACTCCCCTCTTGACAATGTCTTTCACCCGGATTGACCCGCCGAAACATTCCTTAAGGCCAAAAACAGGGGTCGTGCCCCATCTCTGCCCCACGGAATAAGTAAAATAACATTAAAAGTAGTGGTATTTCACTTGCGCCAAAAACAGCTCCACTTATTCTACACCTCTCAAGTCATTTCACAAAGTTGGACTAGAGTCAAACTCAACAGGGTCTTCTTTCCCTACTGATTCTGCCAAGCCCATTCCCTTGGCTGTGGTTTTGCTAGATAGTAGATAGGGACAATAGGAATCTTGTTAATCCATTCATGTGCGTCACTAATTAGCTGACGAGGAATTTGACTACCTTAAGAGAGTCATAGTTACTCCCACTGTTTACCCGCGCTTGGTTGAATTTCTTCACTTTGACATTTAGAGCACTGGGCAGAAATCACATTGTGTCAGCATCCGTAGGGACCATTGCAATGCTTTGTTTAAATTAAACAGTTGGATTCCCCTTGTCCGTACCAGTTCTGAGTCGACTGTTCGACGCCTAGGGAAAAGCCCCCGACAAGGGGCATTCTACGCCCATAGCCCAATCGGCACGTGACTACCCGCCCTTGCCGTGAGAGTAGCTCGGGTAGACTACCAGCAACCCACGAGTTGAGGACGCAGACCCCTAGGCCCAGCCCTCAGAGCCAATCCTTATCCCGAAGTTACGGATCCATTTTGATGACTTCCCTTACCTACATTGTTCTATTGACCAGAGGTTGTTCACCTTGGAGACCTGATGCAGTTATGATACAATGGGGCATGAATGGTACTCGGTCCTCCAAATTTTCAAGGGCCGCCGAGGGCGCACTAGACAATGCAAGATGTGCGGTGCTATTCCAGCTATTGGACCCTATCTCCGGGTGAACTGATTATAGGGTGGGAAAGCTATTAAAAAGAAAAGATAACTCTTCCTGGGGCCCCCGACGACGTCTCTAGATTTCCTAACGTTGCCGCCCGCCGCCATGTCCTGGTTTGAGAATATTAACCTGATTCCCTTTCGATGCTCGTGCAGAGTGCACCCTTGATACAAAGCTTCTGTATCTCTTAGGATCGACTAACCCATGTCCAAGTGTTGTTCACATGGAACCTTTCCTAGCTTTAGTCTTCAAAGTTCTCATTTGAATATTTTCTACTACCACCAAGATCTTCATCGGGGACCAATCCACCCAAACTCACACCTGAGGTTTCTTAAAGACCCCCACGTCCTCCTACTCATCAGAGCCAGGCAATTGCTCCGACGATCAAGTATAGGTTGCGCACTTTAGCGCCATCCATTTTTGGGGCTATTTGATTCGGCAGGTGAGTTCTTACACACTCCTTAACGGATTTCAACTTCCATGACCACCGTCCTGCTGTCTTAATCAACCAACACCCTTTGTGGGATCTATGCTAGTGAGAAATTCAGCTCCATAAATCAACTTTTAGTTCATCCCGCATCGCCAATTCTACTTACCAAAAATGGCCCACTTGGAGATCTCGATTCCACGGCGCGGTTCAGTGGACCAATCTCACCCTCTTACCTATTTAAAGTTATAGAATAGGTCGAGGGCATTAGCCCTCGATGCCTCTAATCATTTGCTTTACCTAATAAAACTTGCGCGTGAGCTCTAGCTATCTTGAGGGAAACTTCGGAGGAAACTAGCTACTAGATGGTTCGATTAGTCTTTCGCCCCTATACCCAAGTCAGATGAATGATTTCCACATCAGTATCGCTACAAGCCTCCACCAGAGTTTCCTCTAGCTTCGCCCTGCTCAGGCATAGTTCACCATCTTTCGGGTCCCAAAAGGTGTTCTTGCACTCGAACCCTTTACATAAGCTCAAGGTCGGTCAACGATGCACCCCCCAAGAGAGGGGATCTCACCCGTCAGCTTCCTTACACCTCGCAGGTTTTCAAACCCGCTGACTCACACACATGTTAGACTCCTTGGTCTGTGTTTCAAGACGGGTCGAATGGAAAGCCCACCAACCAACACCATGAGCATGCAGGTGCACACGGCCCGCCACAAGGGCGCACGTTTCATTCCTCGACCACCGAAACGGCAAACCGACAGGCAGTAATCCACCCATACTTATGACAATGTAGCAGCTCGTGTTGGTTTGCACCTTGAGTCGAGCGGCGGACCAGCCTGAGCCATTCCACATCCAACTGAGATGCATCGATAGCCTCCATCCGCTTCCCTCCCGGTAATTTAACTCTCTTTTCAAATTCCTTTTCATCTTTCCCTCGTGTTACTTTTTCGCTATCGGTCTCTTGCCCATATTTAGCCTTGGATAGAATTTACCACCCAATTAGGGTTGCATTCCCAAACAACCCAACTTCGCGACAATGCCTCGTGATGCGGCAGGTTCCTGGACCAACGGGGCGGTCACCCTCTTAGGCGTCCCCTTCCAAGGGACTTGGTCCAGGTCCGCCACTGAGGATGCTTCTACAAACTACAATTCAGGTGATGCTGTCGCCCAATTTTCATGCTGGGCTCTTCCCAGTTCACTCGCCGCTACTAGGGGAATCCTTGTAAGTTTCTTTTCCTCCACTTGATTATATGCTTAAACTCAGCGGGTGTTCTCGCGTGAGCTGAGGTAGAAAATTTGGAGCTAAATCTACCCTACCTAATGGGAGGACAAGAGAGAGCAAAGCAAGTTCAAGCGATGCCACACAAAGCCCGCATCAGCTAACGCCGACTGCCCATCCAAGGGGGACAAGATCACTGCTTGCCGACACACGCAACGTAACATCACTTGAGGTATTTTAGCCAACCGCACCACATTGGGCACGGACGACCAGCTCCGCTGCTCCCTAACATAACATATTGCAAGGAGCATGTTTGAATGGGATGTGATGCCCAGACAGACGTGCCCTTGACCGAGGCCTCGGGGGTGAATTACGTTCAAAAACTTGATGATTCACGGGATTCTGCAATTCACACTAAGTATCGCATTTTTCTAGGTTCTTCATCATAACAAGAACCGAGATATCCTTTTCCGAGAGTCATTTCCATGTATTACCAAAAAGTCTGCCACAACATTGAATAGGGGCACCCCGCACAACAAATGTAAGGCCAAGGGCCGAAAGGAGGAAAGGAAGAAAAAATCATGAAAGAAAGAGAAACAAATGTATCTAACCCCCTCACAGGGGGGGGGGCTCGAATAAAGGACAATCTCCCCCAGCCCCACGCCCTTGAAAAAATTGGGGAAATCCATGTGTTACATAGTAATTTGTCACTATCTCCCTGTCAGTCACCCTACTGTGTCAGGAATTCACAATAATCAAGTTCATGCCTTCTGAACTGGCCAAAAACCCACTTTTCCAAAGTTTTCCTCATCAGCGCATCTGTTTCTAAAATATCCGCGATGACTGGCGCTTTATAACAGACCGCGTGCGCTTCCAGCGTGGAAGCACACGCCTTTCCCGCGCTGATCGAAATTTCATGACCAGCGCAGCCCTTCTGTGTACCTTCCCGCGCTGATATGACCCTTTCCGTTATGTCTCTGCGACGTCAACGCGCCAGGCCAGTTATGCACCCGCGCTGATCCAGTTTTGGCGAATTTGTTCCAACAGCCAGCCTTCCAGATAACTCCAGACTTGGTTGTTGGCCTTGTGAGTATCGACTCCCTTCTATGGCATGTCTGTTCGACCCTTTGCAACTACTTCCCTTGAAGATAATCTCATCCTTCCACCCTTTTAGGAGGCTCCTTCTCCTATATAAACCTCCACCATTACCATGAGCAGCTAGTTTGGAATAGCTTGGATTCTGTAGAGCTTATAGTGCTCAGATTGCTGCTACTGTAGGTATTTGGTGTACTAAGTGTGGAAGTGATTGATAGCTTAGGGAAGGTTGTTTTGTGTTGCTTGTGTGTGAGAGAGAGTTTCTTGTCTTGGGAGAATCATTTCCAAAGGTGAATGCTTGAGATGCTTGCTGACTGGCCCCTCCTGAGAAGGATACCGACGTCAGAACATTTGGTTGTACTCTTCTCTGTTTGATTAATAATAGATGACTGCTATTATTGTTCCATTCTCATTTGTCTATGCAATGGTTAATGTGAATTACATCTTTTCTGACTGATGTATGGTTGCTTTTATTAGATTTCACGCTTGTGTTTGTTCCCTCTTCGTGTGTGCAGGTATCTATTCGCGGGGATCGCGGAGGATCGTGACCAGCCAAAGCGAAGGAGCGAAGGCGGCATCTCTTCATCAAACAACAGCGCTGGAATCCAAGTAGGTGCTCTTTACCTCTTGTTTAATTGCAATTAGGAACATGCATAGTAGCATTGACTGATTGTTGCTAGACCCTTGCTGGGCTAGTAGGGATCGCCTCTATCCGTAGAGGGGATTTACCTCTCCAACAATTTGGCGACTCCGTTGGGGATCAACCTTTAGTCTCTTGTGTCCACTCTTTGTGTTTGAATTTGATTGTTCTCCTTTTTCAAGTTTTGGGGATTGTTTCTTTGCTTGTAGCCTTCCTGGGTCCATCTGGGAAGTGTCTTGATTGTTAAAAGACTTTCTACCTTTGGTTTGGGAGTTTGTTGCTTTCATTCTACTCATTTTTACCCTCAGCGCGGTTTAATTCAAAACAGACGCGCTGACGTTGTGCACCTGCCTCTTTGATATCCCTGTCATCGCGCCTGTATGATTAACAGTCGCGCTGACCTCGTTTTTTTGAGATAGTGCGCTTTATCCGTGTTCTTCCACACTGACGCCGCACACCTGCTTCTTTTTTCTCCCTGTCATCGCGCCTGTACAATTAATAGTCGTGCTGACCTTGTTTTTTTGAGACAGTGCCCTTTATCTGTGTTCTTCCGCGCTGATGTCGCAAAGTTGCTACGGGCCTTCTCTTTTCAGCGCCGAGTTGCTGAAGGCCACCCGCGCTGATCCTGTAGAATTCATTTTTGTTCAAATTAGCCTCCTGAACCTGTTGCTTTGACTTTCCCCTCTTCACTCCACTTGGTGTGTGACTTGTTTTTCATTACCTGAACTCTGAGCTGCTTGTTTGCGAAGTATTGTTCCACAGGGTTTCGTTTTTGCTCGTTTTTCGGTTTTGCAAGTACCTTCCTCTTTGCTTTCGCTGCTTGGTTTGTATTTCCACCATCACTTTTACAGTTGCTGGATTGTGTTGAGTCTCTAATTGACTGGTTGCAACTCTCATCCTCCGGGTGTTTGCCTTTTTTCTATTGATTGCGAATTCTAGCCCTAGGGCATCTAGTGGCCATGTGTGTGTCAAGCCTTCCGTCGGGATCTTGTTTTCTCGTTTGACCAGCCAACTTCAGATTTGTTTTTTACACTTGTTCAGTGATTGTTGAAGTGTTTTTGGTTGTGTTTCCGAGCGTTTTTCGCTTCCTCCTTGTTTGAATCCTTGCTTGTCTTGCCGAGCTTAGATCACATAGCTCGTGCGGAACTTGGTTTTTCCTTTTGATTTGGAAATCTTTGTTGGATGTTTTGGGAACTTTGTGTGCTTTCACTAAGTGATTTGCTTGGTGTTCCTGTTCCTCCAAATTCATTTAGATGCTTTGTGCCATTGAAAGAAAATCAAACTAGTAGCTTTGCTTTTGAGAATTGAAAAGGAAAAGAACATTTCATTGATTTGCATTTTCAAAAGAAAAGTTTCCTTTCCTCACTTTTAGCTGCATTAGGCTGCTTGATTGTTTGATTTCATTTTGTTTGATTGAAAATTCTTCACCCTCTCATAGTTAGAATTCATCGAACAAAATGGTATTCTTTAGCATGTAGTTTGCATCTAGGTAATTGTGAGAGAACATACGATAGGGCCTGAAATCGAAACTTAACTCAAGATTAACCATAAAATGAACTGAATTAACCTAAAAACGCATTGGAACTAAACGCAAACATATAGAGGTCTAGGTTAGAGACGTGTTCCAGCGTCTTTAAACATATTCACTATTGTTTCACATTATGGTTGGGTGATTCCTCCTTCTATGACTCGATAGTGGTCTAACACGGACTGCGCTCCCACGTACCGTCGCGTATATAGGGAGACCCCACTAGGCTTTTATCCTTTATCCATAGGAAGCCGAGTCTGCCACCTTGTGAACCGTAACGCACCAAACACAGCATTCGGGAAGATTGACTGCAGTACGGAAAGTCCTTGGCTCTCATACGATTGCTAAGGTGTATAAGCAGTTTTACAGGTCGCTTGGTAAACCCTTTACCTAGAGTCTCCAGAGAAGTCACTTTTGATCCTTTTCGGACTCCCTAAATGAAAAGGTGCCTGTGAGCATCTTGTCACTTCGTGCTCATTAAACATTCGAAGGAGATTGGAGTCATCTTTTCATCCTTTTCTCGACTCTTGAAACATGAAAAGGTTGAGTTTGGTTCTTGTGTCTTAAAATTAATTCGGCCACGATAACATCACCTGGTTTAGATCTTGTGTGCGATAGTTTTGAGTAGGGTTTTTATCATTAGTTTGCTTTAGGTTTTCTGAGGGGTCTTATCATCCTGGCTGACCCGTCAACTCCCGGTCCGAGTGATCAAAGTTTTCCATCTTGTGTTGCTCCAGAGGTACCAGTTGTAAGCGATACTCTTCCCATTGTTCCGAGTATCCAGCCTATCAACGTACGTGCCCCGGGCGACGAAGATTACATAGAAGATTGGAATCCTATCTGGGAGCCTGACAGCGATTCTACCACCCGTAATCCTTTCAGTATGTCGTCTCTGATGTCTACTTCCCCCATGGATGAGACATCCTCCAGCACAAGTGAGACACCCGTGGTGACAGACATTGAAACTCCGATCCTGGCTTCCTCTCCACTCCCTCCGTGATACCAGTCAGTGAGGGATAGGATAGCCGCTAGAACTACTTCTACGACTATATGGGATCCTAGTCTTATTGCCACCACGGGGCCCTTTATTTCGCAACCTCTTAGTACACCTCTTACTTCAGATCTTAATACGCCTGTTACCTCGGTGCCCACCAAGCCCACCGTTTGCGTAGCACGCTCGACTTCGGTCGTCAGTGCTGTGCCAACATCCTCATCTACAAACCCTGAAGCTGGTCCCTCTTCTAGTGGCATTCCAGGAGCAGGGCCGTATGGTGCCCATGGGCAGCCCATTGTGGACCCAGATTACGAAGGTCCACTCTTTTATTATGATGCGAACGGTCAGTACCTCGAGAACATTTCGTCCCTTCCTCATCGTCCTTTCGAGGAGAACCAGGAACCGTTGGACGTTACGTATGATCCCGTTACTCATGTTTTTCATGGGCGCCGTAATCCTCCCGGACAGCCCCAAGGACCACCCAATCAAGGCCAGCCGCCTTATGTGCAAACCCCCTAGGGACAACCACTTTATGGCCCGCCTTACCCAGGACAATCTGGGGGCCCACAGGGACAACCCTACCCGGGACAACCCTCGGTCGTTGGAGGTCCGTCATATTCATATCAAAGTCAACCTACTAGATATCTAGGACAACCTGGTACCCAGCAGGGTTACCCAACTGGACAACCCGGGCAGCCTTACATTCAACAAGGCCAACCCGGTTTCCAGCAAGGGTACCCATCTGGACAAACTGGGCAAGTTTATACTCCTCAAAATCAACCAGCAGTCCACCAGGGATATCCTCTTGGGCAAGGGGGGCAACCCTACTCACAGCAGGGCCAACCTTCCGCCCATTCTGGTCATCTTTCTGGGCAGGGTGGGCAACCCTACGTTCAGCAAGGTCAACCCACTGCTCAATCCATGCATCCTTCTGGGCAAGGGGGGCAGCCTGCTATACACCAGGGGGGGTAGCCCGCTATACAGCAAGCTCAGCCTATGCACCAGGGGGGGTAGCCCGCTATACAGCAAGCCCAGCCCTCTGCTCAGTCTGTGCACCCTAGGGGGCAGACGGGCCAACCTTCTATGCAGCAAGGTCAACCCGATGTCCGCCCTATTCGTCTATCTGGACAAGCTGGCCCACCTTAGGGTTGACCAGCTGTTCAGCCAGCTCAGTCATCTGTTCCACAAGGACAACCCTCGGTGGTCCACAGACAACCGGGCACCCAACAAGTTCATCCTGCTGGCCAGCCAGGTCCGTCTCAAATCCAGCCAAGTCAACCTTCGGGCCAGATGATCCAAGCCCCGCCAGTTCAAGGACATTACTCTGGGCCTCAAACTCAAACGGGTTATCAAATGCAAGGTGGGCCATAGCCTCAACCTTATTACCAGATGCAGCCTCCCTATCAGGCTCAGTATGGGGCCCAACAACCATATGGCTACCAGCAACCCCAGGGGCAAACTCAGTTTGCTCCTTATCAAAATTATCAACAGCCACAGGTCACTCCTTACCAAAATTATCAGTATGGTGCACCTGTGGGGCAAGTTGCTAATACATGGGGAGCTGGGGGGCAGACACAGGGACAACCGTCTGCATATGGCCAGAATCTGTACGGACAGAACCCCTACGGGCAAGCTCCCTATGCACCAGGCCCTTTTGGGCCAGGTCCATCGGGACAAAGTTCTTACGCGCCAGGCCCTTTTGGGCCAAGTCCGTCCAGACAGAGTTCATGGGGGCAACCACCATCTGGTTCGAACCCTAATGTCGCCTCGAATCCACAGCCACAAATGTCCTTTAACCCACAGTTACAATTCTTAGCAACATTGGAACTGCCTGACGTGTCCAAGTTAACAAATGATCCTATTTTGCATAATCCGTATTGGCCACCGGTTCCAACCAAAATACCAGGTGACTGTCCAAAGTTTGATGGCAAAGCTGGTGAAGACCCTCAGGCCCATGTAATGACTTATCACCTTTGGTGTTCATCAAATTCATGGCTTGATGATTTTATCCAGCTTCGCCTCTTTCAGAGGACTCTCACTGTTTCAGCCGCTAAGTGGTACATCGAACTGAATCGCGGCATGTTTCAAGATTTCCACTCGTTGGCTATGGCCTTTTTGACTCATTTTCAGTTACCCATTTGGTACGAGACTGGGACACATCTTCTCACGTCTCTCAAACAGGATACGGCTACGCACATCTCTGATCATATACACGAATGGAGAAGGTGTCGTCGCTTGATTAAATTTTGGATCCCTGATCAACTCCTGACCGACTGGTTCACGACTTCCTTTGTCCCTAAGATTGCAAAAGACATCGCAATGGGAGCGTGTGTAACTGAAGAGCAAGCAATCGCGCGAGCTCAGTACCTTGACTTAGTGTATTCTCAGTCAGGTACTTTGTATGAGTATTTTCCAGATGCCCCGAGGCCTGGACAGCCCAAAGCTCCACCAAAGCCTTCTGTTGATGGAGTCATTGGTTCTGTGAATTCATCATCGAAGAAATCGACCGTGAACCCTGGGAAGCAGAAACAGAACACCTCTAGCGAAAATTCTCCTCAGAGCCAATCAATTTCTGGGAGTACCTCCGAGGTAAACGTCGTTCAGTCCATCGCGACAGACAAATCCTCGAAAGGGAAAAAGCAAGGGAAAGCTAAAGATAAATCTGGACAGCCCAAGCAGGACCCTCCTAAGCCTCCCTCCAAGGAAGGAGCTAAACGGAAACCTAAGTATCCTTGTCTCATTTGCGATGAGGATCACTATACCAAGGATTTCCCAAGGCGGTCCGAGGTTAGTCAACTTTTGAAAGGTGCTCCGGGCCCTCCTGCTGTGCTAAAAGAGCCCTTCCCTTCCCAGCAGACCCAGATGGTGGCATATCCCTCTCAATCCTCTTCCTCGTTCAGTTCTCAAGTGTTCATGGCTGGAACGATTCCCATCCATGTTTCAACTCAAGCGAAAGATTATCCATCTCTAGCTGGGAAAGAGCCGGAGGTTCCCTCCAGCGCTCCTCCGTCCAGCTCTGGTCCCCTTCACATCGAACGGCCCAGCACTGAGACGATCCCCCGACCCCCTCCCAAAGGTGTACTCAGGAAGTCATCTTATAACCCCAATGCTCGTGCTGCCCAACACTATAGCATTGTCGAGGACTTAGCTCAGGCTCCGTCTGCTATGTCCACGTTAGAAGTCCTCCAGAGCTGCCCCTCCCAGAGGAAGTCCTTGCTATCAGCCATTGGTGGCATCGACCTGGCAGATTCGTATTTAATTTCTTTTGACCTCAAGGGTTTTACACAGAGACTGCCTCACCAAGTGGCTTTCCTTATACAGGTCCTCATTAATGGCAAAATGATTCATCGCACAGTCATTGATGAGGGTGCCTCGACCTGCATCATGTCAGTTGCTTGCTGGAAGGCTATTGGTTCTCCTGCTCTGAGCCAGTCTCCTACGACCCTGGAAGCTTTCGATGGAAGAGAATCTCGTCCATATGGTATCCTCCCTCGATTGCCTATCTCTTTAGAAGGGAAAACTATAGAGGTAGAGGTGGAATTTGTTGACGCTAATCTCACTTACAACCTCCTCCTTGGACGAAGCTGGACATACGCCATGCAAGCTGTGGCTTCCTCCTTGTTCCGTGTCGTTCACTTCCCCCATCAAGGAAGAATCGTCATGGTGGACCAGCTGTCCTTTTTTGCTTCCTCTTCTGAAGGAAACGTGCCATTCGTGGAGCATACCTCCAAGTCGTTAGTGAGTGTGGGTGCCAGAGTATTCAAAGATCCCTCCTTAATGGGAGTCTTTCCCCTCCCACCTCCAAATCTCACCCCTGTTAACATGATTTCAGTACGCTCTGATCCATGGGTTCTTCCTCCCTTGAATCAGGAAGACTCTTGGGGTGATATGATGCCGTTGAGTCCTGCCGAGCTCAACTACATCGAGATTGTCGCTGCATCGGCTCCCCCTCCCGAACCTGCTTTTCTCAGCAGTGTTCCCGATTCATATGATAATTTCCCTTGGCTGGGAGAGGAGGCCACTTCGGATCCCCTGAAGGAAACATTTCCCTCTGATGAGGACATCATAGAGACTATGTCTCTCGAAGAGCTCCCTTGGTTAGATCACCACCATCGCTCTTCGTTTCTCCCTCCACATTCGGAGATGGTCGCATGTCTCGAGTGGTTTGCTTCATGTGTCCCATCCCCGCCCCTCCAAACACCCATTCAGCTATATCAAGTGTCTTCGGAGGGCAATATGGGTAACATCACGCAGACTCAGCCTATCGACATCTCTGTCAAACCAGGGATTGTCGAGAATATTTTCATTGGAGTCACATGCACTCCTGAGGAAGTTCAACTCTATACAACTTTATTTCGTGAATTTCGTGATGTCTTCGCATGGTCTTACGAGGAAATGCCCTCCATTGACCCTAGTATTGTGGTGCACAAAATACCTACTTATCCAGGTGCTAAGCCTGTTCGGCAGCGCTTACGCCCAGTGCACCCTCGAAAGGCTGCAACCATCAAGGCCGAAGTCGAAAAGCTTCTTCGAGCTGGTTTCATCTACGCCATCCCCCTCACCGAGTGGGTGTCCAATATCGTCCCTGTGAATAAAAAGTAGGGTACTATCCGGGTCTGTGTTGATTACCGCGATATTAATCATGCCTGTCCAAAAGATAAATTTCCTACGCCTTTTATCGATCAGCTTATTGATGACTGCGCAGGAAGTGAGATTTATTCGTTTATGGACGGCTTCTCTGGTTATAACCAGATCAACATAGCCCCTGCAGACCAGCATAAGACAGCTTTCATTTGTCCTTGGGGCACCTTCGCTTATAAGAAGCTTCCTTTCGGTCTCAAAAATGCCGGTGCCACTTTCCAACGTGCGATGTCGTATGCTTTTCACGATATCCGACACATCATACAGCCTTACCTGGATGACCTCCCAGCTCATTCAGCTAAACGTCAAGACCATCCATCTCATCTACGCAAAATCTTTCTCCTCTGTCGACACTACCGTATTCGACTCAATCCGCATAAGTGTGTCTTCTGCGTAGAATCTGGCCGACTACTCGGGTTCATCGTCTCCCGGGAAGGCATCCGCCTGGATCCCCTCAAAGTCGAGGCCATTTTGAATCTTCCTCCCCCTGCCTCTTTGCAGCAATTGCAGAGCTTGCAAGGTAAAGCTAATTTTCTTAGACGATTCATTCCGAATTATGTCGAGGTTGCCAAGGGTTTCACACGGTTATTAAAGCGAGACACACCCTTTCATTGGGATGCTATCGCCCAGGAATCTTTCGAGCGCCTTAAAGACCTTCTTGTCTCAGCTCCGCTCTTGAGACCTCCGAACTACCACCGTGATTACACTCTCTATCTTGCTGCCACTGACACCACCATCGGCATGGTTCTAGTGCAGGATGATGATGCCGGCACTGAGCACGTTGTCTATTATCTTAGTTGCAACCTTCTGGATACGGAAACTCGCTATGCATATGTCGAGAAGTTGGCATTGGCAGCTGTCTGTGCCATCCAACGATTCCGCCATTATATTCTGTTGCGCACAACGACCGTGATCTCTGACTGCAACCCCATGACCTACATTTTGTCGCGTCAACTGCTGGGGGGAAAATAATCGAAGTGGATTGTAATCCTCCAAGAGTTCGACTTGGAATTTACTACGGCCAAGTCGAAGAAATCTCTGGTCTTTGTTGAACTGCTCTATTCCTTACCATCTCACTCTGCACCATCTCGTTCAAAAGAGCATATCCCGGATGAAACATTGTTTCTCATCAGCACCCTCGACCCGTGGTACGGGGACATTATCGTATATTTGCAGACGTCTTCCTTCCGTCCACACGTATCGAAAGATGCTCGACGGCAAATTCATCACCAAGCTCAACCCTATCGTATCTTGGGCGATACCCTGTACCGCCTCGGCGTTGATTTTGTTCTCCGCCGATGTCTGATTCTCGAGGAAGCTGAGCACGTGTTGAATGACTGCCACTCCGGCGCTTGTGGCGGCCATATGTCCGGATATGCTACCGCTAAGAAGATCCTTTGTGCTGGGTATTTCTGGCCTTCCATCTTCAAGGATTGTATCCTTGCTGTACGTGCATGTCACGAATGCCAGGTTTACCACTGGAAGATGCGTGCACCTGTTGCACCACTGCACCCTGTTGTCACCATAGGTCCATTTTCCAAATGGGGCATCGATTATACCTCATGTAACCCTCGTTCGGCCGGGGGGCATGGGTACATCATCGTTGCCGTGGATTATTTCACCAAGTGGGCCGAAGCGATGCCTACATTGAATGAAGACGGTTACACAGCGGCGCAGTTTTTATTCAATCATGTCATTACTCATTTCGGAGTCCCTCAGGCTATTGTCACGGATCACGGAAAGCATTTCCGTAATCACATGATGACAGAACTAACGACCCAACTAGCCTTGCGTCAAGATAGTTCGACACCTTTCTATCCACAATCCAACGGACAAGTTGAGGCAGTGAACAAAGTTTTGATCACTATGCTTCAACGCACCGTCAATACGCACAAGTCTAATTGGAATTTGATGTTGTTCCCATCCTTGTGGGCCTACCGGACTTCTGTGAAGGATGCCACCAGTTTCACTCCGTTTCAGTTGGTTTACGGACTGGAGGCTACCCTTCCCGTCGAGTGTGAGATTCCTTCGTTGAAATTAGCTGTCGAGTTGCTTCCCAACACCACTCCGGTGGAGGAACGCCTTCTTTACCTAGAACGGTTAGACGAGACTCGTCTTTTAGCTTCTCTGGCTATTGAAGCGCAAAAGAAGAGAGTCAAAGCTCACTTTGACCAGAACATTCATCCTCGTTCCTTCGTTGAGGGAGATCTAGTACTGCTCTACGATCAAGCTAAAGATAAGCTGGGAGCAGGAAAACTTGAATCCATGTGGCTAGGTCCCTATATCGTGAAAAGAGTTTTACAAAAGGGTGCATATGAGTTGATTGATTACGAAGGAAATCCTCTTGACAAGCCCCGCAACGGGCTGTATTTGAAGAAATATTATGCGTGATTTCGTGCACTCGGTTTGTACATACATGTGTTTAGTGTGTTTCGTGTGCATGATTTCATGTTTTGCTTTGGTGTGAAGGCGTGTTTTCCGCTTATTGTGTTTTCTTCTTCTTGTGAAGATGTCTAGTGCACCTTACGTCGGTTTCGCTGATGGCGCCTGCCGTAGTACTTGCAATTTGTCCTCTGCGGCATGGGTGATTTACGATCCTCACGGAGAGTTGCTAGACCTTCAAGGAGTCTGCCTCGGGCGTACCACTAATAATGTTGCCGAATATAGTGCCGTAATTGAGCTACTAGCCGAAGTAGTTGATCTCGGCATTCGTGCAATGATGGTAAACCTGGACTCCCAGCTTGTCGTTCATCAACTCAACGGGCGATATTCCGTCAGAGACCAACGTATCCTAAGGTTGTATCTACGTGTCAGATTGTTAGAAAGGAATTTTGACTATATCACGTATCAACATATTCCAAGATGATTGAACACGTTGACTGATCCATTGGCAAATCATGTGTTAGACAGACATTTGCGAAATAGATAAACATCATACAAGAAAGCGTAGAAAGCATAATAGAGTAAAGCATATGTAAATAAGACATTTCTCAAGCATAGTTTGCATGCGTGACGTGTGTGCTTTTAAGCTTGCATTCAAAAAATTAAAATACATGGGTCGTGTGTTGTGCAAGTCATACATAAGATCACATTTGTACTGAACATTTGCATAACATAAACAAAACATCATCATATGTAACAAGATCCATCCAAAATCGGTATGTATATATATATATATATATATATATATATATATATATATAGATATATATATCGTGTGGCGCACTAAGGCGCTAAAAAATAAGTGTATGTGTCAAAAATAGAGTCACTGTCCTCAGTACATCCGAGACATATGTCTCTCAAAACATCAGTGGAAGTAAACCTAGGCGACTAGTGAGCTGGGTTATGCTCTCTGTAGCATACAGCCGCTCGTGCCACCCGCCTCAAAAGGCGGTGCAGCCTGGGTGCCACCCCCACTGTGTGGATCTGGTGCTCTATAGGGACCTCCTCGACCCCCTGGTAATCCGGCACTCCCTCCAGCAAACCCTCGAGGTTGCGGGCCACAGTCTCCGATGTATCCACTCCTGGAGGAACTAAGGCAAGGGCTCCAGCTTCTGGCCCCTCTCACCGTGCCGTTGGGGCTAGGCCAACGGGTCTCACAGGTCCCACATCTGCATATAGTGACATTTATTAAGACATGTACATAAAAAACCAAAAACATCAAAAAATGTTAAAATAAGGACAAGTGACATACCTCCATCGTCCCAATGCTCTCCTGCGGGCAGTGGCATGTCAGGATCATTGCGGAAGTCCATGCCGGCATATGGCCAGTCCTCCACAATGACAACCTGGCACTCTAGCCACTCTCTGAAGTATACTCCCCAAGATACTGGGCGACCACCACCTCCACGTGGCATGACGCGGGCCCATCGACTGGCCCTCGTCTCCCGAGGACCTCTAGGTGGATCCACAGCCATGGTCTGTAACTGTAGAACCGGCACCCGCTCCAGCATGAGCGGCAGAAGGAGCGACCCATAGGCAAACTGCTTCGTCTCTCCACGACGGCAGTTGCTTAGTTGCCTCTTCATACTAGCAGTCACAGCAGTCGCCCAGTCAAAGATGGTGGGCTGTAGGCACTCCAGAGCTAACAACAGTTGGTTCTTCGAGGCCTCATGATTGGCCAAAGAACCCGCTGCCCGTGTCACTAGGAAGAGTATCGTGCGGAGAGGCATGTCCCGCACTGTCGGGATAGCAACTTTCCCGCTCCGTGTCTTTTCAGCTCCTGGGCATACTCTAGCCATCAGCTGGTCTAGAGTCTCGCCGCTGGGTCGCTGCCCCTCCAGGATGGGCCTCTGACCCCGGCGCGACAAACCAGTCAAAAAGTAGATATCCGAGGCATCAAACTCGATATCTTGCCCGCGGATGGTGAATTTCCCATCTACTGGGTTCCATGCTCTGATCAGGAACTCCAGCAAGTCAGGTTGCGCTCTCAGGCGCGGAGTCAGGAAGAACTTTAGGAAACCGCATGCCCGCATTGCATTCCGGCATTCGGCGAGTGCATATGCAGCTATATCCTCATTATCGTGGGCTCTCTCTTGCCATACAAAAGCCATTGTGCCCTGCAAAGCCATGAAAAAAGCATTAGGTCCCTGTTTGTGGAAAAATTTACGTTCAATTTCAAAAAATTCATATTTTTCCGCGCCAGCGCGACTGTTTTAAAAACAGTCGCGCTGAAAATGGCGCCTCAGTTGTTTTTTCATTGGGTCAGCGCGGAAGCACACGGGTTTTCCGCGCTGACCCAAAAGCTGGTACGTGTATTTCTAAATCGGTCAGCGCGGTCCCGAGCGGGAAACCCGCGCTGACCGAGAGCGCACCCATGCTCAAGAAATTTGCCCAATTGGGCGAATTCCACCGTTAAAATCTTGCTAAATATAACCAAAATGGAGCGCATGGCAAGAGGAACCTACCTGGAAGAAGCTGTTCGAAGAATGGTGTCCGCACGGGCTGGAAATCGCTCCGTCAACTTTCTGGCTTCTCCACGTTCTCAGAGGCTCAAAATGGTAACAATGGTAAAAATGACTATTTACCCTTCTATTTATAGTAAAAATGGCTTAATTAGCTATAGATTTTATGGATATGGGTTTTTGTCATCTTTTTTACCACGGATTTAGCCCTAATCTCACTGAATGCATGTTTTAATATGTTTTTACACATATCGAACGGATTTATGCGGGTATTTTTATTGTGCAGGTCCGCAAGATCGGTGAAGTCATAATGGTCCTAAAAAATCACTTGGTCCCAAAAATGTCGTCTTTGAGCTCTTTTCCGACATGAAACAAGAAAAGATGGCCGAGCTTCCTTTCAGCTCGTTAAAGGAAACAAGAGGCGGTCATTTTAAGCTCTTTTTCCGACCGTGTAACTTAAAAAGATTGTCGGGTGTTTGTCGTTTCACACTCGATATCGGCTCTAAAACGACGTGTTTCCGATCGCTTTTTTACTTTTTCGGGTCGAAGGCACTATTTACGAAAAGTACTCCTCGATCGTAATGGTCAGGCGGTTCTTTCGAGCATTGTTTTATACTTTTTCGGGCTTGGGAGACACAACTGTACGAAAAAGGACCCCCCTGGAGTCTCCTTTTCCGCTGTCTTTTCAGACTCTCTAAACAAGAAAAGACGCCGAGTTTCTCCTTTGTCAGACTCGTTAAACACTTGATGACATCGGGCATTATCGAAATGACACTCTTCAAGCATATGCTATCCCCGTCAAGCTTGTCATCCAAAAATAACCGGGGTACCTACCAGAAATGGTGGGGAAAATGGAACTGCAATCGTTGCGTCGGTAGTATGTCGCTCTTGAACATGGCACTGGTCTGCATTCGTGTCGGGTGGGAATTTCTCATTTTGTTTCACAATTGACCTCCGTGGGTATGGGTTATACTATTTGACCTCTCATTTGCTCATTGCCACCGTCATCATACCCTCTGCTCATTTGATGTCAAATACTGCCAAATCCACTGTTGTGCCGCCGATGTGTTCAAGAGAAGTTGACCTCTGCAATAATACAACCTCGTATGCTATCTCACACAAATCATTTTACCTCTGTCTTGCGTCGATGATGTGGGAATCATTATGGCCCACCTTCGATCGAGGTCACTTCCTGTCGACTTCAGCTCATTATCCGGGAAGGTGACTTAGAGACTCCCTTCAGGTGCCTTAGAGCCTGCATGCCTCAATGGCAGGTTCTTCGTGTTCGACGCGAGGTTTACATCATTGGCCTCCGATCGGATGATTCCGTGGGTTTTCGACACCATCTCATTGATTCACATGCCGCGAATTGTACCTATAGTACCTTGAGGACCATTGTCATTATTGGTGGTACCTCTCGCGTCTGCTAACAGTTTTCATCATTGGCTCGTAATCAGACGATGTTCATGCATGTTCGACTTCAGCTCATGTATTCACATGCTTGGACTTGTACTCTGTTCGGGTCGGGACGGAGCGCAAGACCCTGGATCTCTGTCGGTTATGGTCCAGGTTACGATTTTGTGGATGATCATTACATGACTCATTGATGGATGGCTGCGCCCATACCTGAGTCTTCATGGATGGCTGCGACCATACCTTATCATTATTCTGGTCTCTTTAGTTGGGTGGCTGCGTCCATTCCACAGCCCTTTTCGCATGTCTTTCGGATGGCTGCGCCCATGCCTAGACTGCATGTACTTGATTATCAAAGATATTCGGTCCTTCCTAGTGGTGTTCCGGTTTGGAAAAGTGTTGTAAAGCATTTCACCCCTCCCACTCTCTCGGTCTTCATGCTTTAGGGGGCATCTGTTACACAGTAATTTGTCACTGTCTCCCTGTCAGTCACCCTATTGTGTCAGGAATTCACAATAATCAAGTTCATGCCTTCTGAACTGGCCAAAAACCCACTTTTCCAAAGTTTTCCTCATCAGCGCGTCTGTTTCTAAAATATCCGCGATGACTGGCACTTTATAATAGACTGCGTGCGCTGCCAGCGTGGAAGCACAAGCCTTTCCCGCGCTGATCGAAATTTCATGACCAGCACAGCCCTTCTGTGTACCTGCCCGCGCTGATATGACCCTTTCCATTATGTCTCTACGACGTCAGCGTGCCAGGCCAGTTATGCACCCGCGCTGATCCAGTTTTGGCGAATTTGTTCCAACAGCCAGCCTTCCAGATAACTCCAGACTTGGTTGTTGGCCTTGTGAGTATCGACTCCCTTCTATGGCATGTCTGTTCGACCCTTTGCAACTACTTCCCTTGAAGATAAGCTCATCCTTCCACCCTTTTAGGAGGCTCCTTCTCCTATATAAACCTCCACCATTACCATGAGAAGCTAGTTTGGAATAGCTTGGATTCTGTAGAGCTTATAGTGCTCAGATTGCTGCTACTGTAGGTATTTGGTGTGCTAAGTGTGGAAGTGATTGATAGCTTAGGGAAGGTTGTTTTTTGTTGCTTGTGTGTGAGAGAGAGTTTCTTGTCTTGGGAGAATCATTTCCAAAGGTGAATGCTTGAGACGCTTGCTGACTGGCCCCTCCTGAGAAGGATACCGACGTCAGAACATTTGGTTGTACTCTTCTCTGTTTGATTAATAATAGATGACTACTATTATTGTTCCATTCTCATTTGTCTATACAATGGTTAATGTGAATTACATCTTTTCTGACTGATGTATGGTTGCTTTTATTAGATTTCACGCTTGTGTTTGTTCCCTCTTTGTGTGTGCAGGTATCTATTCACAGGGATCGTGACCAGCCAAAGCGAAGGAGCGAAGGCGGCATCTCTTCATCAAACAACAACGCTGGAATCCAAGTAGGTGCTCTTTACCTCTTGTTTAATTGCAATTAGGAACATGCATAGTAGCATTGACTGATTGTTGCTAGACCCTTGATGAGCTAGTAGGGATCGCCTCTATCCGTAGAGGGGATTTACCTCTCCAACACCATGGAACAACAATCGAGAAGGACTAGGGTGGTTACCCCAGGAGCTCACATTTCTTTTAGTCCTTCCCCAACGCTAGCCCACAACAATTCCCCCTTTTCTCCATAAAGCTAGGGACCGAAAGGAAGAAGGGTAGAAAACAAGGTGAAAGAAATAGAGATCAAATGTGGTTGCTGGCTCACAAGGGGAGGCTCAAATAAAGCATAGGCCTCCCAAGCCCCATGCCTTCACAAAAAGGGGGCAATTGAAGGGGACGATGATAAAAAAGGACTAGGGTGGCCACCTCGGGAACTTGCACTGCGTGTCATCCTTTCGGAACACCAATCCACAACAATCCCACCTTTTCTCCGTAAAGCTAGAGGCCACGAGGAAGAAGGGAAGAAAACAACAAGAGAGAAAGGGATATCAACCATGACTACTGCTCACAAGGGGAGGCTTCAAACAGAGAACAATCTTCCCCAACCCCATGCCTTTGCAAAAAGGGGGAACTGCAAGGGATGGCTATCGAGAAGGACTAGGGTGGCCAGCTTGGGAACTCGCACTGCTTTTCATCCTTCCTGAACACCAATCCATAACAATCCCACCTTTTCTACGTAAAGCTAGGGGCTAAAAGGAAGAAGGAAAGAAAACAAAATGAAAGAAAGAGAGATATCAAACACGTCTACCAGCTCACAGGGGAGGCTCAAATAGAGAACAAGCTTCTCCATCCCCGTGTCTTCACAAAAAGGGGGGAACTGTAGGGGATGACAATCGAGAAGGACTAGGGTCGCCACCCTCGGAACTTGCACTGCTTTTCATCCTTCCTGAACACCAATCCACAACAATCCCACCTTTTCTCCATAAAGAAAAAGCAAGAAGGGAAGAAAAAAACATGAAAGCAAGAGATATCAAATGTGGCTACTGGCTCACAAGGGGAGGCTCAAATAGAGAACAAGCTTCCCAAACCCCGCGCCTTCAGAAAAAGGGGGGAACTGTAGGGGACGGTGATTAAGAAGGACTAGGGTGGCCACCCTAGGAACTCACACTACTTTTCATCCTTCCCGAACACCAATCCACAACAATCCCACCTCTCCTTCGTAAAGTTAGGGGAAAAATGAAGAAGGGAAGAAAACAACACCAAAGAAACAAATATCTCAAGAAAAGAGAGAAGCTCAAAAACACCCAAGTAGATGTCCGCTAACCAAAAAGAAATCAAACAAGGAACCCAATCAAAAAGCATCCCACCTCTTCACACCCTCCCACATACATTTAGCACAACACCCTTTCTATCTTTACAACATAACAAACAACCAAGCAAATAAATCACCACCTAAAATTGACCAATAGAAAAGAGAAGGGCCATGATGAGACCAATGTCTGGAGCATGTTACTGAGAGGTAAACAGCCCCCCAACCCAATGGCACAAGGCTTCGAATGAAAAATAGACTGCTGCCAATAACACAAACCTACCCCGCTATTGCACCCCTCCATGTACAAAACAACCAACAACCTTTCCAGCGAGAAAGTCAACGGGGGTCAAAGAATCAAACTCCAAATAGGAGTTGTCACAGGCCGACACTCAACACTAGAGAAAGCCACGGGCCAAAAATACATCGATGGCAAGGCCACTACATAGAGGGACGTTTTCAAAGCACACACCACGAAACAAAGAAATAACACAAGTCCCAAAAAAAGCCCACAATCCAAAGGGAGGAACAAAGACACAACCCGCTACTTCTTTTTCCCTTAGAAGGGGAGTGGCTCATGCGAGGATGATGAATTCCCTCGATGGCAAAGGCATGACATAAGATTACCACCCTCATGCCTGTCGGTGGGGAAAATTGCGATCTCGAATGGAGCTCAGATCGAGGGAGGGGTTTTTCATTACCTGGACACCCAACCCTTCCGTGAGGGCATGTCGAGGAATGGTCGGGAGGGACTAGGGTGGCTAGCCCAATGGGTTGAACTGCTCTTCATGCATCCCATACTGACCACACCCCAACAATCTCCCATCACGAAAGGTATGAGATACTAGGCACGCGCGCAACCACTCCCTCGACCCAACAACCAGCAAAAAAGCTCACCCAAGCAACACATCAACCGCCACCAACTTTTCGAGAGAACAAACTATGGAAGCCCGCACCCTTGGCCCATGCCTTCCAATAAACAAAATACCAAGCACCACCACTATGAATGAGTCTAAATTTATCCATCGTATTTACCAAGCACCTCAACTCTGCAGCAACCATGCGCGGCCGAATAGATCGTCGGAAGGGCTCCCAAGAAACAAGCTTCCGAACCCCCTACAGAAACACATTGGAGAAAAGAAAAACAAAGGATGGGTGGTAGAACCACAAGAATGGCTTGCAAGCACACATGGAAAAACAAGCGCTACCTCAAGACAAGCAACTAACAATGTTCCCGCCAAACACCAAACCCGCTCCCCTAGAGACACACCACAAAGTCCCACATTTCAACCGAAACCCAACCAACCCAAACAAAAAAATAAAACCCCTGCTATCAATGATCCTACCGCAGGTTCACCTACGTTAACCTTGTTATGACTTCTCCTTCCTCTAAATGATAAGGTTCAATGAACTTCTCATGACATTGACGGCGGCAAACCACCATCAGTGACGCAATCCGAACACTTCATCGAATCATTCAATGGATAGGAGTGACGGGCGGTGTGTACAAAAAGCACGGACGTAGTCAACATGAGTTGATGGCACACACTTACTAGGAATTCCTTGTTGATGACCAATAATGGCAATGGTCTATCCCCATCACGATGCAATTTGAGAAGATTTCCTGATCCTCTCGAACAAGGAATAAAAACTCGTTGGCCACATCAGTGTAGCATGTGTGTGGCCCAGAACATCTAAGGGCATCACAGACCTGTTATTGCCTCAAAATTCCATGGCCTAAATGACCATAGTCCCTCTAAGAAGCTGGCCATGAAGGGGAACCTCCGCATAGCTAGTTAGTAGGCTGAGGTACCATTCGTTATCGGAATTAACCAGACAAATCACTCGACCAACTAAGAATAGCCATTCACCACCACCCATAGAATCAAGAAAGATCTCTCAATTTGTTAATCCTTACTATGTTTGGACCTGGTAAGTTTCCCCGTGTTGAGTCAAATTAAGCCACAGGCTCCACTCCTGGAGATGCCCTTCCGTCAATTCCATCAAGTTTCAGCCTTGCGACCATACTCCCCCAGAAACCCAAACACTCTGATTTCTCAGAAGGTGCTGGCGGAGTCCTTAGAGCAACACCCGCCAATCCTTGGTTGGCATCATTTATGGTTGAGACTAGGACAGTATCTGATCATCTTCGAGCCCCCAACTTTCATTCTTGATTAATTAAAACATCCTTGGCAAATGCTTTTGTAGTGGTCCATCTTTCATAAATCCAGGAATTTCACCTCTGACAATGAAATACAAATTCCGCCAATAGTCCCTATTAATCATTACTCCGGTCCCGAAGGTCAACACAATAGGACAAAACTCCTATCACATTATTCCATGCTAATGTATTTAGAGCATAATCTTGCTTTGAGCACTCTAATTTTTTCAAAGTAATAGCGCCGGAGCTGTGACCCAGCCAATTAAGGCCAAGAGCACGACATCGACAAAAGGGACGGAAGGGCAGGTACACACCGAGTAGGCGGACCGACCTTTATGACCCAAGATCCAACTACGAGCTTTTTAACTGCAACAACTTAAATATACGCTATTGGAGCTAGAATTACTGCGGCTACTAGCACTAGACTTGCCCTCCAATGGATCCTCATTAAGGGATTTAGATTGTACTCATTCCAATTACCAGACTCGATGAGCCCGGTATTGTTATTTATTGTCACTACCTCCCCACGTCAATATTGGGTAATTTACACACCTGCTGCCTTCCTTGGATGTGGTAGCCGTTTCTCAGGCTCCCTCTCCAGAATGAAACCCTAATTCTCTATCACCCGTCACCACTATGGTAGGCCTCTATCCTACCATCGAAAGTTGATAGGGCATAAATTTGAATGAAGCATCGCCAACACAAGGGCTATGTGATTCGTCAATTTATCATGATTCACTAGAGAAGCTTGCAAGCCTGCACCAGCCTTTTATCTAAAAAATGCATCCCTTCCAAAGAGTTGAGACTTGGTGCATGTATTAGCTCTAAAATTACTACGGTTATTTGAGTAGTATGGTACCATAAAAAAAACTATAACTGATTTAATGAGCCATCCGCAGTTTCACAGTCTGAATTAGTTCATACTTAGACATGCATGGCTTAATCTTTGAGACAAGCATATGACTACTGGCAGGATCAACCAGGTAGCACCCTCCCACTTCGAAGGGCATTCCAGGTGCTCTCTTACCAAGAGCGAACTTGAACACCCATCAAGTCAAAGGGATGTCAAAATATCATGTAAAACTTTTATGCCTTGCACCTCTTGCATCCCAAGAAGGAAGCACACATATCATGCCAAGGACATGGCGAACAAATGGGTAGACCTGCCGAGCCACAATGCACCAAGGTCATTCTGGAGTTTGCAGTCACGGCCCAACCAACAAGAAAATGAGCGATCACTCACACACTCCCTTACAAATGCCTCCAAAGGCCTCCACGCCCTGCACTGAGGCCACTTAGGAGTCCACCCAGACAGAAAAAATGGTGGACCTCGATCACCTGATTGCCTATTATAGCCTTGATGCAAAGGAAACAAATGGAGAATGACCAACCATGCAACCTTTATATTATAAATGAGCCACAACCCTCCCTGCCCCGCACCAACGCCACCTAGGAATCCACCTGGACAGAAGCAATGATGGACCTCGATCTCCCGATCACCTTCAGTAGCCTCAATGCAAAGGAAAAGGATGGAGAAAAAAATAGGATGACCGACCGCAAAAATCCTATCATAGAGAGGCCATACAAACCTCCCCGCCCCGCACCGATGCCACCTAGGAGTCCACCTAGACATTAGCAACAGTGGACCTCGATCGGATGATCGCCTGCGATAGCCTTGACACAAAGGCAAGGGAAGGAAATCATACAAGACAAACTGAGCCCACAACCTCCCTTAGAAATTCCCACCAACCCACCCCTCCCCACACAGGGGCCACCTAGGAGTCCACCCGAATAGCAAAAACGATGAACCTCAATTGCATGATCGCCTGCGATAGCCTCAATGCAGAGGAAACTGAAGGAAATAAAACAATACCAATCGAGCCCACAACCTCTCTTAGAAATGCCCCCCAACCCCTCCCTGCCCAGCACCGAGGCCGCCTAGGAGTCCACCTGGGCAGCAGCAATGGTGGACCTTAGTCACTTCACCGCCTGTGGCAACCATGATGTGAAGGAAAACGAAGGAAATAAACACAAATCAAGAGGCTCGCTACACAATACAAGAACATATCTAAACAGGAGGAGGGATCAAGGAGCTCCGCACCCCACGCACCCTACGTACAGGTAACCTACGAGATTTCCCATAGCTTTACCAACTAGACAACGAATAATTTTCCCCTACGGCCACCTCCACACAAAGGAGGGAGGTCGAAGCATTCCACCTCGAAATCCTTCTTCCAGATAGCCCCCACCATCGACATATCAAGCCTCCTCCCCATTGGACCACGAGCGCATACACAATTGAAATAACAAATGCCCCCCAACCCTCCCCTTCCCGCACAGAGGCCACCTAGGAGTCCACCCGGACAGCAACGATGGACCTCGATCGCATGATCACCTGTCGTAGCCTCAATTCAAAGGAAACGGAAGGAAATAAAACAAGACCAACCGAGCCCACAACCTCTCTTAGAAATGCCCCCCCGGCCCTCCCCACTGCACACTGAGGCCACCTAGGAGCCCACCTAGGTAGCAACAACGATGGACCTTGGTCACTTGACCGCCTGTGACAACCACAATGCGAAGGCAAAGGAAATAAATAAACACAAATCAAGAGGCTCCCAACACAATACAGGAACATATCCAAATTAGAGGAGGGATCGGGCAGCTCCGCATCCCACGCACCCTACGTACAGGCAACCTAGGAGATTTCCCATAGCATTACGAACTGGACAATGAATAATTTTCCCCTAGATCCACCTCCACACAAAGGAGGGAGGTCAAAGCATTCCACCTCAAAATCATTCTTCTAGATATTCCCCACCATCGGCGTAGCAAGCCTCCTCCCCATTGGACCATGAGCGCATAAACAATTCAAACAACAAATGACCATAAACTTTGTGACTTAACATTTCCAACCGCAAAATCCTGCAATGCACACAAGGTTCAAGGAAAAAGCCGCCTGCTCAATCAAACATATGGGGCAACACATCTATCAAAACCTCAAAGCCAACGCAACCACGGATGATGTCCACTTTGAAAGGAATGCCAACCCTTAACTTTGCAATAAGGAGGACAACACCTCATATTACTCGATGGAAAAAGCAAGCAAGAGGAAGGGTAGGTGGTTTACAACCAAAACCTTTCCACGTCCATCTTAAACGTATGCATCTCAAGCGACAATGCCAACACAGAAAGAGTACAAGCATAAGAAACTAGCACCACAAATATCTGAACATTGAAGAGGCTAGCCATCACAGGGAGCCACACCACAACAACCCATACAACTCCGAGACCTTAGAGAAGAAGGGGAAATGTTCACATATGCCTCCTGGGAATTGTTCACATAGAACAACCGAGGGGCACGATAGTGACATAGGCACAACAGAGTTTTGGGGTTTCCATCTAAGACCAAAACAACGAAGGCTCAAAGGAGCGCCAAGCAAACTTTAACATTTTTATCATTCGGATGGGCAAGAGGGATGGGGACGAGCATGGCCAACATTACCGCTCATGTGCTACCGAGTGGGGATGGAGAGAAGATGAAAATCGGCCACCCTAAAAATGACCCAAGGCCATCGTTCATGAAAACCCGACAAAACAACTTGATTACCAACCCACCTTTCAAACGGAAATAAAACCTATCACTTGTATCATTTGGATAGGCACGAGCGACCAAGACGAGCCAAGGAGCCACAACACAAAAACCCCTACAACTCCAAGAACTTAGAGAGCAGAAGGGGAATTGTTCACATATGCCTCCCGGCATGAGCATGGCCAACATTACCGCTCATGTGCTACCGAGTGGGGATGGAGAGAATATGAAAATCGGCCACCCTACAAACTACCCAAGGCCATCGTTCAGGAAAAATAAAAAACACAACTCGATTACCAACCCACCTTTCACATGGAAAGAAAACCTATCACCGGTATCATTTGGAGGGGCACGAGGGGACCAGGACAAGCTAGGGAGCCACACCACAATAGCCATACAACTCCCCAAGAACTTGGAGAGAAGAAGGGGAATTGTTCACATATGCCTCCCGGGACGAGCATGGCCAACATTACCACTCATGTGCTACCGAGTGGGGATGGAGAGAAGATGAAAATCGGCCACCCTAAAAATGACCCAAGGCCATCGTTCAGGCAAACCCAAAAACACAACTCGATTACCAACCCACCTTTCACACGGAAAGAAAACCTATCACTAGTATATCATTTGGAGGGGCACGAGGGGACCAAGACAAGCATGGCCAACATTAACGCTCATGTGCTATTGAGTGGGGATGGAGAGAAGATGAAAATTAGCCAACCTACAAATGACCCAAGGCCATCGTTCAGGTAAACCTTAAAACACAACTCGATTACCAACCCACCTTTCACACGGAAAGAAAACCTGTCACTGGTATCATTTGGAGGGGCATGAGGGGACAAGGACGAGCTAGGGATCCACACCACAAAAACCCATACAACTCCCCAAGAACTTAGAGAGCAGAAGGGGAATTGTTCACAAATGCCTCCTGGGACAAGCATGGCCAACATTACCACTCATGTGCTACCGAGTGGGGATGGAGAGAAGATGAAAATCGGCCACCCTACAAACGACCCAAGGCCATCATTCAGGAGAACCCAAAAACACAACTTGATTACCAACCCACCTTTCACACGGTAGAGAAAACCTGTCACTGGTATCATTTTGAGGGGCACGAGGGGACCAGGACAAGCCAGGGAGCCACACCACAATATCCCATACAACTCTCCAAGAACTTGGAGAGCAGAAGGGGAATTGTTCACATATGCCTCCTAGGATGAGCAATGCCAAAATTACCGCTCATGTGCTACCGAGTGGGGATGGAGAGAAGATGAAAATCGGCCACCCTACAAATGACCCCCAAGGCCATCATTCAAGCAAACACAAAAACACAACTCTATTACCAACCCACCTTTCACACAGAAAGAAAACCTATCACTGGTATCATTTGGAGGGGCACGAGGGGACCAGGACAAGCCAGGGAGCCACACCACAACCACCCATACAACTCCCCAAGAACTTGGAGAGTAGAAGGGGAATTGTTCACATATGCCTCCTGGGACAAGCATGGCCAACATTACTGCTCATGTGCTACCGAGTGGGGATGGAGAGAAGATGAAAATCGGCCACCCTACAAACGACCCAAGGCCATCGTTCAGGAAAACCCGAAAACACAAATTTATTACCAACCCACCTTTCACTCGGAAAGAAAACCTATCACTGGTATATCATTTGGTGGGGCACGAGGGGGCCAAGACAGTCCAAGGAGCCACACCACAACAACCCATACAACTCCAAGAACTTGTAGAGCGAAAGGGGAATTGTTCACATCTGCCTCCCGAGATGAGCATGGGCAACATTAGCGCTCATGTGCTACCGAGTGGGGATGGAGAAAAGATGAAAATCGACCACTGTACAAATGACCCAAGGCCATTATTCAGGCAGAACCGAAAAAACAACTCAATCACCAACCCACCTTTCACACGAAAAGCCGACCGAGGAACCAAGACGAGCATGGCCAACATTACCGCTCGTGTGCTATCGAGTGGGGATGGAGAGTAGATGAGAATCAACCACCCTACAAATGACCCAAGGCCATCCTTCAGGCAAAACCGAACAAACATCTCAATTACCAGCCCACTTTTCACACGAAAAGCAAGAACCGAACGAGTTTACATGGGCGCCCACACACGACCCAACCTAACCAAACTGAATGAGTTTTCATGGGTGCCCTCACACGGACACCCTCAAACTACCCGCCTGAATGAATTTACATGGTCGCCTGCACGAAGGAAACAAAGGGACAAGGGAGAGTCGGGAAAATGAGCTATATGAATGCGCACAAATCCAACCTCGGGTCACAACTTAGCATTTTCGATATGGGCTCATTCTCTCGGGCGCACCCTCGCCCGACCCACCCAAACGGGTTCACACAGACACCCTCCCCCGAATGCCCCGCCCAAACGAGTTGACAGGGATGCCCTCAAACAACCCATCCAGATGAATTTACATGTGCACCCGCACGACTGAAACGAAGGGAAAAGGGAGAGCCAAGCAAACGGGCTACACGAACGCACACAGAGAAAACCTTGGGTCATAACTTAACATTTTTGATATGGGCTAGTTCATCCGTGCCCTCGCCCAACCCGCCCGAACGAATTTACATGGGCGCCCACATGACCAAAATGAAGGGACAAAGGAGATCCGAGCAAACGAGCTGCACAAACGTGCACAAAGCCAACCTCGGGTCACAACTTAGCATTTTTGATACGAGCTCATTCACCTAGGCGCGCCCTCGCCCGACCCGCCCGAACAAAATTACATGGGCACCCACATGATCAAAATGAAGGGATAGGGGAGAGTTGGGAAAACGAGCTGCACGAACTTGCACAAAGCCAACCTCGGGTCACAACTTATCATTTTTGATACGGGTTCATTTGCTAAGGCATGCGCTCGCCGGACCCACCCAAAAGAGTTTACATGGGAGCCCACACGACCGAAACAAAGGGACAAGCAAGAGCTTGGCAAATGAGTTGTACGAATGTGTACAAAGCCAACCTCGTGTCACAACTTAGAATTTTTTATACAGGCTCATTCGTCCATGGGCTCCCTCGCCTGACCCACCCGAACGAGTTCACAAGGACACCGTCACCTGAACGAGTTGACATGGATTCCCGCGAGACTAAAACCAAGGGACAAGGGAGAGTCAGGTAAACGAGCTGCACGAATGTGCACAAAGCCAACCTTGGGTCACAAATTAGCATTTTTGATATGAGCTCATTCGCCCTAGTGTGCCCTCGCCCGACCCGCCTGAACGAGTTCACACGAATGCCCTCACTTGACCCACCTGAAAGAATTTACATGGGTGCCTGCATGACCGAAACAAAGGGACAAGGGAGATCCAAGAAAACAAGCTGCACGAATGTGCACAAAGCCACCCTCGGGTCACAACTTAGCATTTTTTATACAGGCTCATTAGCCTGGGCGCGCCCTCGCCCGACCCACCCGAACAAGTTCAAACGGAGGCCCTTGCCCAAATGACCCGCCCAAACGAATTTACACGGACGCCCTCAAACGACCCACACGAACTAGTTTACATGGGCGCTCACACGACCAAAACGTAGGGACAAGGGAGAGCCGGGAAAACAAGCTACACGAATGTGCACAAAGCCATCCTTGGGTCACAACTTATTATTTTTGATACAGGCTCGTTTGCCCGGGCATGCCCTCACCAGACCTGCCTGAACAAGTTCACACGGATGCCCTCGCACGACCCGCTTGAACGAGTTGACATCGACGCCCTCAAATGACCCGCCCGAATGAATTTACATGGGCGGCCACATGACCGAAACGAAGGGAAAATGGAGGACCGGGTAAACAAGCTACACGAACGTGCACAAAGCCAACCTCGGGTCACAACTTAGCATTTTTGGTACGGGCTCATTTGCCTGGGCGCGCCCTCGGCCGACCCGCCCGACTTGCCCGAACGATTTCTCACATGGACTCCCTCGCCCGACCTGCCCGAATGAGTTCACATGGATGCCCTTAAACAACCCGCATGAACGAGTTAACACCAACACCCTCAAATGATGCAACTGAATGAATTTACATGGGTGCCTGCACGACCGAAACCAAGGGACAAGGGAGAGCTGGGAAAACGAGCTACACGAATGTGCATAAAGCCAACCTTGGGTCACAACTTATCATTTTTGATACAGGCTCGTTCGCTTGGGCGTGCCCTCACCCAACCTGCCCAAACGAGTTCTCTCACGGATGCCCTTGCCCTACCCGCCTAAACGAGTTCACACGGATGCCCTAAAACGACCCAACCGAACGAATTTACATGGGCACCCGCACGCCCAAAACCAAGGGACAAGGGAGAGCCAGGCAAACGAGTTGCATGAATGTGCACAAAGCCAACCTTGGGTCACAACTTAGCATTTTTGATATGGGCTCGTTTAGCTGGGCACGCCCTCGCCTGACCTGCCTGAACGAGTTCACATGGACGCCCTTGCCCAACCTGCCCGAATGAGTGGACACGAACGCCTTAAATGATGAAACCGAATGAATTTATATGGGTGCCCAAACGATCGAAACCAAGGGACAAGTGAGAGCCGAGCAAACGAGCTACACGAACGTGCATAAATCCAACCTTGGGTCACAACTTAGCACTTTTGATACGGGCTCGTTAACCGGGGTGCACCCTCGCCCGACCCACCTGAACGAGTTCACAGTGATGCCCTTGCATGACCTGCCTAAATGAGTTGACACCTATGCCCTCAAACAACCCACCCAAACGAATTTACATGGGCACCCGCACGACTGAAATGAACGGACAAGGGAGAGTTGGGCAAACGAGCTGCACAAACATGCACAAAGCCAACCTCGGGTCACAACTTAGCATTTTTGATACAGGCTCATTCGCCAGGAAGTGCCCTCACCTGAACGAGTTCACACACAGATGCCCTCACCCGACCCACCCGAACGAGTTCACACGGACGCCCTAAAATGACACAACTGAACGAATTTACATGGGCACCCGCACGATTGAAACCAAGGGACAAGTGAGAGCTGGGAAAATGAGCTGCACGATCATGCACAAAGCTAACCTCGGGTCACAACTTAGCATTTTTTATATGGGCTCGATCGCCTAGGCGTGCCTTTGCCCGACCCACCTGAATGAGTTGACACAGACGCCCTCAACCGACCCAACAGAACGAATTTAGATGGGTGCCAGAACGATCAAAACCAAGGGACATGGGAGAGCCAGGAAAATGAGCTGCACGAATGTGCACAAATCCAACCTCGGGTCACAACTTAGCATTTTTGATACGGGCTTGTTCGCCTGGGCGTGCCCTCGCCTAACCTACCTGAATGAGTTCTCACATGGACGCCCTCGCCCGACCTGTCCGAATGAGTTCTCACACAGATGCCTTCACCCATCCTACCCAAACGAATTTACATGGGCGCCCACATGACCGAAATGAAGGAACAAGGGAGAGCCGAGCAAACGAGCTGCACGAACGTGCATAAAGCCAGCCTCGGGTCACAACTTTGAATTTTTGATACGGGCTCGTTCGCCCAGGCGCGCCATGGCCTAAACGAGTTCTCACATGGATGCCCTCACCTGACCCGCCTAAACGAGTTCTCACACGGATGCCCTCACCTGACCCGCCTAAACAACTTCACATGGATGCCCTCAAACGACCCAACTGAATGAAATTACATGGGCACCTGCATGACCGAAAACAAGGGACAAGGGAGAGCCGAGCAAACGAGCTGCACGAATGTGCACAAAGCCAACCTCGGGTCACAACTTAGCATTTTTTATATGGGCTCGTTCGCCCGAGCGTGCCCTTGCCCGAACCGCATGAACGACCCACCCAAACGAGTTGACACGGATGCCCTCAAATGAACCAACCGAACGAATTTACATGGGTACCCAAACGAATGAAACCAAGGCACAAGGGAGAGTTGGGAAAACGTGCTACACGAATGTGCACAAAGCTAACCTCTGGTCACAATTTAGCATTTTTTATACGGGCTCGTTCGCCTGGGCGCGCCCTTGCCTGACCCGCCCGAACAAGTTCTCACACGGATGCCCTCGCCCGACCCGCCCGAACGAATTTACATGGGTGCCCGCACGACCGAAACCAAGGGACAAGGGAGAGCTAGGAAAACGAGTTGCACGAACGTGCACAAAGCCAACCTCAGGTCCCAACTTAGCATTTTTTAAATGGGCTCGTTCGCCCGGGTGTGCCCTCGCCTAACCCTCCCGAATGAGTTCACACGGACACCCTCGCTTGACCTGCCCGAACGAGTTGACACGGACCCCCTGAAATGACCCACCCGAACATGTTTACATGGGTGCTCACATAGCCAAAACGAAGGGACAAGGAAGAGCTGGGCAAACAAGCTACACGAATGTGCACAAAGCCAACCTCAAGTCACAACTTAGCATTTTTGATACGGGCTGATTCGCTCGGGTGCGCCCTCGCCCGACTCGCCCAAATGAGTTCACACGGACACCCTCACCCAGCCCGCCCGAACGAGTTGACACAAACGCCCTCAAACGTCCCGCCCAAACGAATTCACATGGGTGTCTGCACTACTGAAATGAAGGGACAAGGGAGAGCGAGGTAAACGAGCTACACGAACGTGCACAAAGTCGACCTCAGGCCACAACTTAGCATTTTTGACACGAGCTCATTCTCCCGAGAGCCCCCTCGCCCAACCCGCTTGAACGAGTTCACACGAAAGCCCTCGCCCGACCCGCCCAAACGCGTTGACATGGATGACCTCAAATAACCCGCCCGAACGCGTTGACACGGACGACGTCAAATGACCCACCCGAACAAATTTACATGGGTGCACCACACGACCGAAATGAAGGCACAAGGGAGATCCAAGCAAACGAGCTGCACAAAAGTGCACAAAGCCAACCTTGGCTCAAAACTTAGCATTTTTGATACGGGCTCGTTCACCTAGGTGCGCCCTCACCCAACCTACCCGAACGAGCTCACACGGATGCCCTCACCTGACCCACCCGAATGACCCGCCCGAACGAGTTGACACGGACACCCTCAAATGACCCGCCCGAATGAATTTACATGGGCGCCCACATGACCGAAATGAAGGGACAAGGGAGAGCTAGGCAAACAAGCTACACGAACATGCACAAAGCTAACCTTGGGTCACAACTTAGCATTTTTGACACGGGCACATTCGCCTGGGCGTGCCCTCGCCCGACCCACCTGAACGAGTTCACATGGACGCCCTCACCTGACCCTCCTGAACAAGTTGACACGGACGCCATCAAACAACCTACCCGAATGAATTTACATGGGCACCCACACGACCGAAACCAAGGGACAAGGGAGAGCCGGGAAAACGAGCTGCACGAATGTGCACAAAGCCAACCTTGGGTCACAACTTAGCATTTTTGATATGGGCTTGTTCATCTGGGCACGCCCTCACTTGACTCGCCGAACGAGTTCACACAGACGCCCTCACCCAACCTGCCCGAACGAGTTTACATGGGTTCCCACACGACCGAAACGAAGGGACAAGGCAGAGCCGAGCAAACAAGTTGCAAGAACATGCACAAAGGCCACCCCGGGTCACAACTTAGCATTTTTTATACGGGCTCGTGTGCTCGGGCGCGCCTTCGCCTAACCCGCCCGAACGAGTTTGCACGGGCGCCCTCGCCTGACCCACTCGAATGAGTTTGCACGAATGCCCTCGCTCGTCCCGCCTGAACGTGTTTGCACGGGTGACCTCGCACGAATGAGTTTGCATGGACACCCTCGCCCAACCTGCCCGAATGAGTTTGCACGGATGCCCTCACCTAGCCCACCTGAACGAGTTTGCACGAACGAGTTTACATGGATTCCCTCGCCTGACTTACCCGAACGAGTTTACACGGACGCCCTCGTTTAACCCGCTCGAACGTGTTTACATGGACACCTTCGCCCGACCCACCCGAACGAGTTTACACGGACACCCTCAAATGACCCGCCTGAATAATTTTACACAGAAACCCTCAAACGACCCTCCTGAATGAGTTTACATGGCCGCCCACACGACTGAAATGAAGGTACAAGGGAGAGCCAGGAAAACGAGCTGCACAAAGCCCACCACGGGTGACAAGTTACCATTTTTTATATGGGCTCCTGTGCCCGGATGTGGACTGAACGACCCGACCGAATGAGTTTACATGAACACCCTGAAATGAGCCCCCCAAATGAGTTTACACGAGCGCCCTCGAATGACCCGCCCGCACACGTTTACACGAATGCCCTCGAACGACCTGCCTGAATGAGTTTACACGGACGCCCTCAAATGACTCGCCTGAATGAGTTTACACAGGCGCCCTCAAACGACCCACCTGAACGAGTTTACACTAACGCCCTCGAACAACCCGCTCGAACGAGTTTACACAGATGCCATCAAATGACCCGCACGGACGAGTTTACACAGACGCCCTCAAATGACCCACCCGAATGAGTTTACATGGGTGCCCACACTACTAAAACAAAGGCACAAGGGAGAGCCAGGCAAACAAGCTGCACGAACGTGCACAAGCCCACCCCAGGTCACAACTTAGCATTTTTGGGATGGTCTCGTGTGCCCGGGTGTGCCCTCACACTGAACGACACAACTGAACAAGTTTACGTAGGCGCCCTCAAATGATCCTCTCGAATTATTTTACATGGAAAACGACCCACCCGAACGAATTTGCATGGGCGCCCTCAAACGAACCGCCCAAACGAGTTGACACAGGCGCCCTCAAACGACCCGCCCGAACAAGTTTACATGGCAAACGACCTTCCCAAACAAGTTTACACGGGCACCCTCAAACTACCTTCCCGAATGAGTTTACATGGAAAATGACCCGCCTGAGCGAGTGTTTACATGGCAAACGACCCGCCCGAATGAGTTTACATGGGCTCCATCACACAACCAAAATGAAGGCACAAGGGAGAGTTGGGTGAACGGGTAGCACAATCATGCACAAAGCCCACCCCCGGTCAGAACTTAGCATTTTTTATACAGCCACGTGTGCCATAGTCTCCCTCACACAACACGACACGGCCAAACCCGAGCCACCCCAACGCATTTTCACGGGAACCAACACACGACCCGAACGAAATTTGTGGTTTCTATGGGTGCACGACTTGAACGAAGACACAAGGGAGAATCGTGAAAATGGGCCGCACGAACGTGCAGAAGACACAGGGGCGGTCATGACTTAGCATTTTTGACAAGGCCACGTGTGCCTGGGCACCCACACATGGCACGACATGACCCGGCCAGCCTTGGGCGAGCTGACCCGACCCAGCCAAATGTGTTTCCACGGGCACCCACACAAAACCCAACCTGAACAAAATTTGGGGTTTCCTTGTATGCACAACCCAAACGAAATTTGGGGTTTCCATGGGTGCACGACCCAAACTATCATGCCCCTACACCTGTGGTAGTCTTTCAACTGCTTATAGCGAGGTGCGGCACTACCAATCATTTTCTTTTCACCAATACTTACGATTGTAGACTACGCCTAACATTCCATACTTAGTTTTACTTTCGTTACCAAGTATTATTATGTTTCCTTTATACAAGTGAAAGCCCATAACATTCACATAAACAACATTATACAAGATATTTACACAACAGTATAAAGGGAGGGGCAACTCCCTGCAATATGAGTCTACCCGAATCATATATTATACAATATTCACTTTTACAAAGCACAAGTTAAATCTTGGGAAATCCAAAATTTACACTTAGCCAATTTCCAACTTCAACAAGCTCAGTTGCCCAGCTTGTCAGCACCTCCGTACAGTCACTGCACAACTCACCAACCCTTCGTTCACCTCGTCGCATGATCGTGTTGTTTGCCCATCTTGGGCACATCTCATTGTAACCAAGTTGCCACACACGGGCGCCTCTACACGAGTCACACCTCCATTCACAATCTCAACACTTCACCAAAAGTCACACCGTGCACACTTGCATGACGGGCGGGAACTCACCCGAGTCACCCAAAAACCTGTGCCAAGTCATTGCACAAACCAGGCGCACACACCTTTGCTTCACCGTCGGGTGCTCCTTCGCACAACCGGGCGCCACACCCGTGCACGCCCTTCTCCAACTGGCGGGCGACCTCTACCCGCGCCCTCACCCAAAACCAAGAGATGGTGCTATCTCTATGTGGCCTCACCCAAGAATGGGTGCATCATCCAAGTTCTGTGCCTTTACCTCTTGCTGCTCCACGCACTAGATCTGCGCCTTCTTCTTCATGAGCGAGTTCGTTGATCGATGATGCGATGTCCAAATGAGCTCCACCGCGCACTTGTTTATACGAGTGGCAAGGCAAGGTCGTGGCTGCCCAGCCAACCTGCCCACGCCCTCAAACTCCATCGCAAACACTCCTAAACATGAGTCGGCCTTCGTTCCAAATGCCCACGAGTCAAGTCGGCCTCGCTACGTTTGTTGGTCAGCCCGTGGGTGCTCCTCCACGCTCCCACGCATATATAAACCATCACTCTCCCCTCCTACGCATCGCATTATAACATAACACCTCCGCGTTGTAGGTCTGAGCTCGCACTTTGTTGTTTCGCCATCGCACTTCATGCCGGAGCGTGTGTCAAGGACTGCAGGTCCTTACATCCTCCTCCACCTGAAGTCGTTGTCGTCCTCGAAAACATACCATCTTGGTAGCCATCCACCAAGATTGACAATATATGTCTCATCCATGATGTCAACTCCTCCACATACTCCAACCATCCCTGCAACATATGTAGAACCACCGTCTCCATCATGTCCCATCCCAGCAATCATCTATCACCAAGATCACCACACCAAGGTATACATCCCATTGGTATGTCATACATCAGAAATCATCTCAATCCATGATCATCAACCACTCTGTCACAGTCTCCACATGTTGCTCCCCATCATGGAAGTCTGGCCCCTTCATCTCAAGCTACATGCTTCCTGCAACATCTCGTGTCGACCTCATCATGTGTCGTCCTCGTGTGAACTGCTGCCATGATACTCCAAGATAATGCTAACACATCTCTCTACATGTTGGCCCCCATGTCTGAACTAGTTAGGTGATCAATCCTACTATCACGCTCAAACAATGAGAATGCATTTCCTCATGCCACCATTAGTTTTTTCTCATAACAACTTGTCACATCCTCAACTCGATCAAGAATCCATCTCCATACAAGTGTAAGCCATGCTGAGGTCCATGAAGTAGTCCTCATCTCATCCGCAACATGTTGTCCATAATGTCTAGTACTAATGTGCTGCATGAAATCAGCCACAACTACCCCAACATCATCATCCATGTGTGTGCCTCCTCAATATGAAGAGACCATCTCATCAAACTCTGACTCTCGATGTGCCACATCCAGGTCCATGAAGCAACCTCCATCATATCTACAATGTGCCATCCCTCAAATATGCCATAGAAACAAGTATACACCTATCTCATCTATCCATGTGCTATCCATGATCACAGATCAATCAGCTCCCATGTGTCAAAAGTGGTCAAGTCTCGGCTCAACCCATGCCCAAGTGTTCCACCAAGGAATCATCATCATTGTAACCCCATCACTCCAAAGTGTCTCATATCGATCCTCCTCATCAGGTCACTCTTCCAAGCCACATCGATATATGTACTCAGAAGTATGCACCCCATCCTACATCAAAGTCTTTGACCTCAGCTCCTCAATGCATCAGATCCTCCAAGTCCGTCATATATGAATTCCCTAAAAGTCACAACAATCTCATGTCATCATGAGCTCCATGAGTCATCTCCAACCAACACTTTAGAAAGCATACAAGTCTTAGCCCAAAGGTCTCTGCAAGATTCCTCAGCTCTCCATCTAGTAGGAATGCTCCATAGTCTACTCACAAATCCATCCAAGTCCATGGCCTTGTTGTACAAGAGTGCAAAACCTCTCCATCGGATCATAAACAAAACATCTCCATGTCACATCAACAAATCCACCTACACAACATCCCTTCCTTGGTACTCCTCATTGGATGCCCATAAGTGACACCTCTACAAGTGCTCCTGCACAATATCCCTGTATAAGACTGCCATGCTCCATGTCTCCAACCTGATTTCAATGAGTAAGTTTCCCATGTAGTCTAACCAAGTAGACCCATCACAATAATCGATCATCCTCATCCAAGTATGCAATATTCGGTCTAGTGAAATTAGTCACCCAACCATATCATCATCATCACGAGTCCCTTCCATCATAGCTCCCCCACTGAAGGTTCCACCAAGACTTCCTCTTGGTCTCGGCCATGAGACGTCCACCCAAGCAACTCAAGTGTGTGCCCTCCTCAATCAATCCATGATCATGCTAGGCACTTAGCCAATTCTCCCATATGGCTAAAGCATGACCCATCCTTTGCAACAATCATCATGTTCCTCCCTTGTCACAGGCCTTTGCACCTTCTACCATAAGGTCAAAAACAACCCCAACAAGTCCTGCAACAGTCAACAATCCTTGCTTCTCCATACAAGGTCTCATCATAGTCATCCATGGTAAGATCCTCCCTAGCATCGAAAAACTGATTTTTCCCTTCCCTGCATACGGTCCATCTACCAAATGCTCAAGTGAAACACAAGTATCAATACTTACTTCATCATCATCATGAGGCTCCTCCATGTGAGTATGCTCATTCATCCATGTCTGCAAACTGCACAATCCTGGTCCAACTTGATCAATCTCAAGTTCATCCTCCATCGTTGTCACATCTGCAACATCCTTAATCATCATGGCTTCCTCTTCCTCGTTAGCAAAATCTGCAACTTCATCTTGCTCCATTGTCTAACCAACTTGAAGAAGTTTGTCTTCAACATTCCTTTCCAAGACTTCAAGCTTATCTCAAATCGAGGGATTCTCTTCTTTCATCCACTTCAACCTGTATAAGGTGAGCAAGAGTTTCCCTTCGCATTCTTCCAAACCTACCATGCCATGTCGTTCAGCTTGGTCCAAGCACAAAGCTTCACCTCTGCTAAACTTGTTTCACCATTCACCAGCTTCACCAAGTTTCCTGCAACCATAAAATAGCCCTTGTTCCACTTGTATGTGAAACCGACTTCCTTCACCTACAAGTACCTTCTTCCACTGTCATCAACTGTCAAGTGTATGTACACTTGCTTCACCCAGCTTCCTGCAAGACTTCTCCAAGTCTTCAGACTACCTCTGATACCACCTGTCATGCCCCTACACCTGTAGTAGTCTTTCAACCGCTTATATCGAGGTGCGGCACTACCAATCATTTTCTTTTCACCAATACTTACGATTGTAGACTATGCCTAACATTCCATATTTAGTTTCACTTTCGTTACCAAGTATTATTATGTTTCCTTTATACAAGTGAAAGCCCATAACATTCACATAAATAGCATTATACAAGAGAAATGCACAACAGTATAAAGGGAGGGGAAACTCCCTGCAATATGAGTTTGCTTGAATCAATATATTATACAAACTTCACTTTTACAAAGTACAAGTTAAATCTTGGGAAACCCCAAATTTACACTTAGCCAATTTCCAACTTCAGAAAACTCAGTTTCCCATCTTGTCAGCACCTCTGTACAGTCGTCGCACGACTCACCAACCCTTCGTTCACCTCGTCGCACGATCATGTTGTTTGCCCAACTTGGACGCGTCTTGTCATAACCAAGTTGCCACACACGGGGATCTCCGCACAAGTCACACCTCTGTTCACAATCTCAACACTTCACCAAAGGTCACACTGTGCACACTTGCACAATGGGCGGGCACTCACTCGAGTCACCCAAGAACCCATGCCAAGTCCTCACACAAACCCGATGCCCACGCCTTTGCTTCACCGTTGGGCACTCCTTTGCACAACCGGGTGCCACACCCGTGCACGCCCTTCTCTAACTGGTGGGAAACCTCTACCCGCGCCCTCACCCAAAACCAAGAGATGGTCCTATCTCTATGTGGCCTCACCCAAGAATGGGCACATCATCCAAGTTCTGCGCCTTTACCTCTTGCTACTCCACACACTAGATCTGCACCTTCTTCTTCATGATTGAGTTTGTTGATGATGATGCGATGTCCAAATGAGCTCCACCGCGCACTTGTTTATACGAGTGGCAAGGCAAGATTGTGGTTGCCCAGCCAACCTGCCCACACCCTCAAACTCCATTATAAACACTCCTAAACATGAGTCAGCCTTTTTTCCAAATTCCCACGAGTCAAGTCGGCCTCGCTACATTTGTTTGTCGGCCCGTGGGTGCTCCTCCAAGCTCCCACGCATATATAAACCATCGCTCTCCCCTCCTATGCATCACATTATAACATAACACCTCTACATTGTAGGTTTGAGCTTGAACTTTGTTGTTTCACCATCGCACTTCATGCTAGAGCGTGTGTTAAGGACTGCAGGTCCTTACATCCTCCTCCACCTGAAGTCGTTGTCATCCTCGACAACATACCATCCTGGTAGCCATCCACCAAGATCAACAATATCTGTCTCATCCATGATATCAACTCCTCCACATACTGCAACCATCCCTGCAACATATGTAGAACCACCATCTCCATCATGTACCATCCTAGTAACCATCTGTCACCAAGAACACCATACCAAGGTATACACCCCATTGGTATGTCATACAATGGAAATCATCTCAATCCACGATCATCAACTGCTCTGTCACAATCTCCACATGCTGCTCCCCATTGTGGAAGGTTGGCCCCTCCATCTCAAGCTACATTCTTCCTACAACATTTCATGTCGACCTCATCATGTGTCGTCCTCATGTGAACTACTGCCATGATACTCCAACATAATGCTAACACATCTCTGTACATGCTGGCCCCCATGTCTGAACTAGTCGGGTGATCAGTCCAACTATCATGCTCAAACCATGAGAATGCACTTCCTCATGCCACCATCAGTTGTTTCTCAGAACATCCCGTCACATCCTCAACTCGATCAAGAATCCATCTCCATACAGGTGTAAGCCATGCTCAGGTCCATGAACTAGTCCTCTTCTCATCTGCAACATGTTGTCCATAATGTCTGGTACTATTGTGCTACATGAAATAAACCACAACTACCCCAACATCATCATCCATGTGTGTGCCTCCTCAATATGAAGAGACCATCTCACCAAACTCTAACTCTCGATGTG